>CM053772.1:218425625-218443831 GCA_028658325.1 Potorous gilbertii
CTCCTTTGCCAAATGGGTAAGTGGTAGGATTGGATAAGAGCTATAATTATTGGTTCAAATAGTTCACAGTGGTACATGAATCAATTAATAAACATTGTCAGGCACTCTGCTAAACGCTGGGGATACAAAAAGAGGCAAAAGATAGTTCCTGCCCTCAAGGAATTTACATTAATTAATATATATTAATTAATATATGTACATTAATATGTATGTACATTTTATGTATACAATATATAAATATGTACATAATAATGTACATTAATTAATATGTATACATTAATTATATGTGCTTAATGTACATCAATTAGCTAATGGAAGAGACAACATGCAAATATATACAAATCAAACTGTATACAAGATAAATAGGAAGTAATTAACAGAAGAAAGGCAATGGAATTAAGAGGGATTGAGGAAGGCCTCATGTATAAGGTGGGATTTTAGTTGAATCTTAAAGAAAACCAGGGACATCTAGCAAAGGACTTATCAATTTCCTCTTATTTAATCCTACCTTTCTTAATAGAAGGCATCACAAATGATCAAAGTGAGAACTCCAGTGATCCCTCAAAATATATGCCAATTACATATTTATGTACTTTCTGCAAACCATTCATAAATTTTATCAAGAAAAAATATCTCCATGTATATATGTGTACACACACACACACTCCACAATAAGTTGGCTGAGAAGCAAAAGAGGTGTGCCTGAAAGTTATACGAAGTGCCAAGAGCTACTTATCCATTCATTATTGAACAAACTGTCCAAAGTGCTCTAATCTAACATATATACTACCTTTTTATTTGTTTATTGCAAAACTTTTGACTCAAAAAATAGATACCAATATAGTGAAGACTGGAATATTTGATGTCTACACGATAAACTGTTCTATAAACATTGTTCCCGTGCAATAATGTCAAGAACAATTCATGTAAAATGCAGCATTTTTTTCTTAGTTTAATCCTATTATGGTTCTGCCAAGACTTAAATATCATCTCCTAAATAGAATTAAATGTCACTTCTCAATGGAAGAAGTCACACCAAAATATCAAAAGTAACTCACAATTCAAGTCACACAGTGCATTTTATATGACACTTTCCTAAGTAGTAGAGAGAATGCACTAACACAAGACACCACAAACCTGTGTGCATGGCAGAGTTGGTGGGAGTGCTTTAGGGAAGAACTATGCTTTATGCTTCAAGAGTCACTTGGGGTTCCAGATTCTTTTTAGAATCAACCCTGGGGGCCCTCTCCAGTCATCCTAATCTATGTCTTGCCACTCTGACTCACATCCAATTTACTTTCAAGTCAAGACATCACCTTCCTGATGTCTCTGGTCCTCTTCAAAAATGAAAGCAAACAGCAATCTGTGAGTAGTAATAGCTGTCCCAGTGGGGAACCAAACTGGCGAGTTCCATTTGCGTCATGCTGCTCCCTCCCTTCCTTCCTTCCTTCCTTCCTCCTCTCCTGTCCACATAACAAATTATATCCTTACCTATGGGTACTCTGCCCAAAAGAATATAACTTTTGATCACTGAAATCTAGCAAAATATCTTGGTGTTTATGAGCTACATTTCTTTTTTTCTTCCCTACTTATTATTCTACCATTAAAAAACAAAAGAAAACATAACATGCCTTAAACCCAACTCACTCTGGCTCTCACTGATTGGACAACAATAGATCCTAGTCCAAGCCTCATGTTGTCCTTATTTGAGTTTTAATGGCTCAAAGTGAGTTTAATAGAAGTTATTTCTGTTTTGGTCAGAAACTGAGAGTCTTCCCCTCCCAGACAATGTTTTTTAACTAGGTAAAAGAGGACATTTTCTTCCTCATTTCTTACCTAGCCTTAATCACCGACTCAGACAATCAATACCTCAGACAAATTGAGACCTGAGAAAGACCTCAGTTTAAAAAGGCCAGGGTCTCCCACTGTACCTGGGGTCATCCCCATCTTGCCACTGGACTGCAATGATTCTGGAGGAGAGAATGAGGCCGGTGACTTTGCACAGCCCTCCCTCACTTAAATCCAATTCACTTGCAAGTCAAGACATACCCTTCCTGATGTCATTGATGCTCTTTGAGAATGAAGGACAAATAACAAGTATTAACTCTAGGAAAGAAAGAGAAAGACTCTTCTGTGGAGACTAGCTCCTTAATACATCTCTGATTTTAATGACTTTGCCCCACTCATCAGCACAAAGCATCCTGTCAGCATTCTCTCTACCAGTTAGGGTAGTCTCATGAAAAGTACTCCAGGCTTGGCTGGAAAAGTAGGCTATCCAGTCATTAACAATCATTTATTAAGCTCCTACTATGTGTAAAGGCCCTGTGCTAAGTATTGTGCTAAGTAATGGGGGCATAAAAGGAGTCAAAAGATAGTCCCTGCCCTCAAGGGGCTTATAATAGGGCTAAAATAATTAACAATTTTTAAATATGGATGACATCAAGCTATAAGATGCCACCAAAAAACAAATTAAACAGATCCTTCATCTTGTGGAATATTTTCAATGATATCAAAATGTCATTTTTACTCGATAAGTAAAATTCTTAACATACGCCAAGGAAAGAGAGATAGGCTTTGTGTTGGAATCTCAAGGTCCCATTGAACCAAAGGATCAAGACAATATCTATAAATAACTTGGTTTCCTTTAGGCAAGACATATTGAGCATAGAATTATCAAGATGAATGATATAGAAGAAATTGTTAAGTGTCTGTCAAGATTCTGAAATCAAATTTGAGTACGAGGAAGACATTTAAAGCAATGAACTCCTACAAAATTCTGGTCCAGATGTGTAGACCAGAATCAACCCACAAAATACCTTAACAAAAACCCATACAGTATTAAAGAAATGTAGAGCCCATCAGAAAGCAGCTATAGAAAGATGAATATTTTGTTTCCACAAAGGAAGAAGATTGATAATAGTTAGCCATGTCAAAACTCTATAGGAAAAAGCAGATATCATTTCATTAAAAAATAGTAAGGCATGGTAACAGGCACACACCCCTGGATTTGTCAAATATAAACCAAAGTAGCTCACCTCCAGATGAAGTCAATGAAAGGAACAAGAGTCATGAGTGGAATCTAAAGGCTCTGTGCAGGTGGCCTCTACATGAACTCAATGAATAATATGTTGATAAAGAAGTTTGAGCAAATGACTATCATGCAGATTTTCTTCTGGAAATGGAGGGATTTATGATGGTAATTTAAGATTAGGTCATTATCACAAGAAAATATAGAAGAGTTATGCTTAAAGACCTGGACTTAATGATCCACATAGATTATTATGCAAAGATATATGGAGACAGTATATCACTGCAGCAGGCTATAAAAACTCAGCACCTACTTAATCCCTACTAAGACATGACCTGATGGCTCGAATTATGCTTTAAAATGGTGCTGTTTTTCAGGGACTAACAGTTGACAACAATGATATTAATAGCAACAAGAACTAGCATTTGTGAAACATTTTAAGTACTTTAGATATACCAAATCATCTGAGCTTCCCAACAACTCTGGGGGGTAGTCGCAATTTTTATAGATAAGGAAATAGTCTAAGAGGGGGTGTTTTTCCCAGCAACACACAGTGAGTAGATGTCTTAGGAAGTATTTGAACTCAGATCTTCTCGACTCCAGGCTTAATGAATGACAAGTCCCAATACTAAACTACACAAAATTTTCCAGAGATATTTTATATTAATATATAATAAATAATAAACCATGTATTAATTTATTATTTATATCTATTAATTAATATATTTACTAATAAATAATAAATTATATAGAACTCAAAACATTATTATGACTAAACTCATTTGAATTGCTCACAATCTCCTGGACATAACACTGATGAAAAAAAAATGTAATAACACTTTTTCTTGGAGATGTCATCACTTGTTATAGAATCAATATTTACCAAGGTCCTTCTTGTCATGTTATGAATTAGATACAACAGAGATCATTAGCCCCCATTTACAGACAAGGAAACTAAGGTTGAGAAGGTAGCTGAGTTGCTTGTTCAGGGCTGTGCAACTAGTAAATGAGAGAATTAAAAAATTCTCCATGTACTATGCCATATTGCCCCCTCCACACACTTTGTGACATTGGCTATAATGCCATGCGGCTTCTCAAAGCAGAGAAGGAAAAGAATGGGGCACCTGGAGAAAAGGAAAGTTTGGGCAGAGGAAACAGGGAAAAGGAAATGGAGAGTAAAATAAGAAAAAGACCAGAGTGGGCAATTGCTGAGCCCCATTATATGACTGGAAAAGTCCATGGGAGATGAACTACAAATAATAAAGTGATTTCAAATAAGTTTCCAGAAAGACTGACAAGTAGAGTCTATTGTTTAGTCACATATTCTGGTTTTAGAGGCACACATTTCAGCTTGATTCCAGGAAGCAATAACAGTCACAATAAGAGTTTTCAAACAATGGCATGGACAGACAGACGTGTTCAGTGTCACCTTTGAGTCAAGGAAGGTTGACCGTTGTTTGAAATGTCTATAAAAGGGAGTCATGATCCCCAAAGGGGATGGAAAAGAAATTGTCCAAGGCTCCTTATAGCTCTGAGATTCTATGACCCTGCTTTAAAGCTTATTACCACTGTGAGGTATAGTACGGACACCAGTGAGAGATAAAGTGCCTTATTTAATCTCACAGAGCAGTTAAGGGTCCAAGCTAGGTTTTGAACTCTGGTCTCTGGACTCCTGGTCTAACACTTTTTCCCCATTATGTTATACTAATACATACCTCACTGCCATGAGAAGTCTTTCTCTGGTTCTCTGACTGGGGCAAGGAGGCTGACGTAGGACTATTATTTCTCACTGACTGACCAGCTATCTTTTCTGGCAACATTCATCCTTGAAGATTCGTCCTTATTCCATTTCTTGTGTCTACACCATATCTGGTTATATACTGCTACCTGCTTACACCCACCATACATCTGTTTCTCAATTGCCATCTGGACCAGTGGGTCAATGAGTCACCTGTAGCTTTGACTTGGAAGGACCTAAGGGTTGTCATTATGGAGATCAGCTTTCATTAGAGTGGCAAAATGGTAAGCAATAGTTAAATAGAAATTTGGATAGCAGAATGCTAACTAACAAAGGGTTTAATGTGATTAGAAACAAAACAAGAAGACTCTGTAAATACATATGCAAGTAAGGATATATATATATATATATATATCCTTACTTGCATATGTATTTACAGAGTGTATATGTATGTGTATACATATATGTATATGTATACACACATACAAGTGGATATACAGGTGTGCAAAAGGCAGTGTGCCAAAGTGACTTGAGCTCCAGTCTTGCTATCAGGAAGACCTGTGTTCAAATACCACCTCTAGTACAAATATATATACACTATATGATTCTAAACAAGTCATCTCAAATCTAGCACCTCCACGCAATTTTATAAACTTCTAAATTTCTGAAAGAATGTTACTTTGGATTGGTAGAAAGGGATATTTCTTACCAGGGGTTCCCTTCATCAAGTAAATTACTGGTCTGATGTGTATATATGTATATATATATGTATATCCACATCTATATCTATCTATCCATAGATATATATCTACATATATATCTATATACACATATATGTACACATATGAACACATACTATATACACACATTATGCATGTATGTTATAATATATTTTATATTATAATCCAGATTATGCATGTGTATATTGTGTGTATATATAATATGCATATATATGTATTATGAATATGTATCTCTACGTATACGTGCATGTATATATAAACAGCACCCCACTTTCCTGGAGTTACTCCTACTTGCACTCTTACTAGTGGTAGCTACACAGGGGACTGCTACCTCAAGTTCCTGTGGTAGTCCATAGGGATACATTCCTAATACTTTTAGTTTACAAGGCCCCTATCAGTATGCTTCGAATTAACAGTCAGGCAGTACTCGCAAAGCAAAGGCATTTACTAAGATGGTATGGTAAGAGCAGCAGCTCCCCCTAAACCTGGGTCACACTCCCACATAAAAACTCATAGTAACCACGGGCACAAACTTAGAGCACAATGGTAATGAGACACATACATTGTCACCAAGGCAAGTCACATGTGTAGAACTGCAGGACCTTGGTATCCTTCTTGTCCTTGTGGAGTTCCTATACAGGTCCCCACCGGGCATAGCATCTCTTCAGGGTAGGTCCCTCGTCTGGGCTTCCAGGGTCTATTTCCCTCCACAGCTTTTCTGCTGATTGCCAAGACCAGCTCTCCTTTGAGTCCATAGCTAGCTCTTTTCTTTGCTGCCGAAGCAGCTTGAAGCAGCTTCTTGCCTTGGGAAACTATTTTCTGTGTCTGGAGAGAGTGTGTCTCCGTTACCTCCTTGATGTTTCTGATTCTCTCAAACTGATTTTCCTACTACCGGATAAGATCTTATGCTGGATGAGTAACTTCATAACTAATTGCCATGGCTTGTGGGGATGGGGAAGAGAGAAAATCTCCTGTCCCCCAAGAGGTGCAGAATTAGGTATGTCCTTAATTGCTGACTCCTACCTTTACTGCCTCAGACTAGATTGTACCTTTTAAGAGTCACTCTCGGGCTATGGCCAATTATTGTTCATGCAGCGGAATGCCTTTCTTGTGACTCAGGGAGAGAAAATAATTCCAAATGGGATAGCAGTAACACCTTGTTAACTGAACACCTCATCCTCTATAAAATTATGTTATGTGGCAGTTGGTGGTTCAGTGAAATTTGGGCTGGGTTTCAAGTTAGAAAGACCTGAGTTCAAATCCTGTCTTAGAAACTTATTGTCTGTGTAACCCTGGCCAAATCACTTAACCTTTGCTTCAGTTTTCTCAAGTATAAAATGGGAATAATGACAGCACCTACCTCTCAGGGTTGTTGTAAGGACCAAATAAGATAATATTTGTAAAATGTTTAACATGGTGCTGACCTATAATAGGCATTTAATAAATTTCATTCCTCTTTCCCTCCATTCTCCTTCCCTCCATTCCTCCTTTCCTTCTCTCCTTCCTACCTTCCATTTTTCCTCTCTCTTTCCCTTCCCCCCTTCCCTTCCCTTCCCTTCCTTCCTTCCTTTCTTCCTTCCTCCTTATTTCTTCCCTCCCCCTCCCTTGTCTTTCCTCCTTCCCTTCCTCCCTCCCTTCTTTCCTTCTCTTTCTCCTTTCCTTCCCTATCTTTTTCTCTTCCTTCTTCCCTTCCTTATTTTCTCTATATCAACTGAGTTGGGGGACTGGAGCAAGGAACCAAATCCTCATTCCCTTGCACCTATACATCTATGTGCATATAGATATACATGTCTATCAGAAACCACATTTCAGTTTATTTTACAATGTTTGAAGATAAAATAGGTATTTGAAGGCTAGCAAATAGTTACCTATGGGTGAAATCTGGGCTGGACGTCAAGAGATGAGAACCTGATTCTTAGCTTTGCTTCAAGTAGTTGTGTGACCTAAGACAAATTGTTCCCCTCTGTGAGCTTATGGTTCCAACATCTCAAGATCATACTATTATTCTTTTTCATCTGGAAGGGATCTTAGAAATCATTTAGTTTAATTGCCTAATTTTATAACTTTGACCCCCAAAAGTGAAGTGACTCCTTTCTGAAACAAGGAGCAGGGAATAAATTTGTCTAACTCTAAAATACAATTAGTTTATGTTTTGGGGTATTCCTAGCCAGTCACTTAAAAACCTCAGAAAATATGCCACATTGATCTGGATACATATGCCAACTTCTGTTCAGTTTCTTTTGTCTACAGTGTTTTCTGAACAATTTATTTTATTTTATTTTATTTTTATTTATAAGCTAAGACAACTATGGCAGCCACATCTCTCTTCTGACATTACTGGGACTAACCAAAAGAGATTCTAGGCTTCCTTGGTTTAATGGTTCATCCCTGTCTACAAGAACGTAATAAGAGTAAATAAAACACTGTTTGGTTTTTGTTGTTACCAGAGCACAAAAGTATGACCCTGAGGGCTAGGCTCTTCATGTAAGTGGAGCTGAACAAAACCAGAAGAGACGAGGTATATCGGAGAAGATGCTGGATCAAGAATCAGAAGCTTGGCATTAAGTCCCAGCTAAGCCATTAGCTTTGAGACTTTGGGAAAATCATTTCAATTCAATGAGCCTGAATTTAGTCATTGAAAAAAATAAGAAAAAAGGTTATATTTAGAAACATTTGGAATTCTTTCCACTTTTGACACTTACATCCTTTCCAGCTTAACATCTTGATCTCCAAAAAGGTGATTAACAGGATTTTTTTTCCTTTCTATTGGCTTATAGCAAATGTTCACAGAAGAATGAAATCTGTAGGAAATTCAACATTTGTCAGAGCCCCAGAGTCTTGCTTGGTACAGTGAATCAGGAAGTAGCGTAGCAGATCTGGGCCATCGTTTGTAGTGGGGGTGGAGAACGCAATCTGTCACCATAAGGCTGAAGCTTTGGGGGAACACGTTGAGTCAGACCAACAGTCAGCTTATAGAGATCACTGCATCCTGCTTCCTGCTGTGATACCTCCTCTCTGCCTTCACTTTTGTTTTGGTATCAGTGATTTACAAATAGTATTAGAACTCTTAAAATTACTATTGTTACCATCAGTTCATACAAGTCTTCTTTCGTTTCTCTGAATGTCTCCTATTTGTCTTTTCTTATAGCATAATCATATTCCATTAAGGTTGTAACCCAAGTATCACCCTTTGCTGTCTATCACTCTTGATAAGATAATTCTACAGAAAAAAAGAGATTGGAAGAGGGTTTGTGTCTTAAAAGTGCCCGTTTGCTTTTGTCCCTCCCTAGGAAAGACTAGAAAAAAGTTCTTAAGCTTAACTGCAAATTCCAAGTTTTATAGTCCCCAAAAGAGCAAATATTCTCTTATTTCCCTTGTCAGAACTGAGGCCATCCCAGCTGCTGTCGTTGAGAAACTGTTCCCCTCTTAGCTATCTTCATCTTTGTACTTTTATCACAGAGTTATTTAAAAAGAAAAGTGGAAATGTGGCCAGGTGACACTCTTTATCATCCATTCATAACCAACAATTTGTTTAGCCATCTCAGTCACTTTGTTTCCAGTTCTTTGTGATCACCACCAACAAATGAACAGATTTCCTCCCCAATTTTGCTGTGAATATTTTGGAGTATGTGGGGCCTTTCTTTCTGTTTTTAGCCTTGTTAGGGGGATATGCTCAGAAGTGAGTTATCTAGTTCAAAGGGTATGAATAGTTTGTCCATTCTCATAATTCCAAATTGTTTTCTGAATGGCTGAACTGATTTACAGCTCAACCAATAGTGTATTCACGTGCCTGTCTTCCTGCAGCCCCGCCAGCATTGGCATTGACTGTTCTCATATTTTGTTATCTTTTCCAACTTGCTAATTATGAGAGACAGTCTCAAAGTTGTCTTAATGTGCATTTCTTTTACTATTAGTGTTTTGGAGTAATATTTGGTATTGTTATTGACAGCTTGCAATTCTGTTTGTTTATGATGATGCAGAGCAAAGTGAGCGGAACCTGGAAGACAATGTAAATAATTAACTATAATAATTACAGTAGTAGTAGTAGCAGCAGCAGCTAATATTTATATTGCTTTCACTGCGTGCCGGGCACTGTGCTAAGCCTGTTAAAATTATCTCATTTGGTCCTCATAACAACCTTGGCAAGTAGGTTTAATCACTATCTCCATTTTACAGATGAGGAAACCAAGGCAAACATATGTAAAGTTATTTATCCTGGGTCACACAGCTAGTGAGCATCTGAGGCCAGGTTTGAACCCGGCCCGTTCTGACTCCAGGCCCAGTGCTCTATCCACTGAACCACCCAGCTGCCCGCATAACGAACGAAATACACAATGAATGCAACAGTGTAAGGGGAATAAAAATAAAAAGAAACAGAATACTGTATAATTATAATAAGCAAGATTGACTTCGGAGAAGAGGGGAAAAATTGTGCCTCCTTCCTCTCATACGAGAAACCAAGGACTATGACCTGCGGAATACTTCATATACTATCAAACACAGTCAATATACTTGTTTTGCTGAATTTTTAAAACTTTTGTTGCAGGGAGGTAAATGAATATGATGCAAAAGTGAAAGATATCTATAAAAACTTCAAAGAAGAAATTTATTTATATCTTTTAACCACATTTTCAGTTATGGCCACAAATGGGACAGACCTTCTAGCCTACCCATCAGTAACCTGTTTTATAGTTGGAGGAGAGTGTAGAATGAGGAACCGCCAGTACTTGCTTCTATTTTCAATTATATCTGATTCTTTGTGACCCCAGTTGGGATTTTCTTGGCAAAGATACTGGAGTGGTTTGCCATTTCCTTCTCCAGTTCATTTTACAGATGGGAAAACTGAGGCAAACAGAGTTCAATGACTTGCTCAGGGTCACATGGCTAGTAAACATCTAAGGCCAGATTTGAACTCAGAAAGATGGGTCTTTCTGACTCCAATCTTCTGACTTCCTGACTCCAAGTGATTGTGCCACCTAGCTCCGCTATGGCCCAGTACAGCTCAGAGTTCATCTCATAGTGTTATACATTTACAGTTAGAAGGAGCCATCTAACCCCTTCATTTTACAGATGAAAAGAACAAGACCTGAGGGAGTTGTGACTTGCCCCCAGTCAGACCAGTACTGAGTGTCAGAAACAGAGTTTTTCTATTATAACACTACTACCACTACCACCATGGTAATAATTTTCATTTGGTCGGGTTGCTACTCATGGACTGATTTTCCTGCTCCTTTGGGTATGGACTTCCATCCTCATCTTTCTCCAGACAGACACTTGCTATATCTCATTTCATCTCTCTCTGCTTCTCAAGGGCAAATTCGAGTATAATAATTTCTAGCAAAAGATCATTCAGGAGTCATCGTGCACTTTAGGAATTCAGTTTTGACTCAAAGTCAAATCAACAAGTATTTACCAAATGTCCACTGTGTGCCAGGCTCTGTGCTAATTGTTTGAGAAATAAAAGAAAGTTAGAACAAGCAGTCCTTGAGGAGTTCATAGTCTAATGGAGGAGGAAACATGCTGTGTACAAATAGGGTAAATTGGAGATAATCTTAGAGGGAAGGTACTAAATTTAAGGAGGATTGGGAAAGGCCTCTTGGAAAAGCTGGGGCTTTAGCTGAGACTCGAAGGAGGTGAGGGAAGCCTGAAGGTAGAGATGAACAGGAAAAGCGGTTCAAGTATGGGAGATGGTCAACAATTTATGCCTTCAGGAGATGGAGTAACTTGTGCGAGGAACTGCTAGGAGGCCAGAGTTAGATGTATATGGAAAGGAGGCTGGAAGTGTAAGAGGCGTCCAGATTTTAAAGATGTTTAAAAGCTAAACAGAGAACTTGAGAACCCCAGGGATACCATACCATTCCTGGAGGTAGCTCAGATAATGATTGGTACCTACTTAGGTCTAGATCAATGACCCAAGAACTTAATCCTCTGTGGGTACAGATGTGGAAACATTGTGAAGTATGAGGCCTGAAAAATAACCTATTTCCTTTCTTCTTAATTGTGTTGGGAATTGTTTGGCTGCTGCTGTATCATTCACCAATTATGTGGGAGTTGGAGAAATGAATCAGATTCCACATCTTGCCCTGCCAGATCCGTTGCCTGAAACAGATGTAGATTTTATTGAGCTATATCGCTCACTCTTCAGGGTAAAGACTGTTGGGGTTTTTTTTGTTTTGTTTTGTTTTTAGTGTTGTCATTGCTTCACATATGATCTAAGGGCCATTGATTAAGAGCTGGAGGGACCGCAGAGGCCATATAGTCTACCCTTGTTATTTGTTAGATAGAAAACCTGAGGGTCATGAAAGTTGAGCAGTTTGCTTGAGGTCACAAATATAATAACATAATTGGAATACAAATGAATCCAGGTCCCCAGTCACCAAATCCAACACTCATTTTATTGCATTACAAAATACATATGGTGAGGAGATAAGATACTGAGACTATAATGGCATGGGGTGGGGAAAAAAGAGACAAGAACATAGAATGCTTGATACAAAACTCAAATTGGTGGGGAAAGAAAATAGGCAATTAACTATGAAGGAAAAAGGATTAAAAAGATAGACAGGGAAGATTAAGAACCAAGACCTAGACATCCAGACAGAAGTCATGTCCTCTTTTTTTGCTCTCTCTCTCTCTTTTTTTTTTTTTTACAAAATATATATATTTTCTGGACTTCCACTTAGTAGGAGTATTCAAGCGGAGTCAGTCAAGAAGGAAAGACTAGAAGAACATTTGCTGAGTATATTGTCAAGGAGATGGCCTCCCAACTTTGAGATTCTCTAACATTGACCTCCAAGGCCATGCCTACCATTGCTGAATGGGCAGATGTACACATGAGCCTTGGAGTACTACATTCAACACTGAATGAGCTGGGGAAAGAAGACTGAAGTCCACATACAATGGGCTCACTGGATTTGGTAGAAGCTTTCAGCCAAGGCCATCCCACTAAGTTACTACCTCCAAGTTGAGGGAGAGATTTTCATGAAGCAAAGCGAGGAATGTTATCTGTGCTACAGAATTTATGAGCTGGCTATCAGGACAGGGTAGGATGACCACACCAATTTCTTAGCAAAGTGTGAAAGTGAGGAACACTTGGAACTGCTATAAAGGGCTGAATCTTTGTGGTTTTCACATAGAGCTTGCCAAAATTCCTGTACCTTATCTATTGACCCAGTACTTTTCTCCTGGCTTGATGTTCTTGGCTTCTGGATTTCCAGACCAGTTGGATTTGGGGGTTTCTTGTCTCCTCTGGATCTTGACTCAGACCAGTTATTTTTTTCTCTAGGGAGGATCCCCTTTATTACATCTTCTAGGAATGTCCCAATCACCAAGATGTTCCAATTTCTAAAATACCATTTTATACTTAAATATATCTGATTTTTTCTTTGCCATCTTCTCCTTGTACTTAAAAGACAAAATGCATCTTTGTCTTGAATTATTTACTTTTGATCCATTCTCTCCCTGCCTCCTCCCTCTCCCAACTGCCTTGTAATTGAAAGTCTCTGCAAACATCCCCCACAGTTCACTTATTTGTAATTCTTATAGAAAGTGGATGAGGAAGAATGGTCTCAGTTTTTATAATGATAGGATTTTATTACAATATTTAAAGCTGCATTATGCATAAAGGACATTGCGAGAAATGAATTAAAATGATGTTCTTTAGTTTGTTTTTAAGAACGAGACTTGTAGTTCATGCCCAGCAGAGAAGCTAAACCATCTTACAAAAGTAATCAGGACCCACCAGTCTGTGACACTTCCACTGTTCCAAATGAAAAATATCTATAGTCATCTTTCAATTATCCACACTGTTATAGATAAACAATGGCCCAGATAGTGCTGTGTGTAGAATCAAATCTAAGTATTTTTTAGGCTCTCAGTCAAAGGCTTTGACCAGTTGAACCAAACTCTCTTTACAGTTTTTATCTTACACTTTTCTCCATGTACTGTAACATGTCCCAGCCAAGCTGGATAACTACCGTCACTCTCTACGTGACCTACACTTTCCAATCTGTATGTCTTTGTTCACCCCATATCCTAAGTCTGAAATACCACTGATCTCCATTGCCTCCTGCCAATCCTCCAAGGCCCAACTTAAAAGCAACCTCTTCTATGAAATCTTCTTTGATCCCCAGCATAGGAAATGATCTTTACTTCCTCAGAATTCTTAGAGCACTTGATTTTTTTTAAAGAATGTTTTTATTTTGTCTCAATTACATGTAAAAGCAATTTTAACATTCGTTTTTTTAAAAAAATTTTGAATTCTAAATTCCTTCTTTCCCTCTCTTCCCTCCCCCTTCATTGAGAAGGCAAGTACTTAGATATAGATTATATATGTATAGCTATGCAAAATATTTTATATTAGCCATATTGCAAAAGAGAACACAGACCAAAAAGAGAAAGGAAGGAAGAGAAAAGAAAAAAAAGAAAAATAAATAAAAAAAGAATGCTTTGATCTGCACTCAGACTCTTTCTTTCTCTGCCATTGGAAAGCATTTTCCATCGTGAGTCCTTAGGAATTGTCCTAGAAAACTTTAAAACTCTGCTATGCAATTTCTTTCATCATCAGGAAAATAAAGAGATTGAGTTAGATAATCTCCAAGACCTCTTTCAGTTAAAATCTATAGTCCATGATCCATGTTGTTTTTTAGCTATTTGCTTATTTCTTGACCCCTCTATTTTAAGCTCTGTGATGATGGGTATGCCTATAAAAACAAGAGCTTACATGACATTAACTCAGTGCCTTACAGTTAAAGTGTCCTGTATTTCATTTGTACTTCTAAACAACTTATGAGATAAGTAGCTCAAGTATTAGTGTCCCCATTTTACAGTTATGGAAATTGAGGCTCAAGAGGTGAAACTTTTGCCCAAAGTTGCAATGCTAGTCATATGGCAGAACCAAGTTTCAAACCCAAGTCTCCTGATTCCAAGTTCAAGACTCTTCCAATTATGGAAATTTCATATTTTATCTCCCTATCCTGTGCACATATCCCAGTATAATTTGTATGATAAGTATTTCTATTCAATATTCCCTACTACAAAAGAAACACTGTAAGGACATAATTAAGTATAATTGCTTATTTGTAGTTATACTTTACTTAGAGTTTACGAAGCGCTTTATAGACATCTCATTTGTTGGTAGTGTAGGTGAGTCTCAAAGAACGTGAGACTGGTAGGCAGAAGACCCAGATCCTAAGGCTGGTTCTACCTTTAATTAATTGGGTCTCAGTTTCTTTTCCTGTTCAAGTATAATTGTTGAACAAGCCATTATCTACAAGTCTGTTTCACTCTAACTTTATGAATGTTTCCTATTCATCAGCCTCCTCCAAATCCACATTAGCACTTAGCACAGGGACCGAGAGAGAGAAGACAAGGAATAAATGTCTTCTGTTTGTTACCATCAAATGTCTGTCCTCCACTTTCAGGGTCAGTGGCAAGGGGCGGTCTGATGGGAGTAAAATCAGCAAGCAGTAGCTTCACAGCAGATCATTAAGGGCCTTTCCAATATAGTCTTCTTTGGGTCTCATCACAGACCCTGAAGGCTTCATTGATCTGCCTTAGACAATAGATTGTGCCTTCTCAGTCCTATCTGCTGGCTAAAGGTTATTTTCCAGCTCCTACCTATAATCAAGAAATATAGGTTGTGGAATAATAGACCGGAGAATGTGAAAGCTGGAAGGCATTTTAAAGGATTGTTTGTTTTACAAAACTGGAAAATTAAGCTCCCTGTGTGTGAATAAATTGTGCAAGGTCACTGGTAGAATGTAGGAAGTTAAATATCTGAACTTGCACCTTTGGATTCCAAATCTAGTAATATTTCTATTTAACTCAACAAGCAAATGGTGTGAAACACCAAATTGGGGAAAGTGAGGTATAATAAAAAAGGATTGAAGAACTATTAAATAATGGAGCTAGAAGGACTTTAAAATTTCTTCCATTTAGTACAAATTTTTTGTTTGGCAGAGAAGGAAACTGAGCCCTGGAGAAGGAAAAATAATCCTACCACATTTAACTAATGATCTGACTGAGATGAGAACCCAGGTCTTATTTATTTTCAGTTCAATATACAGGATGTTCCAAACGTCTTAGTGCAGAGTTTAGCTACTAAAGCTTAAAGCTGTATAAAGGTTTTTTTGAAACACCATATCTCATGCACACACATACACACATATACATGTATATGTATTTATCATAAACTTTAGAGTCTAGTATTGGCAAAAGACAAAAAAATAGATGATTATAGCACATGCTAAGTGGAGAGATGCAAAATAATGTGTTTTGCGGACTTTGAGGGAAAGAATTGCTCCTGCTGGTGACCAGGGAAGACTTTAGCCAGGAGATGGCATTTGAGTTGGGCTTTAAAGGAAAAATAAAGAGTTAACATGAAGAAATCAGGAAGAAGGACATCATTGGCATAGAAAACAACTTGAACAAAGACCTAGAGGAGGGAGGAGCACATGCCCTATCCAGAATAGAGGGCTGCTGAGAAAAGTTAGGGCATAATAAGATGAGACAAGGCTGGAAAGATGTTCTGAAGGAAGTCATTTGTAAACTATGCCTCCTCACCAGACATAGTTTTTGCCCTTGAGAAGTTTATATTCCTTCTGGGGGGACAATACGCATATTCAGACATGAGACAGATGGAATCCTAAAGACATTATGTTTAGACTAAAGTACTGATTTTTTTGGCCTCTTTTTTACAGTCCATCCCAATCCTACCATTCTCTATTTTATGTTCTAGTGTTCCTTTTAAGTCTTGAAAACCCTTGACCTTTCTGCTTAATCAGTGTGTTAAATTGGACATTTCTAGATATGAAGTCAGGATCACTGAAATCACTGAGAGATCGATATGTATCTTTACACTCAAGGAAAGCTTTGTGGAGGAATTGAGATACATTTATTCTAGGCATCCGTGTCATGGCCAGTGGAAGTCAGAGGTATCCCATATTGCAACTGCTAAATCCAATGACCTTTCTTATTCCACTTGTCCTCTTCTGTGGAACAGAGGAGGAAAGGTCAAAAGTCAAGAATAGAGGTGGGAAAGAAGTGGGCATGGTGGCCTGGGCACCTCCTTACATGGCACCTTCAAGGCAGAAACTCACTAATCAGAGAAGAGGGCTGCAGAAGTGAGGCATCTGCAGAATTGGAACTCCTGTCTCTGAGTCAAATGCTCTAGATACTTGTTCCAAAGTCAAAAGCAATATTCAACAGGGAATAATTCTTCCTACCTCATTCCCCATAGTCTGTTCTAATTGCAGCTGCCTGCTAACTCACATGTGATGGGAACTTGATAAATATGAACCTGATACTAAATGACTTTGAGGTCAAGTTTACATTGTCAAAATATGATCGAGGATTAAATCAATTACAAGGGACAAGTTTGCCTATCACCTGGAACAGAGTTTCTTGGTAAAGATGAATTCTGTACATTGCATTCCATATCTAAAGATGGGTATATTAAATTGAGTAACAGATCTACAGTCAAACAATTTGGGTTTGAGACCTGACCCTGCCACATGGTCTCTGTGAACAAGGGTAGATCACTTCATGTCTTAAGACAGCAGTATCCTCAATTGAAAATAGGGATAGAAACTTGTGTTACCAACCTCCCAGAGATGTGAGGAAAGTGCATTGCAATACTTAAAATGCTATGTAAATGTGAATTTTAATAATTATACCCATTGTACAGATGAAGAAACTGTGATCAAGAAGGGTTAAGAAATACATTATAGAACATGAGCTGCTCTTTGCTGGGGTTGTGTTATGTTGGGTGAGGTGGGGTAGGGCACCATGGCAACTTGTCCAAGAAAGTGATGGTGTTTGTCCCTGAATGCTGATAAGTATCTCTGTTCCCCTCACTCAGAATGATTCTCCTAGTCATCCCCAAGGTAAAATCCTTACCAACTTCTTTATGTCTTATTTGAAGGAGTCGCTATGGCCTTACTTGTTTGGAGTGATCATTGTTCCTGCCTTGGTCCAACTTGTGATTCTCCCTTTTCTGCCAGAGAGTCCACGGTATCTGCTCTTTGAAAAGCATGATCGGGATGGTGCAGAAAAAGGTAAGGGCTTGTTTTGTCCCACACTATACAAGATTGGGTCCTGTCCTTGAATCTGGGCATGTGGTGCGGCCAGGTCATGGAGCAGAAGTATACACATACACACATAGACACACACATCTCTGTACCTATATGCATACATATACACAGTACGCATATACACACCTGTACACATATTTGTATGTATACATATATAGATACACATACATGTATACATATATACATACATAGACACACAAACACAGATATACATACACACATACAAATCTGTGGCTTTCCTTTCCACTTCAAAGAAAATTTGATTTTCAAAATCCTTTTTGAGCTCTTCCATGGCCTGAGCCCATTGGATATCTATTTCAGATGTTTGGGATACAGAGGCCTTGACTCCTATTTCTTTCCCTGATGTTCTTCCTCATCAGAGAGGAAGGATGGAAACATCTGGTCACCAAGAAAGTAACCTTCTACGGTCTTATTTTTTTTCCCTTTTCTGGGCATTTTCTCAGCCAATTACTTGACTTCTGAGAGTCCTCTCCACCCCTGCCTAGATCTGCCCAGCTAGTGTTTGGGGTCTAAGATTCAAATGCTGCTCCCCAGCCTCAGGGCTTTCAGTGGCAGGCCTGACTGCTATTCAATGGGAGCTTAATTTC
>CM053772.1:218444331-218505861 GCA_028658325.1 Potorous gilbertii
CCTCAGGGCTTTCAGTGGCAGGCCTGACTGCTATTCAATGGGAGCTTAATTTCTGGTGCTCAGGTTGGGGCAGGGCCGCCTCCCAGGCTCAGTTCCCTCAGGGGGTTTATGCAGAGACCTTTTGTAATAGACCCCAGCTCCTGCCTGCTCTGGGAGCCTCTGGCTGCCTGCTGCCTCTGCTGCTGCCTCCCGAGGGGGCCTGAGTCATGGAGACACCCCGCTCCCCTCTCAGCCCATCCAGACGTCTTTCTCACTGACCTGTGCGTCTGTGGGTGGAGGGACCTTCGGGGCCACCAGAAGCCTGCTCGGATCTGCTGGTTCCTCTCCATGCCACACGGCCAGGGCAGGGCTGGGCTCCGCTCCCGTCAGGTGTGCGATGGACCTTTGGGATCGGTTTTTCAGGGCTCTCTGGAATGGAAATCTCCTTCACCCTGTTGCTGCGTGGCTTCCGCTATTCCAGAATTTGTTGGGAGTTCTTTTTATAGGTAATTATGGGCTATGGGTTTGGAGCTAGCATATGTATGTCTTTCTACTCCCCCATCTTGGCTCCTCCCCTCACTTCAAAGAAAATTTGAAAGAGAAAAAAGTAGATTTCTTTCTATTTGAGTGATTGTATTATGTGACACAATGGAGAAAGTATTGTCCTTGAAGTCAAGAGCCCTGCATCTGAGATCTGGCTGTGGGAACTTGGGCAACTTATTTAACTTAACTTCCAATTTCCTCACCTGAAAAACAGAGAGAATAGTGCTTATTCTGTTAGAGAATTACACAGTGTTGGAGCTGGAGGAGACCTAGAGGTCTTCTGGCTCAACACCTTCATTTTATAGATGAGGAAACGGAGACACTGAGATGCCAAGAACCTACCCTAAATTTATTGTTATTGTTTAGTCATTTTCAGTCATGTCTGATTCTTCATAGTCCGAGTTAGGGTTTTCTTGTCAGATACCAGAATGGTTTGCCATTTCCTTTTCCAGCTCATTTTACAGATGAGGAAACTGAGGCCAACAGGGTGAAGAGATTTCCCAGCATCACACAGCTAGTATATGTCTGAAATCAGATTTGAATTCAGGTCTTCCTGACTCCAGGCTTGACGCTCTATCCATGGTGCCACCTAGGTGCCCTCAAACCATAAGTTTACATCATAGTTAATGGAGAAGGCAGAATCTGAAACCAGATCTCTGCATAAAAAGCATGCTTTTTACTGCTATACCATACTATTTACCCCATGGGCTATGGTGATGTTCAAAGAAGATAAAAGTTGCTTGTGGCTTTTCAAACACTGAACCTCAGTTTCCTTTTCTATAAAAATGAAGAGGTTTGATATGACATCTAAGTTCCTTCCAGTTTTAATAATCTATGACTCTCTAACACTGTGACTTTATATAAAGCAAAATACTTTGTAAATTGCAAAAGTTTAATACATGTGGAACTACTTTTATTTTTCCTTCTTACACTGCAAGTTCTTGTTCTAAGTTCTATGTGTGTACTAACGTATGTGGAGATATATCTATAACAGTAATTAACTATGGTTTTTGCCCTAAATCTACAGTAACATTTTACATTGATTTAGTTTAGTGTTTTAGGATTTATGTTCAGTTTGTCTGTGAGTTTTAAATTTCAAATATATAACTATCCAGTAGAATCATTGACCCCCTCCACATTTTCAGGGTCTTCAGGAAGATGAACCTGGCTGGAGCCTGGGAATAGTTCTTTTAGATGGTATTAACATGTTAGCAAGTTGTTAAGTACTTCAAACATAGCCATAGTGGTTATGACATATATGAAAAGGACTCTGGAACATACAACGTAGAATGTTAGAGCTGGGAAGGATCTAAGGGAGAAATTTTTTTACAACCATCTCCTTCTATGCGTACCACCTCCTGTTTCCAATGATGCTGCCCAATAACCGTAAATATAAATGATAGAAAAAATGAGAGAAGTTATATTAGCTCCATTCTTAGCTGGTTAAATGTTCATACCCCAAAGACCAAAAGAGATGGGGGCAGAATCTTCTCCTGTAGTATATAGAGGGCATTGATATTTCCTCTTGCAAAAATTGAGAATTAAAGACTTTCCATTCACAAAACCATTGGAAACACTTTTGAATGAAGGTATTCTGGCATTAGAAGTTAAGAGAGCTCTAGTCCCCTTTGCTCTAGTTAGGTGGTGATTAAGACTGAAAAGAGGTACCCAACTCTGTTATCTTGGGGGTTGGCTTATCCTGAGTGGTCTAGGACTTAAGTCAATATGAAGGAATGGCCACATTCCCAGGACTCAATGGGCTGATCACCAAGAAGTGAGGGAGGCACCTATATGGGTCATAAGATTAGGAAGAAGCCTGAGCAGACAAAGAGTGCAGTCTGAAAACATTAAGGAGATGCAATCCTGGGGGCGGAAAGGGGAAGGAGGGAAAGAATTTCCTGTTGAGGAACAACAAGGAATGAATCTCTGTCTTGTTAAGCAATCCTGTACCTCCCATATTATTTCTACCTTTCCTAATGATCTTTCTGACAATGAAATACTAAACTGGAGAGGATAGAGGGATGTAACAGGGACACCAGAAATATGATGTCCAAGGAAAATGTGAGAAGCAGATAAATCCTCCCCTAAGACATATTACTCTATGTAATCTCAGAAATATAGAATTTGATTTCAAGGCCTTGAAAGGAACTGTCTTGTTGAATTTAGCTCGGAAACATTACTTGTCTTCATCCTCTTCCTTATGCTCACCCTTCCTCTAACACAATCAGTTTTTTCTTGACTATCACAAGCCTTCTAATTGCCTCCCTGATGCATTGGGCTTTTCCATTCCATCTGTGACCCAGCTGCTAAAATGATTATTCCCAAAGCACGGATCTGATCTTGTCCTGCCCTAAAGCATTCTGTGATAAAATTCCAACCACCTTACCCTGATAGTGGAACATTCTACACCCTAGATCTGAACTTCCTTTCTAACCTTATTTTTCGTTCATTCATTCTCTCATACTCCAGTTTATTTTTGTTACCATTTCCTGTTGGCTTTTCCCCCTCTTTTTCTCCACATTTTTATACCATCCTTCATGCCTGAAACAGATTCCCTCCTCATTTCCTGGTAAAGTCCTCTTCCTTTAAGGCTCATAGCTGATAACTTCTTATCTTTTTGCCTTCCCAGGTTACTCCAATGGAAAACAATTTTTTGCTTCTCAAATATTCCTAGGGCACTTAGTTGACTTGGCTCTCCCTTTCTCCCCTGATCACATTTTTCCTTGTCTATCATGCCTTTTTGTGTATTTCTGTTGCGTCCCTTTGTCCTTTCCCCACCAATTATGTTATATTATATTACATTATAATTAGGTCAAAGACTATGTTGTTTTTTATTTCAATTTCTCCAGCACTGTCCATAAGATCTTGCACATAGTGTTTGTTGATTTGAATGGGACAGAAAAGTCTTCTTTTTATCCATGGTGAGTTACTATGGCTTGGTAGAATAGAAGAAGCAGTGGCAACAATGGAATTTGAACTCAGGCTTTGGTATTAACTAGGTGACCATGAATAGGTTGTTTAACTGGCCCTTCCCACCCCCACCCCCCAGCTTCTGTCTCTTTATCTGTAAAATAAAAAAAAATCTGTCCTAACTACTTCATAGAGTAGTCAGGAGAACACTAAAGACCTAGAAGTGATACTTAGACTAGAGCTGTTATTATTATGAGGACATTGAGACTTAGTGAGGGGATACGGCTCAATTATGTGCCTTCACTGATTTCAGAATACCCTGGGAAAACTCAAAGAATAAAGAAATCCAATGTGACACCCCCACCTCTGTAAAAGTCAAGCTTGCCCTTCTAACAGGAGCTTTATGTCTTAAAAAAGGCTGAAACTGTCTACCTTAGGTAAGGTTTGCTTAAGATGCCCATCAAAACTTAGCCCTGGGCCTGCTGTCATGTCCTGTACTGAAGTACTCTTGATTAAAGAGTCATGCCAGGCTCAAGTCTGATTCATTAAGACACATCCTGGCTTACAGGCAAGTCATGATGCTTCCAACAGACCACCAGGAGGAGCAAACCATACAGCCCTGGATCATGAATACTCAGGTGTTAGCGCACCTAGAACATCCAATGTTAGTGCTGAAAGGGACCTCAAGATAGAGTACATAAAATGCCAGTGCTTCAAGGGACCTCATTGTATTTATTTGTCCTCTGTTCTCAAAGAGGAGAGTGATGGAGGATGATGTCTTGACTTGCAAGTGAATTGGACTTAAGTGAGGCAGGGCTGACAAAGTTACCAGCCTCACTTTCTCCTCCAGAGCCATCTGGGTCCAGTGGCAAGATATAGATCAGAAAGACTGGAGATGACCCAGGATGAGTGATAGACCTTTATAAGTTAAGGTCTTTTCCAGGTCTCAGGAAACACCCTTTTAGTGATTAATGTTAGGTAAGAAATGAGGCAAAGATGGCCTCTTTTTTACCTAGCTAATAAAAAAAAAAAACTGGGAAGGGAAGACCCTTGAGGTCTTTTATCTATTGGAGAATATCCGTTGTTAATATGTAGAACAAAGGATGCTAAAACTATGAGGAATGTGAGAACACCTAACATTTCCCTCCTACCATCCTTGGATCCTCTGGTTCTAGGAGGTGAGATTTACCCTTGCTGTGAAGGGATCAGACCTCTGGACCACTTCTTGGCTGACCGTACCTGGCAAGCACCTCCCTTTTGCTTTCTAGCAGCATCTTTTAAAATGTTTCCCCCCTTTAGAATATAAGCTCCTTGAGGGCAGAGGCTTCTTTGTTTGCTGATATCTGTGTTCCCATAACTTAGCACAGTGCCTAATGCATATTGAACACTTAATAAATGCTCTTCCATCTCTCTCTGTATACATATATATATATATATATATATATATATATATATATATATATATATGTGTGTGTGTGTGTGTGTGTGTGTGTATGTACATATATCTATCTACCTATCTAGCAATCTATCACAGAACGTTAGCTTTGGTAGAGACTGATAAAAAGAATATAGAATGTCATAGGCATAAGAGACCTAACATATTAAAGAAAGTAACATATTAGAGCTGTAAGGGGCCTTGGAATACAGAACATAAAGTAGAGGAAATTCAAGGGATCCTAAGATAAAAAAGATACATCAGAGATGAAATAATCTTAATACCTAGAACATAAAATGTTAAAATGAAAGGAAACAGAGTGTAAAGTAAAGATACTTTAACCTATGGATATTACAGAGAAGAAAGAGACCTTAGAGATCCTCTTCTCTGCTCTCATTATTTTACAGAAGAGGTCAAGGGAGATAATGGGCTCTTCTTGGGTGATATGGTGAATTGATAGCAGTTCCCGACTAACCTTCTTTCTCTCACTTTCCATCCTCTCATTCCTTTAAACTCTTTTTTCCTTCTAAGCAGGAAAAGATGTGCAATGTTCTCATGAATGTGATGGCATCACCGCCACACTCGCCCCCACTGTTCTTTCCTTTTGGCTGACAGACGATTTCCCATTTCCTCACTTTCTCATTTCAGCAGACCTAGTGCAGCCCGTTGCCTGCTTATGTGCATTGGTAGCATTTTAAAATCTCTCCTATTGAACTCCAGACACAACAAATAGGGCCAGAAACATGCTGTTACCATGGCGTTTCAAAGATTGCTTTAGATTCCCACAAACATCTTCCACAGATCTATATAGGTCAAAATGGAAATAATTAGGGCAGATCATGTTTTGCCAGAGACTGAGAATATATTTTTAAAAACCAACAAATTTGCTTTTCCTGAGTTTTTGGTTGATTTTTAAATTATTTTAAAGAATTGTTAAACTTTGTTAATGTGGTATCATGGAAAGCCCTAGACTTGGAGTTGGCAGACCTGGAGTTGTCAAACTCTGGCTTTACCATTTCTTAGCTCTGTGATAAGGCAAGTCATTTTATTTGTCCAGGATTTTGTTTTTTAAAAATCTATGACAGGGGGATAGTAGTGATGGCCTGTCAGGAGGATCAAAAGAGAAAATCCATGTGAAAATGCTTCATAACTGTAAGGATTGTGACTTTAAGGAACTAAGGGTTACAGGTATCATCATCATCATCCTCACTGAATATTTTGATCAAGTTCTTTCCTATACTGTATTATATGTCGCTATGGTGACCCATACAAACAAATTTTCACCCCACCAAAGAACGCTGAGAATTGCAATTCAATCAATGAAATCAATCAAACAAGCATAAGACACCATGCTAGGTTCTGGAGATAGAGAAATACAAATGAAACAGTCCTTACCTTCAAGGAACTTAAACTCTACTATTGCCATAATATAACTAACTCTGCATAGGAGCTTTCATATGGAATCCATCCTAAAACATCACATTAAGAAACATATCAAAACAACCAATCAACAAGTATTTATTAACTGTCTACAAAATGCTGAGGGAGAAGTCAAATTAAAGATGAAGGAACAGAAGAGGAACCAATGAGTTAAGGAGCTTCATTGCACTTTGGCTTTCAAAAAACAAAAAAAAAAGGTTGGCTGCATTGGAATGAGTGAACAGACAAAATTTTATTTGCCGTGATCTACAAGGAGGCCTTTGAATTAATCCAAAGAGTCTGATTGTCAGGCAGACTGCTGGTTGCTGAAGGGGTGGGGGAAGGGCTACTTCAAGAAATAGCACAGAGGAAAATTTCAACAAGATGAGAAACCTGGATGAGTTGGAATTATTTCCTGAAAGCAGAAGAGAATAGTATTATTGGGAAGCTAAAGTAACTAATTCTATAGCCTCTCAGGACATGGAAAAATAACTCTTAACCTATCTGAAAGTGACATGAAAGAACCTTTAGGAAATTACTGTATTAAACACTATGCTTGTGGCTGGCCTGCACATGTTGATGAAAAGAGAATGAGGGAATAAGGGAAAATTCTGAAATTTTATTTCAGGGCCAGGTAGGGGAGGAAATAAAAGTCAAGTTATAATATCTCCTCTACTGCATAGTTAAAATAGTAAAAATAAAAACATTGGTTCCCTTTTGAAATTTACTTCAGCAAAATTCCATGAATATTTATTAAGTAGCTGCTATGTGCGGAAATCTGTGCTAGGCAAGTATAGAAATAAAAAGGAAAATCATATTGTGTCTCTGTTATTAAGAAGTTTAGAATTAAACATTGGAGATGAGACGTGACATGAGGTTGAGCACGGCAGGTGTCAAAAAGAGGAGTAGACAGAGAGACCATTTTGGACTGTGGTAATCAGGGAGGTCTTCCTGGAAGAAGTGGTGTTTGAGCTGGACATTGGAGAAGAGTTAGGATCACAGGATTTACAACTCAGTATGAACAGTAGATGTCATCCAGTCTCACACTCTTATGTAACATCTGTAAGTGACACAGATAGGATGTGAAATTAGTTCTGATTCCCATTGGACTTCACTCCCTGTAATGAGAATTTTGAACATAGAACCACAGTTAAAAAATGTTATATGTACATACATTTTAAGATGTCCAAAGGAAGTATGTGATGACTTATCTAAACTGATCCCATAGGAAACTAAGCAGAACCAGGAAATCACTATTGAGATGGAGTGGGAAATCTACTAGGGGCATCAGGAAAGATGTGAGCAAAGACACTGAGATAGAAAAATGTGGGAACTGCTTGGAGGATGAAAGTAGTCTTTTTTAGCAGAAAGGGAGAGGAAAAGGTAGAGAAGGAGAAGGAAAAAAGTGTGGAAGATTTTGGAGAGCCTTGAAATTTAGCCTTTGTTTCAGTAGATGGCAGGGAAAGTTACATGCATGGATTTGCACATATGCTGACTAATTATGAAACTAGCGTAAACTTGACATCCATATTTTCACTTCAACCACGTGTCTGCTATGAGTGCAGAACTGTGCTAGCCACCACAAACAAAAAGAATAAGAAATCTATGCCTACATTTGAAGAGTTTATTTGTTCATCCAGTTAAGGGTTTGGAGGAAGGGGAATAACCATTTATTAAACACCGACTATGTATCAGGCACCGTGTTAAGGGCTTTAAAAATATCATTCCATTTGATCCTCACAATGCTTCTGTGAGGAAGGTGCTTTTGTTCAGTTGTTTTTGTCATGTCTGAGTCTCCATGAACCGCATTTGCGGTTTTCTTGGTAAAGATGCTGGAGTGATTTGCCATTTCCTTCTCCAGTTAATTTTACAAATGAGGAAATTGAGGCAAACAGGGTTAAGTGACTTGTCCAGAATCACCCAGTTAGTAAGTGTGACTTTTCTTGGCAAAGAGACTGGGAGTGATTTTCTGTTTCCTTCTCAAGCTCATTTTTTAGATGAGGAAACCAAGGCAGTGTTAAGTGACTTGCCCAGGGTCACAGAGTTAGTAAATATCTGAAGCCAGATTTAGACTCAGGAAAATGGGTCTTCCTGACTTCATTCCTGGCACTCTATCTACTGTGTTGCCTAACTTCCCCTGAGGAAGTTACCAGGTGAGTTTTGTATAAGGAACAATGTCAAGTGTTATGTTATGTGACAGAGACTCTAAATGTATTGGAACACAGAGAAAGGAGAAATCAGATAGTCTATGGTACACAAGGAAAGGTCTGTGAAAAAAATAGAATTTGATCTGGGTGTCAAACAACAAGTAAATGATGATTAACCTGAATGAAGTAGAAAATGCAATTTGGGAGTAACAGGAGATGAAGTTAAGTAGGGTAGGGAGCAGAGATTATTGAGGTCCTTATATATTAAGGAAATGAGTTTAGACTCCCAAAGGCAATGGAGATCCATTGTAAACTCATTAACAAGGCAGCATCTTCAGAAATGTACTGGCTCCCATCAGGACGACTTAATTAAGATTTAATGGAGACTCTCCCAAGGTGACCTCAGATATCTACTAGCTGTGTGACCACGGACAAATTGCTTAACCCTGTTTGCCTCAGTTTTCTGATCTGTAAAATTAACTGGAGAAGGAAATGACAAATCCCTCCAATGTCCTTAGCAAGAAAACCCCAAATGCATTCATGAAGCCTTGGACATGACGGAAAATAACTGAAAAACAACAACTTCTAGGGTGACAGTGCTGTTTTTTAGCCTTTGTCCTAAAAGGCTACACCGACTCACCTCCTTCACCAAGAGAAGTCAACAGGAAAGACAGCAACTGGAAGCAAAAGAACCAGAGAGTTTAGTCACAGCTGTAAGGTTACACTTTGAAGTCAGTGACTTTGCTAATTTTAGCAGAACAGTTGAAACGTTGGGAGTTTGTTAATTAAAATGGGCACATTAAATAATTGGGAGCCTGGCATAGGTGAAAGAGTGCTGGATCTGGAGGCAAAGAAGCTCACTTCCTGTCCTAGATCTACTGTTCACAGTCCCAGCCATAAGGCCTTAAGCAAACCATCTCACCTACTCTGTCCCTCTATTTTCTCCTCTTTAAAATGGAGAGGGATTAGCTGAAGGAGGCCAAAGGCCCAAATAGACCAAAATATCCATAACAACTAAGAATTAGAACCAATTAGCAGCCTATCTATTGGAGAATGGCTGGAATAGTTACGACACACAATGGGGTTACTGTACCTGAAGAAATGATGAATATGAAGAATTCAGAGAAGATGGTGATGACATATTATGATGTATGGAAAAGTCAACAGAACTGGGACTGCACCAGATGGAAATGCAAAGAACAACAAAATGGAAACTGTGTGTTCTATTATTATAATGACTGAGTTTTGCCTCAGAGAAGAGTGAAGAAAACGGATTTCTGTCTTTTTTTTCTTGTTTGGGAAACGTATAGGTTAGAACACTGTATACATTGTCAGATTCAGATGATGGGTTTGTTAGTTTTTTTTAACTGCTTTACTTTATGTTAAAGGGATGGTTCTCTCTATAGGCAAAGGGAGGGGATATAATACAAAACAAAGGCAATACAAAAACCAAAAACTATCAAATATTTTGTAAAAAACAAGAGAGTTGGAGTAGATGGTTTCAAAGTTTCATCATTGAATCCTATGATTAGTTTTCTTTCTAGTGCAAAACTTCCTTAATTTGAATTTATCTTCCATGGTGGAATACAGTGGTAAGACAGCTGGTCTTGGAGTAGTTCGACCTCAGTTCAAATCCCAGTTCTGAAGCCTATTAATTGTGTGTCATGGACAAATCATTTCATTTTTCTGAACCTCAATTTCCAAATTTGTAAAATGGGGTAACGTTTGTTCTACCTATCATGTGACTGATATTCAGTTTCCAAGCCTTAAAACTGCCTACAAATATAAGGCTATTCATGGAAATTCCAACTTCCTGTCATAGACAAAAGGCTTATTATTGCTAGTTTCTTAAGGGATTCCCTGACCGTGGAACAAAGAGAGGTTACTGAATGCACCATTTTAGACTGGCAGTCATCTTTGAGAAGGCGGAAGAGCTTGGGCAAGATAGAATGAACTGTTAAGGATAAATCCTTAGATTTAATCTAATTTAATAAATCCTGAGACAATAGACCTAACAAAGTGTTTTTCAACAAGATTGGCCTTCTAAGAATACTAAATTAGAATGTGAAAAAGGGAATGTGGCAGCAGCTTGAAAAGCCTTACTTTGAACTTTGGAAGACAGAAGAATCAAAACCAAGAGCACTGAATCTTTCATGTAGTTCATAAGCCCAAAGGGAATGATGGAACAGGTGAAGGCTAGTGAAAAAGACTTGTCTCATTTTGAAGTTAAAGAAATGTCAAAGCATGACGTGAAGGCCAAGGAGGCCCGCCATTCTAAGTTGCATGTTGAGATGAATTTTCATAAATTCTCCAAGTAGAAAGGACTATGGATGTCACCTCATCCAGCCCCTCTCTCCCACTTCCCTAACACATAGTCATTCAGCCTAAGGTAAATAGAAGCATAAAACCACTTCTCTTCTGAAAGCTGGCCATGTACTCAGCTACCCCTGCCTCAGGATCAGGCAGATGCCTTCTGTAGCTTATATGACAGTATTATATTCTGTAGTGTATGATATGATACCGTATGAGGGGAATGGATGCTCTGTATCAGAACTGTAACCAGGAATATTGCTATTTGGGGCAAATTCAGTTAATAATCTGAAAGGGGTGGAGAGGCAGATCCAACAGGAAATCCCAAGCAGCATTCCTGTAGTGTCATGTGATTATTGGACAGTTAAGTGGATCACTGGATGGAATGCCAGGCATGGAGTCAGGAAGACAACTTCCTGTGTTGAAATCTGGCCTCAGATACTTACTAGCTGTGTGACCCTGAGCAAGTCACTTAACCCGGTTTGCCTCAGTTTCCTCATTTGTAAAATGAGATAGAGAAGGAAATGGCAAATCACTCCAGTATCTTTGCCAAGAAAACCCCAAACAGGGTCATGGAAGAGTCCAACATGACTGAAAACAACTCAACAACATGTGGTAGTTAGAAAGGGGGGCCTGAGGAGAGACACTTGGTTATAGGAATGGCTACTGGGAGAAGAGATGATCTTCTTGGGCCTCAAGCTCCTGCTGCATGGAAGAAATACCCCCACACCCTATGCTAGGACTGTAGGGACTTATATTTGACTATGTCACTGCCTTGCATCAAAACTGTTATGATCCATGTTAGTTATGGAGTTACAACTCTCCTATGAAATACAAGAATTCTGATGAGATGAAAGTGAGAGGTCACTATGACCTGGGGTGGAAGTTAGGGAAGTTTGGTACGGAACCTCATGGTTGGGATGAAGAAGGAAAAAAAGTCTCAAATTTGTACAGCGTTTGACAGTTTTTAAAATGTTTTCACAAAGATCGATCTATTGAATTCCTTCTCTGGTGGACATGACTTGGAGTTACTGCAAGCCACATCAGAGGAGTGTAAATTCTGGCTAGTTCCTACTAAGATGAAAAGACTTTGGTTCTGGTGAAAGATTATGTGGTTGTCAACCAAGGACCAGCCTGGTAACGACAGAGTGGCTTGTTACCCAGAGGTTGTCCAGCAGGTAATTACTGTTAGTATTATATTTTATCCAAGCTGGCTCATGTGGATCATCTCCAGAAGTCCTGAGGGGTTGAAATAAGTAGCAAGGAGGGACTCGGCACACTAACTGAACCACCTGCAACACTTGTGAACCACTGAAGCATTTCCATACATTATGAATAGTACGGTGCTGAACCCAGAATCAGGAAGACCTAAGTGCAAATCCAGCCCAGCTTACGAGCTTTGTTTAAGCAAGTCACTGATACCATCTTGGCTTCTGTTTCCTCATCTATGTGAAATAAGGTTAATAATAAGACCTGCCTTCCAGAGCTGCGTGAGGATCAAATGAAATACCATTTGTAAAAAGCTTTGCAAAATTAGTTTACAGTTCCTGAATATTATAAAAAAACCCTTCATTTCCCTGAATACTTAGGAAACAGATAATTCTATTGAACTGTCTTTTCTGGTTAGCAGAAGGTTTGAACCCAAATCCTTCTGTTTGAACTTATTATTGGTGAAAATATTTATAATATGTGGGTCAACATCTTGATGTCATAGTTAAAGTTATTGTTGTTCAGTTGTTTCAGTCATATCTGACTATGACTCCATCTGCAAAGATGCTGAAGTGGTTTGCTATTTCCTTCTCCAACTCATTTTACAGATGAGGAAACTGAAGCAAACACGGTTAAGTGAAATTTGCCCAGGGTCACACAGCTAGTAAGTGTCTGAGGCCAGATTTAAGCTCAGGGAGACAAATCTTCCTGATTCCTCACCCAGTGTTCTATCTACTATTGCTACCTAGTTGCCTTTCATAGTCCAAATATATAGGGCATATCTGAATGTATCTTAGATAATAAGTCTTATAGGTCCTCAATGTCACTATTAAAATGATTTTTTTGCTCAGGAATTCAGATGTAGATGTAAGATATAAGATGCATACATGGATGTGAGTATAAATATAAGCGTGAAAGTTAATTATGGTGCATCTGTAATATGTAAAGTGTAGGTGTATTGATTGTTTACAAAAATGGAAGAGAAGGGAGTTAATAAATTCTATTCTCAAATTCTATCCCTACTCTTTCTTTTCTGGGGTCAAAAGTTCTGAGAAGTTTTGTTTTGTTTTCCTTCCTTCCTTCCTTCCTTCCCTCCTTCCCTCCCTCCCTCCCTCTTCCTTCCTTTCCTCCCTCTCTCCCTCCTTCCTTCCCTCCCTCCTTCCTTCTTTCCTTCCTTCCTTCCTCCCTTTCTTTCTTTCCATCTTTCTTCATTATGGTGTTTAGTTTTTTTGACTTATCACATTCTTCTGAGAGACCTATAGTCTTTAAACTGCCTCCATACATCCTCTTTTTAAGATCAATATATTTTGCTTATATAGAGATTGCATTTTTCCGTTACTGCTTTTTCCTTCCTTGTCTTCTTGCTTGTCTTTCACTTCTGTGTAGTTTTATTCCTACTCAATTATTCTTTCTTTTGTTTCTTTGGTGAGACACTACTGTGGGATTCAAGTTTTTCCATCCTGCCAATTATTTCTGCTGTATAGGGCATAAATTCTACTTTCACAGTTCTTATTTATCTTTTAAACCATTCCAGAACAATGTACTGTGGTTCAGTTCTCTCTTTGAAATCCACAAGGTCCTTTGCCTCATCAATTGTTGGTTCATTTTCTTTGTTTTACAATATTAATTCACAGATGTCTCAACTCTTTCACCTAATCTGGAGGCTCCCTTCTGCTATGAAAATCTTCCTCATTGATTTGTCTACATATGTTTAAGATCTTTCATTGAGTTTTATATCTGTTGAGATCTGTAGTTTTCTGCTTTTTTTCTTCTTCAAATCCCTCATCTCTCACTTTTGGATTCCTTCCCTTCTGAGTGTGGTTTCTTTAAAGAATGGACTTTCAAATGATCTCAACTTTCTGCTAGACACTTATTCTGTGCCACAAGTGACTTCTGGTGTGTGAGGACAAAATGGGCTTCAATTGCATGCTGGGTTCTTTCCTAAAGGCTTAGTGAAGTACCATGCAGCCATATGTGATCAGCAACTTGGTTCTTTCTTTGGCTGAGCTCTGTTATGGTACAGTGTCTCTGTACTTTGATTCCAGCCTAAGCAAACTTCTGCTTTCTTGGTTTCCTGTAGTACTTGGTGGAGGGCAAGATATAAAGTTGAGTTCTGTTGCAAATCTTTGGTTTGGCTTATGTAGTTGTTGTGGCCTGAGTCAATGCATTATGGACTATTAGCCTTCTCTGCTGTTAGTACATTGTATTTGTTAACTTATTTGGGTCTTGGTGTCCTAACCATGGAGACAGCTAAATTCTCTTTATCTCTTGCATGAAGTTACTATTTTAGAAAGGTTTGAGGATTTGGGAGGATTGGAGGAAATGTTTAGTCCTATATCTTGTTAACCACTTGACTATTACCACTCTGTTAATAGAACTTGACAGACTTTCAATTTCAGTGTAGAACTCTTATGATTATCTAAGCATTGGTGGATATAACACCTGAATCCCATAAAATGAAGATATAATGAGAGGGAAAGGAAAGAGAGGAAGGGAGAAAAAGAGAGTGAGCTGAGAGGAAAAGAAATTATGAAAGGAGGAGGATGAGGAGAAGAAAGTGGAGGAAGAGAGAGAGAGTCAAGGAAAGAGACAGCAAGAGAACATTTCATGCATGTAGCTCAACAGGCAAAAAGTCAATACAAATTGAGACCTATCGCATTCATGCACTATCAGTTTCTTTATCAGTACAAGCACATCTATCAAAATGATTTCTATATAAGCACAATACAATTCTTAATGATGCAAAAGAGGGAAGCATATTTATTTGTGAAATGATGAGAAAAAGAAAGCAGAATCAAGAAGCTATTTCTTTTGTGGATAACAGGAAGGGAAAAGAATGAGTAAAGTGAAAGGGAGACCTCAGATGACCTGTGTCTTGAATCTCTTAGTATTCCAGTCATGTTAGGTCACATACTCCTAGTAATTTTCCTCCTTTCCAGAATACAGGCCTACTCAGCTCTTCATTCTTGAGGCTAGAAATAACAATGCTTTTCAACACATAAAACTGCCAGCTTTGTAGGGTTCTGCTCCATTGATAAGAAAAGAGCTGCCTCTTCAATCCAGTCAACATGACATGTCGGGAATCACAACGTTGAATCAAGGGGGTCTTACCCATTAATAAGCAGCATGAAAATCCCTCAATCTATAACTCATTACGGACCGTTCTTTCAACACAGAACTATTGTTTTGGCTGGAGGTTACTGAAAGAGAAGTGGTTTATTTTGACTTTCCATTGCCTACCCCATTCCAAATTGTTGATTGTGATATTGTCAAGTATGACTGAATAGGATCCCTTACACAATGTGTATGTAGGTTTAGGTATTGGTATATATATATATATATATATATATATATATATATATATATATATATATAAATATAGAAGCCACAGGAGATGCAAGAGAATATCAATTGGTCTAAGGCATCTCTTTGAGTTTAATTTTATTTTGCCCAAATCTTTTATACACATCAATAAATTTTTAAATTTCTAATAAAATGTGAACATTGTGGTAGATTGAGAGTGGAAGTTCTATTTACTAAGAAAGGAACACTAGTTTTGGATTTAAGGGAGCTGGATGGTCCTACATCACTCACCCTTCCCCATTTTATAGAGGAGGAAAACAAACCTCAGAGAGGAGACTTGCCAAGGTTACATAGGTAGTAACTAGGAGAAGTAGGGTTTGAATCAGGGGTGGGGAATCTTCAGCCTCAAGGCCACGTGTGGCCCCCTAGATCCTTAAGCACAGCCCTTTGATTGAATCCAAACTTGAAGACCTAGAGGACCACATGTGCCCTCAATGACAAAGATTCCCCACTTCTAAGTCCTAGACCCTTTGACTCCACTATACTATGTTGTCTTTCATAATTAATGGTTCTGGGAAGAAAGAAAACTTCCCCGTGAGTGAAACTCATTAAGACTAAAAGTTACAAAGGAATTGCTGATCTGCATTAATAGAGAGAATTTTCACACTGGGAATTCCCCAAACTGATTAAATTAAAAGTAGAGATCTCATACCCCTCAAAAAAAAAGAAATTGAGTTATTTTTCTTCTGTTTCTGGAAATATGATGAAGCATTTCATGTTTGTATGCCCTTGATTGTTTAATCCCCCACCCCTAGACAGAATCTGTATTCTAGGTAACATTCAGTCTTGTCCGAAGGGGTGATGACAGTACCAGAGATACTTGTCATACATGTCTCCAGTTCTTCCAGGACAATTATTTTCCAGGATATAGAAGTAAAAAACAGTTCTTTTCTGTCTCCCTCCTCTCTCCTCACCCCTACCACCAACAGGGGATCATAAGATGGAGAACATGAAAGTCTAAAGGGTACAGAGAAATTTAGGTCCTCATGTTAATGTGCCTGGTAGAGAGACAAAAGATCTTAGAATAGCTGATGCAGAAATAGCATAAACAGCTCACCATATAGCGTGCATTTAATGAAACAGTAACTATGCCCATTTAAATATTTTATGAGATACCCAGCACTAGAGGCTTCACAGGGAAAGCAGAATGAGGGGGTTTAAATGCCATGTTTGGGCTTAGTAGTCATTAAGTTTTATCTTGATACTTCTGATTGTGAAATACAGTTGAAACCATATGCTGAGAAACACAAGTCCTCAGATCATACGTAGAATCTTGAGTTCTTTAATGTTTTATTGCACATAAATCTTGTCACCCCAACCAGATGGTAAATTCCTTGAGAGAGGCTGATTAGTAGGGGTGGAGAGAGTTCTGGGCCAGGTATTGGGAGACCTGTGTTCTCTTTCCAGCTCAGTATTTTGTGTGACCTTGGGCATGTCATATTACTTCCAAGCTGGGGATGTAAGGGAGGTACAGAGGGATCTCAGTTCTTCCACCTGTAAAGAAGAAGGAGCTTTGTCAAAAGATCTTAGTCTCCTCCAGCTTTAACATTCTAAGTCTTAGTGTGGTTCAGTGCAAAGTGCAAATTCCAGTGCAGATTCTGCACCTGGAATTCAATGTTCATATAGCAGCATCCATTCACCTGTTTTCCAACTGAGGAACACTCATTCTCTAAGTTCTTGCTTTCCAAAGTGCTAATATGAATGTCTTAGCAGAGCGCCGTATTGGATAGGAAGGTCAGGGTTGAAGTCCTGCCTCTAACATCTACAGGCTACATGATCATGAGACCGTTCTAACTTAGCACTTAAGGCAAATTTCTAAAACTGTCAGATGTAGAGAATGTGCCAGCCTATATCGATAAAGGGCGTTTTCTCCCCTAGGAGTTCCATATACAAATAACATCACAATCTCTATTCCTCCTTTGTCTTTGTTGGACTTTGCCCAAGATCAGACATGTATAAGGATTTTAATTAAATCTTTTAAGGCTCTCTGATTCCAAAACCAGTGCCCTGTGCATTGTACCACATGCTCTTATTATGACTATGGATGCTATTTCATCAGTAGCCTGCCTGCTCCAAGTCAATATTCCCTGATCAGAAAGGCATTCCAATTCAATAAGCTGTATCATTGAGGACCAGGAGACGACACCCTCACAAACATCACAATTCCAGAAAATGTCAGGTCAGGACATAGGATAACTGGAGATAAGGTATTCTGGTTGCTTCTTGGTAGACAGCTCATGGTGGTAGGAGGGTGTTCAAAGGATGCTTCACTAAGAATAAACAGTGAATCTTGAAAACCCAGGCAGCATTTCAGTAGGCGGAGATGGGCTAAAATAAGCTATACAAATATACCTGAACAAGAACAAGGATGTCCTACTGAGACAATAGTGGCATTACCAGGTCACTGACATTCTCTCTAAATATCATTAAATGACCAAGAGATGGGCATGGGAAATTGCTCTAGTTTCATCCTGAAGCTAGCTTTAAAAATATATTTAGTTGACTTTTGGACTTGTATAACTCATTTGACTTTTGAATGCATTTTCATCTTTATTATCCAAGTTGATTTCCCTAACCAGCCTGGGAGGTTGAGTAAGGACAGATAAATGATTATTTCCATTTTCCAGATGAAGATAATGAAGCCCAAAGAGGGGGAAATGGAGGCATCCCCATTGTTACTTAGGAAGTTAATGGCAGTTCTAAGAATATAGCAAAGTATGTCCTGATTTCCAGTGTGGTATTCTTTTCATTACATTTCATTACCAAAAGAGAGTGGTATCAATAAGTCAATCAACAAGTGTTTATTAAGCACCCACCCTGTGCAAGGCACTGTGCCCTGGAAATGCAAACATAAAGAATGAAACAATCCTTAACTCTCAAGGACCGTGCACTATATCAGCAAAGGGGGATAAGAAATAATGCTTTAGGATCTGGTATAGATGGTCAGACTGATTCAACCCCTAGACACCTCAAGGACAGGGTCTGTCTGCTCTTTGTCCTGTGTTTAGCATCTTTCTTAGCAAAAATAGAAACAGGAAAGGTGGTTATCTGTCACTTTTCAGAGAAAGGCAGAACATGGTTTCTTGTGGCTCTCAATTTTTTATACTTTAATCAGGTAACATGTGGAGTCTCTCAGAGTACCTAGCCCTCTTAATCAATTAGTTAATTAATAAACAGTTACTAAGCACCTACTATGTCTCCAGGCTTTCCTTCAAAGCCTCCCAAACACTGAACTCTGAAGGAAAATATGGGAGAGAAGAGGTATTAGACTGACTACCAAACTGACAGTCTACAGAGCTGTTATGCTGACCTTTGTTGTATACCTGTGAAAGCTGGACAGTCTACCAGCACCATGTCAGGAAACTGAATCGCTACTATTTGAATTCTCTTAGGAAGATTCTGAAGATCACTTGGCAGGATTAGATATGAGGCACTGAGGGCTTTTCTCAAACTAAACTGCCAAGCATTCAAACTCTACCACAGAGAGAGCATGGTGGGCTGGTCACATTGTTTGAATGAAAAAATGTACAATTTCCAAAAAGACTGTTTTATGGAGAACTCACACTGGGCAAATGTTCACAAGGTGGTCAGAAGAAGCAATACAATGACTCTCTCAAGGGCTATAAAGAACTTTGGAATTGATTGTGTGACATGGGAAACACTAACACAGGACCGCTCAGCATGGGGTGCCCTCATCGTAGAAGGTACTGTGTTATATGAGCAAAGGAGAATTGAAGTAGCTTATGCATTCCAGATAAGGGAGACAGCCAGGGAAAATGCCCAAAGTAGAGAGATGAACTGTCTAGTTCATGAAACAGCCAGGAGACCAGTGTCACTGGATCAAAAATATATGTTGGTGGGGAGTAAGGTATAAGACGACTGGAAAGATAGAAGGGGCTTACTTAGGTTATGAGAGTTTTGAATGACAAACAGGGTATTTTTAAAATTTACTCCTGGAGGCAATAGGAAACTACTAGAATTTATTAAGTAGGCAGGAGACCTGATCAGACCTTCATTTTGGGAAAATCACTTTAGTGGCTGAATGGAGAATGGTTTGGAATGGCAACCTGAGGCAGGGATACTCATTAGCAAGCTATTACAAATATTCTAGGTGATGAGGGCCTTCACTAGACCAGTGGCCAAGTCAAAGGAAAGAAGGGGGCATGTTTGAAAGTGCAAAAGTGAAACCAACAGCACTTGGCAACAGCTTGAATATGGGTGGAGTGGGGTGACCGTGAGGAATGAAGGATGACTCCTAGACTGTGAGCCTGAGTGATTGGGAGAATGGTGTTACCCTCTATGGTAATAGGGAGGATAAAAGGTAGAGAGGGTTTAGGGGAAAACATAATGAATTCTGTTATGGACATACTGAGTTTCAGATGTCTACTGGGCATCCAACTGGGGATGCTTGAAAGGCAGATGTAGGTGTGAAATTGGAGGGCAGCAGAGAGATTGGGGCAGGAAAGGTAGATTTGAAAATCGTCAGCATAAGTTGACTGTGTTTGCTGCAGGACCAGGAAGGGAATCTGTTCCATGGGTGGTGGGCTGTAGGACTCAGTTATGACCCCGAGGATCTCATTGGTTGCCTTCCATACTTAACTACGGTTACTGATGCTCCCCTGGATTTCCATTTTCTGTTACTGCAAGGACATTACTAACTGAAAGGATTTTAGAACACTGCAACAATTGAGATGTTGGTGCAGAATGGTGGAAGCAGGAAGCATGGTTTATCATTCGCCTGGCTGTCTTTGTGTGAATGTTTCACTCTTCCTAATTCTGGAAACCAGGGAATGGAGCACTGTACCAAGAACAACTCTTTGAGCAGCATACATTCCAATTCAAATTGCTGTAACAACCACATTATTGAGCTCAAGTATGTGAAGCAGTTGGTCAGTAATCTCAGTAGATTTGTGGAGGTGTTGCTCAGTTTGAAAGAAACTATCTCTCAGAAGAAAGTTAAAATTGCATAATGTAGTTCATGAACACCTTGAAGAGCTGCTGCAAATTCTACAGACCATAATCAAAAACCACCAAGTCCTCAGCTGATATCCTTAGTGCTACAGGAGAGTTAGTTATTGCAGAAGTCAAAGCTGTGAACTTCAGTGACATTAATGGAGAAAATGAGACATCTTTTCAGTGAAATATTTTCTTCTATTAAAACACTGGCATTCATCTTTGGTAACATATTTTTCAGACTTCCTTATGGGAGATGTAGGCAGTGATACATCATTGAGACTTTCTGAGTCTCTAAAAAATTCAGCCCTTGGAAAGCATTTCTGTGGAATCAGTAGGATTGTTGCATGAAAAAGATAATTTTCAAGGATCTCTGTGGCCCAAAGAACTGGATAGCATGCTTGTGGGAATGGATGATGGAGATGAATTGGCTTTGACACATGCTAAAACATGGTCAAAATACATCAAGGATATAGTTGCATGGGTTGAGAAAAAAATTAGCTAGGAATTGTAATATGTTAGAAACATGGCAAAGGTAGCAGTGACATTATTGGACTCCAAGAGTTTATGCCATTTGGGGTTTTACTCAAATTCTTTTGATAATGATATTGATTGCAGACAGCTTTCACAGCAAATAGCAATAGCTCTTCAAGGCAACAAATTTGTTCAGCCTCTCCTCAGAAGAAGTGAATTGGACAAAGAGGAAAGAAACTGAAGAGCTCTGCAAGAAGAAAATGCAAGTCAGAGGCACCTCTCAAAGAGGTAAAACTCTTGTGAATACAACAGCAAAATGAATGGGTGGGGAGGGAGGGATGGGGAGAAGTTGGAACTCAAAGTTTAAGGAACAACTGTTGAGTATTGTTCTTGCTACTAGGAAACAAGAAATACAGGTAATGGGGCATAGAAAGTTCTCTGGCCCTACAGGATAAAAGAGAAGATGGGGTAAGGGAAGGGAGGGATGAAAGAAGAGTGGGCAGATTGATGATATGGGTAACTAGAATGCTCAGTGTATTGGGGAGGGGGGAGGGGACAAATGGGGAGAAAATTTGGAACCCAAAATTTTATGAAAATGAATGTAAAAAGTTAAATAAATTTATTTAATAAAAAAAATGAATACAAAAAAGTCAAGTCTTCCGCAGTGTATATGCCAAAGAGGAGCATCTGAACTCCAGTAGGGGCTCAGGAGAGAAGTCAGCAAAGCAAAGTTAGAGAAAAAGCAAAGACTGGAAGAAGAGACTGCAAAAAATAGAAGCAGCAAATGAACTCTACAAAGTTATTTTGACAAATATGGAAGAAAGGTGAAATGATTTAGATGATGCTGAGTGAATATTTTCCTGTGGATCATTTATTCTGTATTTTAATATTTATTTCATTTTATATTTATAGAATAAAACAAGCATGTCCATAACAATAAAAAAGGCTGCACATGAAACTGCAACTCTGTTAAGTACAACTTGCAACTCCTTTTAAATATATAATAAAGTTATCATGTATTTTTTTTTTGTTTTCTTCCCTTTCTCCCCCATGCTGCTCTAAGAGATGGCTACTATTAGACACAAATATATATGTGTGTGTGTGTGTGTGTGTGTGTAGATAGGTATATATATATACACCTATATATGTATATATATATGTGTGTATCAATTCCTTCTCTGAATGCAGATAGTATCTTTCTTCATATGTCCTTTATAGTTAATTTGGGTATTTATAGTAGTCAAAATAACTTATTCACTCAGTCATTTTAAAAATAATATCACTGTTACAGTATACAAAGTTCTCTGGTTCTGTTCATTTTTCATTCTTCCTTATTTCATGCAATTCTTACCGTGTTTTTTAAAGATCATTGAGCTCATCATTTCTTATAGCACAGTAGCAGATTCCATCACAATCATATACCACAACTTGTTCAGCCATTCTCCAAATGATAGAAATCCCTGTAATTTCCAGTTCTTTTCCATCACAAAGAGAGCTGCTGTAAACATGCCATTCACATTCAAAGTTGTAATTACTATTTATGAATTTCCTTCCATCTTATTTTTACTCATTATTTTTCTTTCACAGCCTTTTTGCTATCCCTATTACCATATCTTTTCCCTTCACCTTCCCACTCCCTACTTTACTCATCTTCTTCCCTCCACTCCCCAATCTCAGTCCACACAGCCTTCTAAAATTCCCTCCCCCACCCTGTCCCCCAGTTTTCTCTTCTGTATACATATTCAGAAGACTTCTGTACTCCTCCAGATGTATATCTTGTTTCTTCTTCAACTTAGATGAGAGCAAGGTTCCAACCTTACCAGCTCTCCACCCCCATATGTGTTAGTCCTTCATTTCATGCTCAATTTTTATAATGTAATTGCTCCCTTTAACCTTTTCTGACCCAATTTATTTTTTAGAATCACCCTATCATATACAACTCAGTTCCAAACTTTCTTTCAAAGCACCTTAGTAATGTGTCATTTAAAAAGTCCAAGAAACAATTTATGGCTAATTTAGTCATTTATTACTACTACCAGCATTTTTAAAAAATATATATAATTTCAGTTTTCAACGTTCACTTCCACAAGATTTTGAATTCTACGTTTTCTCCCCATCTCTCCCCTACCATTACACCCCAGGACAGAACGTACCCCAACCACTCCCCAATCTGCCCTCCCTTCTATCACACCCCTTCTCCCCTTCCCTGTACTTCTATTTTCCTGTAGGGCAAGATAGATTTCTATATTCCATTGCCTATACAACTTATTTCCCAGTTGTATGCAAAAAATTTGTAATATTCATTTTTAAAGCTTTGACGGTAAGATAGATTTCCATAAACGATTGAATGTGTGTTATTCCCTCCTTAAGTCAAAGCCAATGCCAGTAAGGCTCATTTATTCCCTATCATCTCCTCCCTCCCCCCTTTTCCCTCCATTGTGAAAGCTCTTTCTCGCCTCTTTTATACAAGATGCTTTACTACATTCTACCTTTCCCTTTCTCTTTCTCCCACTATGTTTCTCTCAAGACTTTATTTTTTAAGTATCCTCCCTTCATATTCAGCTCACATTGTGCCTTCTGTCTATGCACACACACAATATGCACATATACATACACACATACATTTACATGCATACATGTATATATACATGTATACTTACATATATGTGTGTACATATACATACAAATTAGAGCTCTTCTCTGAGCATGAACAGTTTGCTGGTGACTTGGAGGGAAAGTGGAGCATACATACAGTTGTTAACAGTGGAGCAGAAAAGGAGTGGGCAGCTCTCAGAGATTTGGTACACAGCACAACATTTGCTCATCTGGCTCAGAACACTCGCAAGCACCAAGATTGGTTTGATGAAAATGATTGAGGACATTCAGAAGCTCCTAAATGAAAAACTTGAACTCCACAGGATTTACCAGCAAGATAGTTCATCCACCTCTAAGAAGGCAGCATTTAATTCCATCAAAAACAAACTACAAGCAAAACTTACAGAGATTCAGGATTCCTGGCTCAGTAAGAAGGCAGATGAAATTTAGTTTTATGCTGATAGTAACAATCCAAAGCACTTTTATGATTCCCTGAAAGCTATTTATGAACCAAAAACTTATGGTGCATCACAACTACTCGGTGCTGATGGAGTCACACTGATTAGTGATAAGGACATGATCCTAGAGAGATGGGCTGAACACTTCCATAGTGTTCTCAACAGACCATCAAATTGGTAGAAATAATAGCTATTCCCCAATTGATAAATGACCAAAAATATAAACACTCAGTTTTCAGATAAAGTAATCAAAACTATCTATAAGCATATAAAAATCCTCCAAATCACTTTTGATTAGTGAAGTGCAAATTAAAACATCTCTGAGGTACTACCTCACATCTGTTAGATTGGCTAATAGGACAGAAAAGGAAAATTGCCAATGTTGGAGGGGATGTGGAAAAATTGAGACACTAATGTATTGTTGGAACCATTATGTAGAGCAATTTGTAACTATGCCCAAGCCCTGTAAAACTATGCATGTGATTTGACCTAGCAGTACCACTACTTAGTTTGTATCTTGGGAGAGATAAAAAACACAAAGGAAAAGGACCTAGGTGTACAAAAATATCTACCTATAGTAGTTCTTTTCTGGTGGCAAAAATTGGAAATGGAGGGGATACCCATAAATTGGGGAATGGCTGAACAATTTGTGATATGTAGTTGTGATGGAATACTAAAAAATGATGAACTAGTTGCTCTCAGAAAAACTGGAAAAGATTTATATGAACTGATGCAAAGTAAAATAAATAGAACTGGAAGAACATTATATAAAATAAAAGCCATATTGTAAGATGATTAACTCTGAATGACTTAGCTGTTCTCAGCAATAGAATGATCCAAGACAACTCTGAAGGACTTATGATGAAAAAAATGCTATCCATCTCCAGAGAAATAACCGTTGGAATTTGAATACAGAGCGAAACAAATTTTTTTTTTACTTTCTTTTTTATTCTTGGGTTATTTTAATTTATGTTTTCTTTTACATATGACTAATATAGGAATATGTTTTGCATGACTACATATGTATAACCTATGTAAAATTGTTCACCTTCTCAGTGATGGGGGTGGAGAGGGAGAGAGAGAATTTGGAAATCAGTTTCAAAAATGAATGCTGAAAATTGTTTTCACAGGTAATAGGGGAAAATAAAATATTAAATAAATGTAAAAAACCCTCTGTAAATCCATTAAAATGGAAAAGATTTAGTAGAAATGTCAGAATTCTCTGCACATAATATCAGCAATGTTCTTAAGTTATAGCTTCATAAATTACTCTAACCCTTATCTTTGTTTCATCTTTATGAAGAGTATATTGGCCTTGCCAAAGAAAGCTAAAATGAAATGAAGACTCAAAATGGGGGAAGCCCTAAAATTGTAGGTACTGAACTAAATAAAATCCTGAGGAAAATCAAAAATTTTCTTTAAAAAAAATGTCTACAACCAAACTATAATACTACTGAGTACCTTATAGGACATCTGCATAGAGTGTAGAAAACAGGACACTGGCCAGAAATCTGGAAACAATATTTGGATCAACTTTGTTTGGGCCCCAGCAGATCATGCTAAGGTTTCCCTTCCCTCCCTGGTAGACTATCCCTCTCAGACTTGAATTGTGGAAGATTTTTGACATGTTCTGCAACCATTCTCAGCTTCTTTGCCTACTGAAAACGCCACCCTTGAGCCTAGGAAGCCCCAGTCATATCTTACTTCAAAAGAAGGCATATCACTTTCTCATCTTGAGAGTAAAATTTCAGAAATAGCCACATTATTTAAAGGATTACATGACAGCAAAAATGTGGTAAGGAATTAATACATCTATGATCAAAAATATTATGTCTTTAGTTTTTCATAAGAATGAAACCTACCCTTTCAGGAACAAAGATAATTTTAAAGTTAATAGCCGTACAAATGCAAAATGTAGTCAAATAACCTTGAGACTGTCAAGGATAAAGATATCAGTTAGACCTGTGATTCTGCCCACAGATCAAATCCTTCCTTTTAAAACTTTTGAAATGAGAACAATTCCAAAACACATGGGAAGTTTAAATTCAGACATTTGACAGGAATACAACTATTGTCTGAAACAAAACCTTTTCCTAATTCCTAGACTTTCTTGTTATGACCTCAAAAGTTGGGACAAGCAATTCAGACAATATGATATTAATTACAAGGACTGCAGTGATTATGCCCATTGCACTCCAGGAGATCAGAGCCCAGGAGAGTTGACACACGTGTTTTATCTCTAAGTTCCCACGATGTTTCACTTTGTGCCTTGCAGCCCAGTAAGCCAGCTATGTATCAGTCAAGGCAGTTAGAATAAGATTAGCTTTTCAGATTCTCATCCTCTGAATGCTTTCAGGGCATGGAGAACATTTCATCCACCACCAGGGACATTTTATAAGCCACCTCTCAACAATAAGGTAAAGAGAAAAGAAAGTTTTCTAGAAACATACACAGCAGTGCCTGTTAATATCAAAATATTTCCATGTATCTTAGATTTTCCCCTCCCTTTCCCCCTTCCCCCCTACCTCCCCATTACCTCCCTGAGATAGTACATAGTTTTATATAGGTTCTACACATACATTCCTATTAAATACATTTTCACCTTACTCATGTTGCATAGAAGAATTAAAGTGAATGGAAGAAATCATAAAATAAACCAAAACATAATACAAAAGAAAAATAATCTGCTTTGTTCTGTGATTGAATTCCATAGTTCTTTCCCTGGATGTAGAAGCATTTTGCCTTAAGAGACTATTGGGAATTATTTAAGTCCTTGCATTGCAATGAAGTACTAAGTCTACCGGAAAAATTCCTCACACACTGTGGTTGTTACTGTGTACAAAGTTCTGGTCCTGCTCCTTTCACTCAGCATCGGTTCATATAAGTCTTTCCAGGTCTCTCTGAAGTCTTCCTGTTCATCATTTCTTGTAGCTCAATAGTATTCCATTACATTCATATACCACAATTTATTCAGCTATTCCCCAGTTGATGAGCATCCCCTTGGTTTCCAGTTCTTGGCCACCACAAAGAGAGTTGCTATAAATATTTTTGTACATGTGGGACCCTTTCCCATTTTTATGATTTCTTGGGGGAAAAGTGTCTTTTCTTAACCTAAGCATAAATAAGTTATTTTGTAATTTATGACCAAGGATTTTTCAAAAAACAATAACTCACATGTCTTGGTCACTTTAACTTTTAAAAAACTTCTCTTCATTATTATCTGAAGAGTTAGTAGAGTGGATATTAATATTATTGCTATTTCCGAGCCTGGAAAATGGAGGCAAAGAAAAGTGAACATGCTTACAAAGCCATTTCTTGATAAATCCTAGTGAATTTATCAAGAAATTTTGCTTTTCAGTCATTGATATTTATGTCTTATAACCCTATCACACTGTGAACTCTTCAGGAGAAGGGACCTTGCATTTTAATCTTTTTTGTGACTCCCACTGCCCAACCCTGGACTCCGCCAGTAATAGGCACTTGATAAAAGATTGTTAAATGCATGAACTCAGAAACTTAAGCCTGTTGATTCTCTTTTATTTGGTGATAGCCTGACTTTCTTATTCTTCTCTTTAGATATATGTGTCTCTCTTCCCATTTGGAAGGTCTGATTTATTTAATGATTTCTTTTCAGCCAGATTCATAAAGGAGTGAGTCAGATCCCCACATGGGTCTCTTTTCAGATGGGAAATGTTAATTTCATTCTCATGCCTTTTTCAAGTCTTCTTCAGATAGTCATTATAATCTGCATAGGAATACAAATGAACAATATTAGTTTTCCTACTTCCAGAGGAGAAGGATCGTGTTTATTAGATAAGATGAGATAGTTTGGGATTAGGGTAAAAACTTCACGGATGTGAATTTCAGGTAAAAAAATCATCTACTATAGGAAAGAAAAGCCATTTAGAAATAGCAAATATCTCTGATAAAGGTCTCATATCCAAGGTTAAAAGGGGAAATGATTCAAATATATATGTATGTATTTTTAAAAACTACACTGTTCACTGAAGAAATTCAAGTATATGAACAAATGCTCAAAATTGCTAATCATGTGAGAAATGCTTATTGAAACAACTCAGGTTTAACCTCACATCCATCAGATTGACAAAGATGACAAAATATAGTAACTTTCCATTGCATATATATATATATATATGTATATATATATACATATATATATATATATATATGTATATGTCTCACAGTTTTTTTTTTTCAGCCATTATTGAATTGAGGAATGATTTGATAATCTGAAGTGTTTCTATAGGTCTTCTTATAAAAAGAAAAAAATTTCAACATTACACATATATTGTTACTTACAATACCCCTTTTCAACTTTTAAACTCAGAGATGATTTAGTAGTGATGCTGGATCCATCAAAGATGGAGGGTTCTGCCACAGATTAGTGGCAGATTAGTATCCTCACACCCCTTTGTTTGGCAGTGAGCACTTGCATGAATGTTGTGAGAGTCAGAATTTGTCTTATGGGATTACAGATTGTGAAGTTAATACTAGGGCAGATTCAATATTCTCTCATTCTAGAGCTTGAAAGAAAATATTGGTACTGATGCCTTTACTGTACACTGCAGGTCTGAATTTCCTCCATGGGACTATAAAAATAGCTTGATGACTTTTTATTTAAAAAATAGCCATTTGTTTCCAAAGTGCTTCTTAAGGGGAGTGTTCAGGAAAACTGCTGACTAGTTGCTTGACTAGCTTCAGTTAAAATTTAAACAACAAAAGGGATAGATCTCTTTCATAAAGTCACCAAAGGTCCATGGTAGAGGGAAACTTTGGATGTAATCTAGAAGTGAAAAGGACCTTCAACAAACCGGCCATAGAATATCAATCCTGATCAAGACTGCAGAAAGTAAGACTCGGAAGGAATCTTCAAAGCCTGGTAAAGTTGGGAGAAAAAACATATAAGTTATCTATAAAACCTCTCATTCAACTCCATTGTATGGATGACTAAATTTGATGCCCAAAGGGTGTAAGTGATTTGGCTCAGGTCCCATAGCAAATTAGAAGCCAGAAAAAGAAAGTCAGATTTCTATCTTCTTAGTCTAATTGTTTTTGTACTAGAATACGGTCCTGAGGTCACTCTGCTCTAAATAAAAGCTAATAGCAATAATATAGTCATCTTTCACATTTGCATATCATTTTTCAATTTTACATTATGCTTGCATTTGGTGTGATCTATAAAACAATCTCAAAGGTAGGTAGGATTGACATCGTTATCATTGCTTAATTTATAAAAAATCACAGCTTCAATGATTTATATGAGATTTGATTTGATTTGATATGAGAAACAATCATACCAAATTTAGGATTGGGAGGGACCTAAAAGGACAGAAGACCCTGATCTTTTGATATCTAATCCAGCGCCATTTTTAGTGCAGTATAATTTGGAGAATGAAATTCTGGGACATTCACTAATGTACTCTTCCATTTATAACTTAGTTTCAATAAACATTTATTGAGATCCCACTATGGGGGAGCTAAGATTATGCTATGGATCTGAGAAAGCATAAGACATAGCCTTTGTCCTCAAGGGGCTTAAAATCTATTTAGTGAATTTTAATAATAGCAGAAATTTATATAATAGTTTTAAAAATATGTATATTTTTAAAAATTTAAAGTTCTTATTATATATTGTTTTTACATCAGCATAATTATTCCTAGTAATCTTTCTCCTCACCCTCCCAAAAAGCCATCTTATATAATAAATATTCTTTTTAAAGATTAAAAAATGGAGGGAACCTAGCCATACCAGATTTCAAATTGTATTATAAAGCATCAATCATCAAAACCACTTGGCACTGCCTAAGAAAGAGAGGAGTAGATCAGTGGAATTGGTTAGGTCCTCAAGAAGTAGTAGTCAATGAATATAGCAGTCTACTGCTTGATCAACCCAAGGACCCTAGCTTTTGGGATAAGAACTCACTGTTGGACAAAAACTACTGGGAAAACTGGATAATAGTGTGGCAGAAACTGGGCATAGAACAATGCCTGACAACATACATAAGAATAAAGTCCAAATGGATACATGATCTAGGTATAAAGGCTGATACTATAAACAAACTAGGGGAGCAAGGGATAGTATATTTGTCAGATTTATAGAGAAGAGAGAAATTTATGACCAAACAAGAGATAGAGAACATTATGAAGTACAAAATAGATAATTTTGATTACATTAAATTGAAAAGTTTTTGCACAAACAAACCCAATGCAACCAATATTAAGAGGGAAGGAGAAAACTGGAAAATAATTTTTACAACTAGTTGCCTGTGATAAAAGGTCTCACTTCTAAAATATATAGAAAACTGAAAAATTTACAAGAATACAAGTCATTCCCCAGTTGATAAATGGTCAGATGATATTAACAAGTAGTTTTCAGAAGAAGAAATTAAAGCTATCTATACTCATAGGAAAAAATGTTCTAACTCACTATTGCCTAGAGAGATGCAAATCAAAGCAACTCTGAGGTACCACATCACACCTATCAGATTGGCAAACATGACAAAATAGGAAGATGATAAATGTCGGAGAAGATGTGGGAGAGTTGGAACACTAATTCATTGGTGGAGCTGTGAGCTGATGCAGCTATTTTGGAGAACAATTTGGAACTATGCCCAAAAGACGACAAAAACATGCATACCCTTTGACCCGGCACTATCACTTCTAGGGCTATATCCCAAAGAGATCATAAAGATGGGAAAAGATCCCACATGTACAAAAATATTTATAGCATGTGGTGGCCAAAAACTGGAAATCGAAGGGATGCCTGTCAATTGGGAATAGCTGGACAAGTTGTGATATATGAATGTAATGGAATACTATGGTGCTATAAGAAATGATGAACAGCAAGACTTCAGAGAGGCCTGGAAAGACTTACATGAACTGATGCTGAGTGAAAGGAGCAGAATCCTGAGAATATTATACACAGTAACAGCCACAGTGTTTGACAACTGTTTCTGGTAGACTTAGCCCTTCACAGCAATGCAAAGACCTAAAACATTCCCAAAGGACTCTTGAGGCAAAATGCCATCCACATCCAGAGAAAGAACTATGGAATAAGAATGCAGAATGAAGCAGACTATTTTCTCTTATGTTATGTTTTGGTTTTTCTCATGATTTCTCCCATTCATTTTAATTCTTCCATGCAACATGATGAATGTGAAAATGTGTTTAATAAGAATGTATGTGTAGAAAACATATAAGATTGCATACCATCTTGGGGAGGGAGGGAGGAGGGAAGAAGAGAAAATTTAAGAGTTGTGGAAGTAATTGTTGAAAACTGAAAACAAATATATTAAATTTTTAAAAAAAGAAAAGGGAAAATCAGTATAACTGATCAATATATCGAAACATACTATACTTTTATTTCTCAGTGAACTTAATAAAAAATTTTGGATACTTCTGATTTGATACGCAATTTCCAAAAAAACTCCAAATAGCAAAATCTCAGCTGTTAATAGGAGTGATGTGTCTTTTAATATTGATGGCTTAACATTGACTTTTGTAATGGCACAGAGTTTTTGTGGGTTTTCTCTCACAAAAGCAGATTGAAATTCTTTTAGCAATAGAGAGATATCTATGGAGCACCATACCCAGTCAGGCTATGAATAAAAGCCAGAAGAATGCTCTAGGTTAATAATGTTGATTCATTTTTAGAGTGCCTTTGTCCAATGCTGATTCAAGGTCGTTGGTCACAAATGATTGAACCGTGACTCCTATTATGACTGAACTCCTATTAAGACTTCAGTTGTTTACATCCTCCAAATCTATTTTAGTCTCCTCTCTCCTTCCCCTAAATCCCAACAACCACTGGGGCTGTATGAGAGACTGGGGCAAAGACATTTCCCTCATCAGATTCTCCCTAACTGATGGGCAAAACAAGCTAATACACAAACAGTGAAGGTAATGATACCCACATTCCTGACTTTATTATGCATATAGATCATCAATGACATAGCTTAACTTTTTATATGTAACAATCCAGATTAGTGTTAACAAAATCTTTATTGTTTTCTAGCCCTTAACAAAGAATTTTCTGTCCATGTAAATTATATGGAGGACTACAGAATATCTGTAGACAGTCATTTGAGGCCATACATAAATTAGCATATAAACTAATCATGGGTGGTTATTCCAGCTACACAGCTCAGAGTACAATGCCCAACACATAATAACTACATAGAAACCCATGTGTTTTTAACTCATGTATATACCCTTCCTGTAGGTATGCTAAGGTATGTAAGTATGTATGCCATTTGGACATGGTGGGGAAGTCTTTCTTTTTCTTGTTCTTTTATTTACTGTGCTATTTGGTTGAAACAAGTACCCATCATCCCCCTTTGAACTAGTGTGTCCTCACTGACAAAGGACAAACATATTGGTAAGGGTTTATGAGCCCTGGTTATGAGTGTGTGCTGACCCACAGATTCCCTTTAACTTGGGTAGTTTTCCCAAGTTTGAGAATGCTTTAGATGTGACATGTATACGGCCAAAACTTTAATATCCTTAAAGACCAGTCTTATTTCATTTTTTTTAATCTTTGAATGCCCAGAAATATGCTTTACATGACATAGGCCTTCATAAATGTTATTTAAATTGAATGCTAATGATGACAAAAGGTACCTAGATGATGACTAGTGGGAGCTATGATGAAGAGTGTGTAAAATCTTTGGATTCAGGAAGACGAGTTCAAATCCTGCTCTAGATACTTACTAGCTGTGTGACCTGGGAAAGTTGCTTAACCTCCATTTGCCTCTGTTTGCTCATCTGTAAAATGAACATAATAAGAGTACCTATCTCATAGAATGAATGTGACGATCAAATGAGATAACATATACACAATGCTTTGCAAGCCTTAAAATGCTTTATAAATGCTAGATATTATTGCTATTATGAAAATAGGCATGTTGTGATACAATAGAAATAGGACAGCTCTGGAATCAAAGGATCTATGTTCAAATTCCACTGCTGATGCTTACTAATCATGTGAACTTCAGTCAATCAGTAAACATTTAGTAAGTGCCTTCTTTGTGCCAGGCACTGTGTTAAGTGATGGACTTAATTTTAGATTTTCCGTTTCTCCTCCTTCATGTATGTGTGTTAGAGTCTGCAGAGTTCTCTGCCAACAACACCCCTTACCAGTGTCCTTGTGTTGCATAACCCAGACACGAGCTGCTGCTGCTGCTATAAATATCCAGTTTGGATCCCACTGACAGTAGGAAATACTACATAGAAAAATCATGGGCAACAGCAACATCTTCAAATAGTGAAGATATGAGATCCATTTACCTGTCTAGTCAAGTTTACATTCCCTCAGAAAGTAGGGCTCAAAAAAAAGCCAGTTTCCTTAAGAGAGAATTCTTTGCTTGAGAAGATACATCAGGGCTCATTCGACAGGTTATATGGTTTTGAAAGGGCAATTTTGATGTCTAATGTCCTTTGGATTTACATTTGTGTTGTGCCTGAAAACTTAAAAAAAAATACTGTTGATTCGTGGTTGTTTGGCAATTTCATGGCATCATCATAGCTCCCAATTTAAAGCACTCAGTTCACAAAGGCATTTCCCTCATAAAAACCCTTTAAGTTAGAGAATGGAGACAGTATGCCCATTTTACAGATGAGCAACCTGAGGCTTATGGAAGTGGATTGCCTCTGCTTGAGCGATCAAATATTTGAGGAAGTGGTTGATTATAAGTTCTTGACTCCACATCCAGGATGGTTTCTACTCCATGATCTATTCAGCATGCTATGAAAGATTTTCTAGAATATACATGGAACTGAAATAAACAAGTGATTCTCCAGCCCCTGGAATCTTCACTACATCCTTTCCCATTGCTGCAAGTTGGAAAAGTTCTTTTTTTTTTTTGGAGGGGGGAAGTTCCATGTGCTCAATATTGACTGATGGAGGCCCAAAGACAGCCTGGAGAAATAAACAGGGGTAGGGAAAGGCAGACAGTTTGCTGTCAAAAAACCACAGCCTGAAGATGACTAGGTTTCCTAAAATGTATATGTTATCTTAAACCTCTTCCTCTAAGGGTAAGGCAGATGCAAACAGATCATGAAGGGTCAATTAAAAACTCTTTAGTAAATAAAAAGAGATCCCATGGCAAAATCAACACAGTAATTCAGTGTTGGGTTTATAGGGACAGTATGGTATAATGACAAGGAAAGTAGGATCTTTTGATGTTTTTATTTTAGTATAATCAAGTGCCTCTTATTGAATAGTATGATTAAAGATCTTCCCTACCCATTAATGGGCCTGGGAAGATTTGTAGGAAGGCCCATACTTTTTGTTAATGAGGCACCAGTTCTCAAGGGTTGTAATGCCTTCTGGCTCTAAAAAGTGTATAAAGACTCTGAGATGCAGTTTTACTTTGCAGTTTAGTTTTTGGAAGAACCTTTGTGTACTAGATGAGACTCTGGGAAACCCATAAGCAGCTTCCCCTACTTTGAAAAACCAAATGTTGGTGCTTCCCTCTCTGGAAACTATGTATGTATATAATGGTCAGACATTCGGCTCTGTCTGTTCATCAATGGTGTATGCATTACTTATGTCAGACAGTTGGAAGCATGTCTGTAGATTTTGATTTTTCTGTATTTTCTCTGAAGTTCAGGATGATGACATTTTTCCCCTGAAGTAAGTGGATGATACATGTGCTTGATTAAAGTGGTTGTTGACCCCTTGAAAGTTGCTTTCCTTTTAGAAAAGCAGATCTAAGAAACTATGATAGCAGGCCCCACTGTGTCTGTTGGGGTGCTTGCTTTGACGTATGAACAAGATGTTAAACTCCTGGAGATCAAACTAGGAAAGTAGCAGAGAGAGTCTCAGTAAAAACTTGTAAAATCAAAGACACAATTATAGCAAATCTTTGTTTCCCCACAATTAACTTCACAGAATACCTAATGGGGAAAGTTATTTTCAGTTGGAGCTTCAAGAAGGGTCCCATGATGGAGGTAGCATTTGAGTTTTTTCTGAATGGCCATTTGCTGTCCGTTATTGTTCAGTGGTTTCAGTCATGTTTGACTCTTAATGACCCTCATTTGGGGTTTTCTTGGCAAAAATACTGGAGTGGTTTGCCATTTCCCTCTCCAGGTCATTTTACAGATAAAGTGATTTGTCCAGAGTCACATTTGGCTGGTAAGTGTTGGGAGGTCACAGCTGAACTCAGATCTTCCTGATTCCAGGCCAGGCATTGAATCCACTGAGCCACATACAGGAATTCAAAAGGCAAGAGGGAGACAGGACATTCTGCTCAATAGGGAAAGTGTCTAGTAGCATATTTCTTGACAAGCCCTTCTGCAATCAGAAATTGTTCTCTGATGACTGGCTGGTCTTCTGCTCCCTAAGTTTTTTATTGGGCAGCAACCTCAAGAGGATTCCTTAGTAGAGATTGCATTAAATTGCAATAAATTCTTGTTATTGAATATTGCATGAGTGTCTATACAAGATGGTATCTCATTATTATGGAATGTTTCAAGTGTATGAAATCATATCTATAATCTGAACATGAGGAAGGACATTAGTCATGCTGTAAAGAAGAATTAGAACCAATGGGATGAACCATGAGAAAGAAGAAACAAAACAAAACAAAAAGAGGTAGAGCAATAGTATGTTTTGGTCTGTATTCAGACTCCAAAGTTCTTTTTCTGGATGTGGATAGCATTTTCCACGATCATGAGCCTTTTGGAATTGTCTCAGAACCTTGCATTGCTGAGAAGAGCTAAGTCTATCAAAGTTAGTCATTGCACAATGTGGCTATAACATGTAATCTCCTGGTTCTGCTCACCTCACTTAGAATCAGTTCATATAAGTCTTTACAGGTTTTTCTGAAGTCTACCTGCTCATCATTTCTTATAGCACAATAGTATTTCATTACATTCATTTACTACAACTCATTCAGCCATTCCCCAGTTGATGGGCATCCCCTCAATTCTCAATTCTTTGCCACCATAAAAAGAGCTGCTATAGATATTTTTGTACATGTGGGTGCTTTTCACATTTTTATGATCTCTTTGGGATACAGATGTAGAAGCAGTATTGCTGGATCAAAGGGCCCTTTGAGCATAGCTCCAATGCTCTCCAGAATGGAATAGTCATTTTAAAAAAATTGACTTCCACTTTGTCTCCCTCTCTTCCTCCCCTCCCTGAGATAGTAAGCAACTTACGTTATGTATTACACTGAAAATTTAACAATTGGCTCTCACCAACTAGTTTGAACTGGTTCAGTATGGTAAAAGAATGACTGTGGGGTCAGAGACTCAAGTTCAAATCATGTCTTTATTTGCTGTGTTACCTCTTTTAGACTCAGTTTCCTCATCTAGATGGTCACTGGCCCTCTAGGCTTTATATCTGTGAGCCTATGAGCTTATAGGGTTCAATTCAATGGGCACTGAGTTTCCCTCAGCCCTTGGTCTGAGATCCTATGATTAGAGATCTATTTTTTCATCAGAAAGAGATTCTTTTGACTGTTTCCTTTCATTGACCAACTGGTGTATGTTCAGGGTTTGCAAATATATTATTTTTATATTAACTGATAGTGTAACTTACAAAGGAAACATAATGCCAGCTATAGCTAAATGGAAATGACTCTTCTGAATTTTCTGTTCTTATTCACTACTCTTACCATGGATGCTTTAGGGTTGCATTAACTGAATTCATACTAACTTTCATGCCCTCTCTAATCTACATAGTGTAATGTGTGTGTGTGTGTGTGTGTGTGTGTGTGTGTTTGTGTGCGTGTGTGGAAGGAATGCAGTGCAACGGGGAGGTAAACATAAAGGGCTAGGATAAAGAAAAATAGGCTCCAGTCTCTGTTCCACAATTTTGTTTGGCTTCCTTCTCTCATCTCTAATAGGAAGAGATTAGATGAGATGAACTTTAAAATCCTTTCCATCCCTGGGGGTTCTGTGATGCATTCCATGACCCTTGAATATTGCATATTGATCACTTGAATATTATTTAATTTCAGTAATAGCAATACTAGTTTGTCTTTACATAGAATTTAAAGAGTCGCAAAATACTGTCATTTCATCAGTGAAAATACTGCCCTAACTTAGAAGATGTCCTGTGACCAAACTCCTCACCCCTTCAAATCCCGAACAACAATAACCCACCTTTAGCTGTTGGCCAAACTGACATATGTATCTTTTTATTCTTAACTGTGCTGGTACAACAATCTATGTCACCTCTATGCCTCAATGAGGTATTAAGGCTCTTAAAAATTTCATGAAAATCGATTTATTTTAGCCTCCAGATTTTGTTTGTTTTGCTTTAAAAAAATTGAGGAATTTTCTGCCTCTAGATATTTGTTTGGTTTTGCCTTTTTAAGATTTGAGTGTTTTTTTAAATCATGAACTCAATAAACTTGAATAAACATTAATAGTATTGTATACAAGGAACAGGAAAATAGAATTATATATGATTATATATGCAACCATGATTATAATTTTTTTGTCCAGATTCTTTTTAACGTCTATCATCAGCATTCTCTCTGTCTCTGTCTCAGTCTTCTCCCCATCTCTCTCTCCCTCCCTTTTCCCTTCCTCTCCTCCAGACATGACAATCAACTACCCTGTGGTTTCATTATCCATTTCTATGATTCACCAAACCCAAACTCCCCAATAATAAAAACCCATCACTCTCCTATAATAATGTAAGTTCCTTGTAGGTAGATACTGCCTTACTTCAGTAATTGTATCCTCAGCACTTATCACAATCGCTGGCACACAGTAGGGGCTTAATAAATACTTTTCATTCATTCATTGGCCCAACGAGTGCAACCTCAATCTACAATGTCAGCATTGGTCAATAACTGAGACAGTATATTTTACTCTCATCTGAAAAGCAGTTTTTGTTAGTACTGTTTCGGTTCCAGGGAATTGGTTGAAGTCTTCTTCCTGTGTACTGCCCTAAATAAAAACTACTTTTCCTGCTTCTTTAAAAAAAACAGGAAGCTTTCTAACAGCTCTCCACTGTTAAAAGGAGCAATTTCATATACCCTGTTGTGAAAATAAATGTTTTTTAAGGATAAAGCCGACTGTGTTGGGAATGGACTGGCTGCAGGAGTCTTCACAATACCCACATTTCCCTGTAGGAGAATTAATGCCAAAGTAGTGAATATTTAAATTTATATTTTAAAACCTGCCTCCCAGGATAGGATTATTAGGTTCTGAAAGATTTTAATCAGATAGCTAGTCATAAGCTGGACATTCACAGGGTGTTTCACAATTAAGGGCTCAGTACTGTCTTAAGGAAGAGTTTGCAAATACTTTTTTGAGACTGACAGATTACATTGTTGATTTGGAGGAAGAGTAAGTCATTTGAACTGGGTATAAGTTAATTCTTCCTGGGCAGAAACTTTATATTGACAAGATTCTAGTTTTCCTAGTTATCTTACAATTACTTTTTGTAGTTTATTCTTATAACAGTTTACCCTTCATGGGGATTAGGGGTGCAATGCCCCCCATCTGGAAAATCTATATAAAATATTTTGGCCCTTCCTTCATACCAGAGAAGTCTGAATTATTACGTATTTAAAAGATAAAACATGTTGATATCATACATACTACAAGTGTTAATGCATTCCCGAGTTTCTAAACTTTCCTGTGTCATCTGCTGGCCTTTGTGGGTCACCTGCAGGTTCAATAAAACTCCCCTAAATTCCCATTTAACTTCTTATGCCAACTCACAATATGTGAATTGGGTAACTATTTAAAATGTGTCCTATGAGCTGAGAAAAAATCATTTCCTCTCTCTGAATTTCAGTTTTTTCTTTGTGAAACTAAGATATTATAATAAATAATCTTTCATGACCCCTTTCATTCTTACTTCCTGCCACTCAGTGATGGACCCTAACTTTCTATTGTCTATATCCTAAGGTATCTTTCAGTGTTATCTTTTTGAAGTCCATGCCTACAACTCAGGTCCTGTCCTGCTTTAACAATCTATGTTTTACATTTGAAAACTTTTCTTAGCTCTAACATTATGTGGTTTTTAACTGAAGTTAATTTCTTTCTGCCATTCTGTGCTCTATCTCTAGGACTCAGTGGAATGGTAACTGGATTATCTTTTCTGAAAGCTACCATCCTGTAAGTTTTCTTCCAAGATGTAAAAAATATATTCTATAACCTTTCTCTTTACTCTGTCATCAATATCACTTGCCATTTCCATCTATAAAATGGTTGTCATAATACTTGCTTCCTATGCTCCCAGTATTGATATTAAGAAAAGAACACTTTGTATCTTCCAAGGCTCTATCCTGTCATCCCTTTTGTCTATGTACTTTCTCTCTTAGAGATTTTATTAGTTGCCATGGCTTCAATTACTATCTTTATGTGTTTAATGCCCAGATCTATATATCCAGCCCTAACTTCTCTTCCCAGTGCCAGTGCTGCACTAATAACTTTTTTTCTTTTGCTTATTTCAGATTGGATGTCCAGTGGGCATCTAGAACTCAACAGATTCAAAACATAATTCATTTTCTTTCTCTAAAACAACCCATTTGCTTCCCAAAATTTCCTTTTTATCATTGTGAGGGTACTATCACTCTCTGAATCACTTTAGGCTCACAACATGCTGTCATCCTCACCTGTGTTCATCCCACATAGTTAATCTATTGCCAAATTTTGTCATTTCTATCTGTGTAAGATCTTTGATCTACTTCCTCTTCTCTCTATTTACATAGTCATTATTTTATTTCAAGCCTTTTTACCTCTACCTGGACTTTCCCTAAATACAATACATCCTTTTTTAAAAAAAATTATTTGTAATTTATGGGCTAAAACAAACATTTCCATAGTGTAGTATAATAAAAAAGATAATTGTACATGAAACTGCAAATCTATTATGTACAACTTATTATTTCTTTAAAATATGTAATAGTTATCATGTAAATTTCTTTTTCCATTTTTTCTTCTGTTTCCCACCCCCCCACCCCCCCCTCCCCATGGTTAAAGAACTGCTGGTGTTTTTTCTAAAGTGTAGGTCTGTGTGTCTTGTCTGTCTCCCTTCCTCCCTCTCCCTTACCCTCTTTTCTTCTCCCCCTCTATCCCTTTCTTTCTTTCCCCTTTCTCTGTCTCTCCTTGCTTTGCCCCAATAAGCTCCGCTGATTCTCTATTACCTCCATGATAAAAAAGAAGTCATTTGGTATTTAAGCTTATTCACAATATGTTCCCCTTTTACACTTTACTTCTCTCTTTGTACTCCACAGTCCATTGATCATATGCTTGCTGCTGACATAACATTCCCTGCCTTTGCACTAATTGTTCCCCATGCCTGAAACACTCTCTATCTTCATCTTCGCGTCTTGGCTTCCCTGGTTTCCTTCAAGGCTCAGCTCAAATGCTACTCTTTCCAAGAGTCCTTTGCTTACCCCACAGCCGCTAGTGACTTCCCCTCTGGGATTAACTTCCATCAAATCTATATGTTTCTTGTTTGCATATGTCTCTCTTATTAGAATTCAAGTCCCTTGAGGGCAGGGATTGTGGTTTCCCACCTTCTTTTTATCCCCAGTGCTTACTTAGCATAGTTCCTGGAATATAGTAAGTGCTAAATACATACTTTTCCACCAATATAGAGTCCTATATTGATACTAGTCTTTCCCAATTTGAGGAAAATCTATTCTCTGCACTTTGGCATGTCTATTTTTCACTGGCAGATGTCTTCTGATGCTTCATCATGACATGAAGGTGAGTTGTGGTCATTTCTAAGAAGCACCAGTTCTGGCAGTCCAAAAGACTTTAAAACTTTGTGATGGACTCATTCACCCTAAGCCAAGCCTAACTAAAAGTGGGGAGACTTGTCAGTAGGATGTAATTTATTTTTACCCACAGCTATTCTTAAAGATCATCTACCAAAATGTTGAGAAAAGTTGTAGTCTGTTTTGGTACAAGAATGTCTACTGAGGCAAAACCTTACTCCTTCAGGTAAGAAAGATGGAGTCATTTGGAAAGAAGAATCTGAAGAACTTTTAGGAAGGGTAAAAAGGATAAGTAGAAAAGCAAATGTTTTCTTTTTCTTCTTGCATTTCTAGGGGCAAGACTTTGATTTGATTGACATCCATAGATTGGCTATGGATTTCATTTGCTTTTGAACCTAGTCCTGTTTTGTCATCAAATTACTTATATTTTAAAATTACACCTCTTTTGGTTTGGGCCAATTCTACAGGCAGCAAAGGTGCTGCAGTCGTTTTTTGGCAGTGTTTCTCATTTTACAGGAATGTATTTGAGATATAGCCTCCTGTAGATAGCCTCCAAGGATCCATGCAAGCTTTTAGTAGGGTATCCTCTAATTTCCCCAAACTATTTCTTTTAGAGGGTACAGAGGAGTGGGGTATGGTGTGGTTAATATTTGGGTCAAATATTCCAGTTTAAATGGTCTCATAATGTACATATACAGTCTGTATTTTAAAGCATATATATATATATATATATATCTTTACTAAAACCATCTTCTGATGGCTCATTATGATGTTGAAATGATCTCAGGTTATTTTGGGTCATGTCAGTGGAAAGTAAGCTCTGGGTCATTCTGGCAAGCCAAAACAATGTATGAAGTAGCTAGGTAACATAGTAGATAGAGCATTGGACTTGGAGTCAAAAAGTCGAGGCTGAGTCTCACCTCCGACGCTCACTAGCTGTGTGACCCTGGGGAAGTCACTTAACTTCTGTACGCCTCAATTTCCCCATTTGTAAGATGTAAATAATAGTGTCTACTTCACAGAGGTTTTAGGAAGATTAAAATGAGATACCTCATTTTGACATATGTAAAATACCTTGAAAATTTTAATCTATGTAACAGATGTTAGTTATAATTATATTAAAGCTTTTTCTAGTCCTAATTAATCTAAATGCTTCTCTTCTAAGACTACTCCCAATTTATCCCATATATAGCTTGTTTGTACAAAGTTGTTACTTGTTGTCTCTACCATTAGACTTTGATCTTCCTGAGAGCAGAGAATATTTGTTTGTTTTTACCTTTTTTGTATCCCCCATGATTAACATTAAATGTCATTTAATTAATTGGTTGATATCTGGGAGAATTGTTGCCTGCTTTGGAGGGAGTATGTAAATGAATGAAAAGACAGACCTTTGGATTATTGAACTAAACATTGGTTATACCACATTTTATTTTACAAAGACCCCAAAGTCTTGCTTTTTCTCTAGTATAGCTTCATACCTTCAAAAGGAACAGTTCAAAAGAACTGACTTTTTGTTTGAGTGAGTCAGTCAGAATGAGTAATAGGGCCAAGATAGATTAAGCTGAAGTAAGGAATACAAGGCTAAGTAGAAAGAACATGATACTGCTGCCATCAACTTGGAAGCCATATTTCTGTTATCAGGTCTCATGACATTTACTCTTCTCTATTTCAATTTGTATTATATATTTTTGAGTGTATGCATTTTTTGTCTCTGCTAGATCATCAACTCCTTGAGGGCAAGGCCCACGTATAATCTATCTTTATGTCTTTCCTAGTTTCTGGCATAGAGTGTTGTACATCATAGATACTTGTTAAGTATTTAGGAAATGAATGAATATATTATTCCTATGTATAAATCTTAGTACTCCGTGCACAAAATCCTAGAGAAATTGCATCTTGGAAGATTAGTGTTAGAAGAGACTTTAAACTCTCTAAGAAGAAATTTCCATGGCCAGATGGATTTACAAGTGAACCTACTAAATATTTAAAGAACAATTAATTCTAATACATATAAACTATTTGGGAAAATAGGCAAAGAAGGAGTTTAATGAAATTCATTTAAAATACAAATGTGGTTGATACCCAAACCAGTAAGAGCCAAAACAGAGAAAGAAAATTATAGACCAATTTCCCTAATGAATATTGATGCAAAAATTATAAATAAAACATTAGTGAAGAGATCACAACAATTTATCATCAGGATAATACACTATGACCAGGTGAGATTTATACCAGAAATGTAGGGCTGGTTCAATATTAGGAAAAGTATCAGAATAATTGACATATCAATAACAAAACCAACTGGATTATCTCAATAGATTCAGAAAAAAACTTTTGACAAATTCAACACTGTATCACCAAGGCAATATTCACAGCATTCACTGGTGGTGACTATGAATGTACCAGCATAGTTCTCAATTGCCAAGTATAAAAGCTCTCCAGAAGGCAGAAGAAAAACATTTATTTAAATACCAGAAAAACGAATCCCAGAACCAGAAAGCAAAATGTGTCATGGTGACCAAAAAGTTAATAAATATGATCACTGAAGGAGGCAAAGCCATTCTCAAACCTCCCCCTACTCAACCAGGGCTTTCTTACTATCAATTGTCATGAACCTGAGCCTTGCTGTGTCTGTTGGCCTACATTCTTTCCCCTCTTATCTGACCCTGCTCATTCACTTCCTCCCAGTTCTACCCTACCCTTCCTGTTTCTCCTGTTCAGCAAGCTCCTCCTAACATATGTGACTTAGGTTTCCAGGTGATTTAAGCACATTGTATGGGCCTATTAATGAATGAGAAAGATCCTTCTCATTTAAATTACTATTATAAACACCCATTTCTATTAAAAAAAACACTAAAGAGCTTAGAAATAAATGGAGTTTTCCTCAAGATGATAAGTAGTATCTATCTAAAACCATCGGCAAGCATTATCTATAATGGGAATAAGTTAGAAGCCTTCTTCATAAGATCGAGTGAAAGAAGGATGCCCATTTTCACTACTATTATTCAATATTGTACTACAAATGTTAGCTTCAGTAATAAGAGAAGGAGAGAAATGGAAGGAATTAGAACAGGCAATGAAGAAAAAAACTATTAGTCTGCAGATGAGATAATGTAAACTTAGAGAACCAACTAAAAATCCACTAGAAATAATGAACAATTTTAGCAAAGCTGAAGGGTATAAAATCAACCCACATAAATCACCAGTGTTTCTATATGTTACCAGCAAATCCTGGCAGCAAAAGATAGAGAAATTCCATTTAAAATAACTGTAGACAATATAAAATATTAGGGAGTCTACCTGCCAAGACAAACTCTAGAACTACATGAACACAATTACAAAATCTTTTCACACATAATGGAATACTATTGTGCTATAAGAAAATGACAAGCAGGTAGATTTGAGAAAAACCTAGAAAGACTTACACGAACTCATGCCAAGTGAAGTGAGCAGATCCAGGAGAATATTGTACATAGTCACAACAATATTGTGTGATGATCAATTATGATTGATTTAGCTCTTCTCAACAATACAATGACCTAAGACAGTATCAGAAGATTCCTGATGGAAAATGCTGTCTACATCAAGAGAAAGAACTATGGAGTCTGAATGCAGATCAAAGCATACTATTTTCTTTTTTTCCCCAATTTTTTTTCCTTTTGCTCTGTTTCCTCTTTCACAGCATGACTAATGTAGAAACATATTTCACATGATTGCACATGTATAAAACTATATTAGATTGCTTGCTATTTTGGGGAGGGGGGAAAGAAGGGAGGGAGAAAAAATTGGAACTCAGAATCCTATTTAAAAATTAAAGTTGAAAACTATTTTTACATGTAATTGGGAAAACATAAAATACTATTTATATAAAAAAGAGAAATTGTTGACTGCAGGGGGAAAAAAGAAGAGACTTTAGAGAATGTTGCTACTAGAAGTGACCTTAAATAGAGCCTAGCATTAGTCTATCACCTTCATTTTAAGGAGGAACATGACGTCCAGAGAGATTGTCGGGCACATAGTAAATTCTTAAATGCATTTTCCTTCATGAATTCCTTCATTTTTTCATTAATTCATCAAAGGTCACCTAGCCAGTCAGAGGAAGAGCTAGGACTAGAGTCTCAGAATCTGAGTTTGGAGTTGTAGAGAATGCTTTCTATTTGCAGCATTTCAAACTTTCCTTGGGAAAACGGATGTCTGTGAAGAAATCGAGGAGGCCCTTGCAGAGAGTCGGGTCCAGAGACACATTCGCTTAGTCTCAGTCTGGGAACTTCTGACAAGGAGATCTGCTCGCTGGCAGATAATTACAGTGATTATCACCATGGCCTGCTACCAGCTCTGCGGGCTTAATGCAGTAAGTACTGACTTTCTGTCTGCCCCTGCGTGCCATTTCTTGATAATAGGCATTTCAGAGGGGGAAGGACTGTAGCTTTATCCTGGAAAGTATTTAAATGTCACTTACTCAGCTCAAGAGTTATGTAGGGGGACATTAGAGAAAGAAATGCCCTCCAGTGAGCTAAATGGACTGTGGCAGAGCTATATGCCCTCTGTGCCCTCCCAACATTTGCCCTCCAAAAGCCTGACTAGAAGGGAGCAGAGAAGCTGATTCATCGGTTATTATCTATCATCCTGTGGCATCAGCCAAGACACACAAGGAAGCTAGAATCCATTTGGGGGTGGTTGAAGGGAACAGCTGGATTCTCTGGGGTGGAAGGTGAGCTAGTGAAGCAGCTGTATCTGGAACAGTACACCCGACATTTTTAGGAGTTAAAATCTTCCTTTGGTCACTGCTGGTTTTTATTTGTTTACATCTGACCAAACAGTTTTATGTTAGGCAGTGTTGTGTAGGGGAAAGAACAGAGACGCAGGATACCAGGATTGTAGCCCTAGCCCTGGTACCATGTAACCCTGGGCAGCTCACTCCTCCTCTCTGACCTCCCATTTTCTTCTCTCAATGGACTCAATATTATTTAGACCATCCATTCCAAAATGTAGTCAGGACAGCACTTTGTGACCTTCAAGAACTATTGAAATATGAGCTAATTTTGTGGTGATGAAAATGAAAAATAATAGCTAGTATTGACATAGTGCATTAAGGTTGGCAAAGCCCCTTCCATAGGTTCATGTCATCTGATCCTCAAAACAACATTGTGATTACCCCCTTTTTACAGATTAGGAAACTGAGGCTGAGAGAAATTAAGCAACTTTCCCATAGTCAGAGGAAAAAGGTTTCGGTGCTACTTCTTTAAAGTTTAGTGCCTTAACTTAATCACTTAACTCCCTAGGGCCTCAGTGGTTATGTAAAAGGAGGGGGTTTGACAAGATGCTTTCTGTGGTCCCTTTAAAGTCTAGACCAAGAATACTTAACCTTGCATCCATTAACTTGTTTAAGTATTTTGACCACGGTATCTCAATGATTGACTTTGCAATCCTCTGCGTTTTATTTTATGCATTTGCATTTAAAAATAATATTACGAGACAGAATCCTTTGGCTTCATCCAACTTCCAAAGGGGTGCAGGAGAAAAAAAAGTAAGTCTTTCTCCAGAACAATGATCTTATTCTTTCCATATCTCAAGATATCTCAGTCTTGGTTTATCTTACAAATCTCTCTTTCTTTTAAGCTCGTTGCCACCTGGTACTTCTCTCTTGATGTTGCTGTACTTTTCTATCTTTATATTTATTGAGTGCTTACCGTGTGCCACACACTGTGCAAAATCCTGGGTGTATAAATACAGGAAGCAAAAAAGACAGCCTCTGCCCTCAAGGAATTTATATTCTAATTGGGGGGGTGGGTCAGGAGGGTAGATAAAAGGATATTGAAAAGGAGAGGGAGGGCAGAAAACCAGAATGGCACAGGTAGTCCAGTGCAGAGAGAAGAATGAAAACATGGAGCTTCTGGGAGTAGCCATCCAAGCAATATGTGTTCAGAACAAATCTGGAGGAGAAAGGTTAGAGTGTCATGACACTGGGGATTTTATAGTCTATCTAAGAGTGATAAGACACATGCACAGCTATAATTCTCATTATACCGTGATTGGTCCATTGTTGAAGTACTCAACTAAGTGGGATGTGAAAGTGGAAGGGTAAAGTTGTGCCTGACTCAGATAATCAGGGAAGGCTTCAGAATGAAGGGGACATTTCAGTTTGGCTTTTCGTAGTGCATCAGAGTGAAAGAGGTTTAAGAAAGGCAGAAAGGCTAGCCAAGACAGAGGCAACAGCCTGAGCATGTACAGGAATGTTTTAATGAGATCATGTGACTTTGGGCAAGTCCCTAAATCTCTTAAAACCTCAGTTTTCTTGTCTGGAAAATGGAAATTATGACACTTGCCCTTCATCATCATAGGATTGTTATGAGCACCTAATGTTGTTTGGTCATGTTTCAGTAGTGTCCGATTCATTATGCCTTTCTGGGGTTTTCTTGCAAAGATACTGGAGTGTTTTGCCATTTCCTTCTCTAACTCATTTTACAGAGGAGGAAACTGAGGCAAACAGGGTTAAGTGATTTGCTCAGGTTACATAGCTAGCAAGTATCTGAGGCCAGATTTGAACTCGGGTCTTCCTAACTCCAGGGCCAGCGCTGTATCCACTGTGCCCTAAGAGAAGATAATTAAATCATGCAAATGAAAGCTCTTTCTTGCTAACGTTGTTGTTGTTGTGTTTGTCCTTCATTTTCAAAGAAGTCTGCGCCATCAGAGAAGTGATCGTGAGGGAGGGCTGTGAAAGGTTACCAGCTTTATTTATCCTCCATAGTCATATGAATCCAGAGACCAGATATTCATCCGGATGACTGGAGATGGCCCAGGATGCAATGGGAGACCTAGGTCTTTTTAGGCTAGGCCTTTTGACTTTGAGGGAGGTAACGCCCATTGAGTGAACAGGCCCCTTTAAGAGGTAGTCAGGCAATGGTCCTTTTAAGGAGCAAAAGAAAAAATTAACTAAATCAAACTGAGAGGGAAAGAGAAACTATTCTATTGACAATCACTCTAATTGGAACTAAATGAGGGTGACCATAAATTGCACGTAAGTGGGAATTGGGTTTTTCTAATTTGAGGCAATGCATTTATTTACTTGTTGAATCAGTTTTTTCAAAGTCCTTTTTTACCCTTTACACCTGATTTTAACTTGATATCTTTCCTATTTTAACATTTTTGGAGGTGTCATTAATAAGAAGGAAGGAAAGAAGCAATTATTTTTAAATGCCTACTGTGTGCTAGGCATTGTGCTGAACACTTTATAAATATTATTTAATTTAATGCTTACAACAACTCTGGAGGATAGGTAAATACTACTATTATACTTATTTTATAGTTGAAGAAACTGAGGCAGATAGAAGGGAAGTGACTTGCCGATGATAACAAGGCTGGGTTTTAATTCAGGTCTTTCTGGACCCAGGACTGCTGCACCCTAAGTTGCCTCCAAGGCCTGGATGGATCATGCTATGTATCACTCGAGGACATTGTAAGAATGGTAGATTCATTAAAGTAAATTATTTTCATTTTCTAGACCAAGAGATTAAGGCCCAGGAACATAAGTTTCAATTACAAATCTAGTTAGTTCTAGATCCAGAATTAGAGCCCAGATAACCTGAAGTCTGGTCCAGTGCTCTTTTTACTGCACTGTGTTCCTTTGAGACCTTTTGATTTTAAATTTACATAAGATGAACAGCTATCCAACAAAAGGAAGAAACGAGTTAAAACAATCTTCCTGTGAAAGAAAAATGAAATCTACATGGCAGGATGGATAGAGAGCTGGCCTTGAGTTGAAGTCTCCCCTCCAACATGTCTATTGGCTGTGTGACTCTGAACAAGTCACTTCATCTCTCCATGCTCTACACAATTCTCTAGATCAGAGAGAAGGTGCCTGTGTATATTGGTGGAGAGGTTCCCCACTGGAAATTTCCTATACCAGTGAAATCATGGGTCCAATCCCTCCCCTGCTTGTTCCCAGAGAGAAACTCTAAGAACAATGGATGGAGATTATGGATGGAATGGAGTAGGTAGGGGATTCCTAGTTACTGGGGGAATCTTCCAACACAGGCTGGACATTGCAGGTATATTATTCTTCATGTAGTGTTGAGCTCTCCGGTTCCTTATCATTTTGAAGTATTTTGATCCAAAGCCCTGAGTTGCCTTCAAATGGTGGATTCTTTGTCAGTCAACAAACATGTAAGTGTTTTCCTATGTGCCAGTTACTATACTAAGCACTGGGATCACAAAGAAAGGTAAAAAACAGTCCTTAACCCTCAGGGAACTCCCATTCTAAAGGAGGAAACAACATGTAAGTAACTAGACACATGCAAGATATCTATATCTTGTATAAGTTTAGTCATATATATAATAATCTATAACATATGTAATCTATAATACAAATGATACATTATAGATTATAATATATAATACATAATAGATTACAATATATAGCACATTTATAATCAATTATATATGTGTATATATGTATATCTATATAAAACCAAGGGGATATAATTAAATGCAGATAAGATATCTACATATATCATAGAAATTATATATATAATTATATCACATATTATATATGATACATATATAGGTAAAGAGAAAACATGTAAGTACCTAATATATACAAGACATATATATAATGCATGCGTATCTTGTATGTATTTATATAGATGCATACATAGATCTATATCTTGTATATATATGTATATATATATATATATATGTATAAATGAGATACACACACATATACATATATAGATATCTTGTATGCAGTGTTACTTAGTTACCTACTGACTAATGAGGGCCTGGTCCTGAGATCATATATGAGCTTGGGAGGTCATGGTGGGCTGCCTCTAGGACTGAGTCGTCACTGGACAATCTTCTTATTACACAGAGTAGACGAGAGGTCTTTTAAGAGGGTAAACTACTAGAAGTTGAGTGGACCAGGAAAACCTCCCTGCTGAAAGTGAGATTTCAGCTGAGGCTGGAAGAAAGCCAGAGAAACCAAGAGACAGAGTTGAAGGGGTCAAGTATTCTAAACATGATGACAGCCGTGACAAATGCACAGAAATTAGATCATCAGTTCCTTGGCGGGCAGGGATAGATGTTTACCTCTTTCTTATCTCCAGCCCTTACACAGTGCCTGGCACATACTATGTACTTAATAAATGTTTACTGATTAACTGATTAATTAAGAAATGGAAGATGGAGTTCTATGTGTTAGAAACACTGGGAGGGGGGTCAGTGTAGCTAGATTGTAGAGTGGTTAGAGAGGTGTAAGGCCTAAGAAGAATGGGAAGATAGGAAGAGGCAGGTTGTAAAGAACTTTAAATATCAAATGGAGCAATTTATATTTGATCACAGACCCAATAGATAGTCACTGGAGTTAATGGAGTTGATGGAGCTAGTAGAATTGGTAGGGAAGAAAAACCTGTATCTTAGAGAAATCGCCTTTCTGAATGGAGGATGCATTGGAGTTGGAGAGAATCCACACAAAACCAAGGAGGGAGCTTGAGCATGGCATGCCCCTTTGTTTTTCTAATAATTTCTCTGTTTATTCATTTTGATCTTCACATTCTATGGGAACAGTAAGAAAAGAGAATCTGGTAGCTTAAGCTTTTTCTGTCTCCCTCCAACCTCTCCAATGGCATTCGCATCCCTTTCCCTAAAATTAGATCTGTCACTTGGGATTACTTACATTATGCTCCAGCATTCCCCCTGAGTCACTTACTCTTGGCATGAGAACCAGGACTCTGTTAATCCTGACTTTCACCAGATGTTAGATCTTCAGTGGCAAGAATTAATCCAAGAGCCTCAAAATGAGAAATCCCTAACTTGACCCATCACTTAGCTAACCAGAAGCTGGTTCTACATACAGTCTTCACCCATTCAACCCTACCCTCGTCACGTATTGTGTTTATTGAATAGTGTTTTGTTTAATCCAATCTAAGATTGATGTAGAAAGCCAACATAAGTGTGGTAGAACCTCAGCTACCTAGAAATCCCAAGTAGAATATCTAGAATGAGAGAATGAATGGTGACTGAAGATCTTGTCACAGATATATTAGAGAAGGTTGATATTCTAGTACAGATTGGATGAGATGGCATCTGGTATCCCTCCCAACTCTGGCGTTGGTAGAGACTCAAATATACTGGTCAGATAATGCCCAGAACATTGTGGCTGACTCTGCACCCTAGATTTTAGAAAGATCATAGATGAAATGGTGTATATCCCAAATGGAACATATGGAGGAGATTGGATGAACTTCCATACAGTAATCAGTGGGAGAGACTGAAGAATATTTGACCTGGAAAAGTCAGCTTGTGGTGTGGAGATAGAAGAGAGTGTCATGATAGCTAATTTCAAGTGTTTGAGAAGTGTTAAAGGGATTATCCTTGTTTTGCTTGGTCTCAGAGAGGAAAAAGTAGATAGATGTTTCACAGGCAGATGGTTGAATATAAGAACTTCCCAAGGAGCAGAGCTGTCTTGGAAACAAATGGACTGCCTAGCAAAATAGGTAATAGGACTGCTAGGTGACTAAGTGGATAAAGAGTTAGGAGGATCTGATTTCAAATCCAGCCTCAGACACTTACTAGCCCTGTGACCCTGGGCAAGTCACTTGACCTTGTTTGCCTTGGTTTCCACATCTGTAAAATGAGCTGGAGAAGGAATTGACAAACCACTCTAGTGTCTTTGCCTAGAAAACCCCAGATGGGGTGACAGAGTCAGATAAGACTGAAATGAATGAATGACAAAGACAAAGGAGATAGGAAGAGGTAGCTCTTCTCCCTGGAGGTTTTCAAACATAGTGCCCCTGTTTGCTGTGGATAGTGTAGAGGGGATTCATGTGTGGAGTCAGCTAGTCAACTAGATGACCCCTCGGGTCCCTTCCAACTTTAAGATTCTCTGAGTCTCAGTTGTTCTCATTGCCAGGGTCTCTAGATAGTTTAGTATTTACTCATTTAATCCCCAAAGTTCATTTTAAAAATAATAAATTTGATGGATGTTATATTTAAGGAATCCTTTTATAAAGACTGGTCAATGTAATTTAACCATTTCTGGATTGAACCTTTGATTCACCTTGTTTAAAGCAGAGAAAAGAACATTGGATTGGGATATAGGAGAGCTGTGATGTATTCTAGTTTCTCTCAATATCTAGCTACAAATCATTTTAGCTCTTCAGACCTCAGCTTCTTTATCCATAAAATTTCTAAGGTCTCCTCCATTTCTTCCATTCTGTATTCTAAAGTCCTTTGTTATTCTAATGTTTTATGAAACTAATATCCAATCCCACCCTCAAAAACAATCCATCACTACTTTAATATGTGATTTTCATGAGAATAAAAAAGAACCATCTTCCTGAAATGGAATAGAAATGGATTGCTACAGGCTTTAAATTGATTTAGAAAGCCTCAAATTAACATTATCTATGCTGTATTGCATTTTTATTATTTTTGTTAAACATTTCCCAATTAAACTGTAATGTAGTTTAAGTTTAGCTGGCTCCTTGAGGCCCGCAAACCACCGGTTTGACACCTCTGCTCCTGAAGAACAGTGTCTGCTGATGAGATGATTTCTTATGGTAGGTTGCCTTTGTCTTAGTATGACTTCAAAGCCATGTTTCAGATCTGTCCTTGTTTATTTTTACATTAGTAGAAAGGACAATTATTCTAGAACTTGTAACTCTGGTTTCAGAGTAGATAGGGAGTGACCGAGGATCACATGGTCAAATTATTAATTAAAAAGATATTTTTGTGCCTTAAAATTTAGAGCCAAAGGAACCTTATCTAACCAGACTGTTAGGTTCCTCACCTAATCTTCATTTTAGGGGTGAGCAAAAAAAAGGTAAAGTGTGAGTTGCCTAAGGTCACACAAATAGTTTCAATGTGGATGGAGTACTAACTTTGAGTCTTTACGGTTCATCTCATTGCATACCTACCTACTTACCTACATACATACAGAATATCATTATTTTCATTAAAATGTTCTATGGTGACAGTGTGGAAAGGGTGAAGGGGTTGGAGTCAGAGGATCAGGGTTCAGGCTTTACCTTTACCCCTTCTTAGCTGTGTACCTGTCAGCAGGTCACCTCCTCTCTGAGATCTAGTTCTATCTCTGTCAAACTGGAATAATCCTATCTATAGTACCTGCCTTTCAGGACCGATGTGGAGACCAAATGGATTCATGGTTACACTCACTTTTCAAAGGTCTACTTTATATCTGTTACCTCCTTTTACAAGCTCAGAACACCACTAGACAATAATTAGGCTGAGTTCTCTCATGTGCTGTCTTCCCTCATTAGAATGTATTCTCCTTCAGGGCATGGACTTTCTATTCTTAGTTATGTCTCCATATCAGCATCTCTGGTTGGTTTGGACTCCATGGAACATGGAACGTGGTACCCACTGGTTTCCCCCCAACCTTTACAGTTTCCTTATCATTAGAGTGTAAGCTCCTTCAGGGACAGAGATTGTCTTTCTTTTTCTTGTCTGTATTCCCAGTACCTAGCCCAGTGCCTGCAACACAGTAAAATGTTCAATTCATATTTATTGAAATGAAAAATTAACAAAAATTAGCAGTTAATAGTAAGCACTTAATAAAGGTTTATTGACTGCTTGTGGACTGGATTATAGGAGGTATTTTATAGAAAAAGTAGGTTAAGGCTTGAAGTAGAATACTGAATTAATGGTAGAACCAGGACCTATCCAGTAACATTTGATCCAATATTATTAAATTTTTACATGATACATCTCATTTTCTAAATGCTTCAAAATAAATTCTTTTTATTCTTTGGTTGTCCCCACCTGGTCCTCTCTGTAGGACATTTTAATATACTGTATGTTTGCAAGAAAAAAACAATCAAGCCCCTTCCCATGACAAGTGAGGCTGAAAGAAGGTCACTGTGAAAAATAATCCCTAATACTCAGAGCTTCCAGAGGCCATGGGATCACAGAACTGGAAGGGACCTTTGAGAGTTAAACCAATCACTTCATTTCACATGAGGAAAATGAATCCCAGAGATGTTGAGTGACTTGCCCCAAATGATATAGTCAGGATCTGAACCCAGGTCCTTCGACTCTGGATATAACGTTCTACCCGATGTTCCCTTCTTTTTGTGCAGGTATGGGGAGGTCCCCTCATCAGAGGCTTGATAACAACTTGTTAGGTATACTATAGGGAGAATCCTTTTTCCAGTATGGCTTGAATTACATAGTTCTCAAGGTCCCTTCTAATGCTGAGATTTTGTGATTTCATCATTCTTGTGTCCAAATTAAATTGGGGAGGTGGGTAGAGGGGTCATTGTTTCCTCCATGAGTCAGGTTTATTAGCTCTTAAAAAGATCTGGCTGAGGAGAGCATATTCACAGTCAGGTCCACCCGAACAGTAAAATCTTCTAGATTGCCCAGGAGACCTGAGACTGGGAGTGAGATTTCAGAGACTGGGATCTCCGGAAGGAGAGCCTATTTCCTGGGGGCAGGAGGTGTGGGGGCCAACACAATATAAAACTGATAGGGAGTGGTATTGTCAGGACTGACCTGAAACTGCTCCGTTGAATAAGCTTCACTTAAACCAGCTGTGCTTTACTTTCAATGGGAAAGGGAAGAGCTTTTTTTTCATCAAAATGAGAAGAGAAAAATATCTTTACGATGCCACCAAGTCAAGTGATTCTTCACTTAAATTGTTGTTTTGTTAATAATATTTGCAGTTAGGTGGGACAATGAATAGAACACTATATCTGGAGTCAAGAAGACTTGGATATTACAGATGAGGCACTTAAGGCTGAAAGAGGTCAGTTTTTTGAGGTTAAGTAAAATTGAATTGAGTGATCATGGATAAGTCACTTAATTTCCTAGCCTCAGGTGCCTCATCTGAAAAGTGGGGACAATAACTTACCTCCCAGGGTGGTTGTGGGAGTAAGAGGGGGAAAGGAATAAGTATTTTTTACATGCCTACTGTGTGCCAGGCATCGTGCTTTACCGATATTAACTCATTTGATCCTCACAAAAATCCTAGGAACTTAATATGAGACAAAATTAGATAATATTGGTAAAGTACTTTGCAGATCTTAAAGCTTTATATACAGGCTAGTGATTATTGTTATATAGGACTTTGGAATCTGCAAAATGCTTTATATATGTTGTCTCATTTGACCTTTATAACAAGCTCTACATGTGAATATATGTATGTATAGAAAATACTTGCAAATATTTATATAGTGTCTAGAAAGTAGTGCTTCATATGTGTGTATGTATGTATACATATCATTGCTAAGTGCTTTACATACATACATACATATGATATATGTATATATACATATATCATATGTATATATACATATACATATATCATATGTATATATACATATACATATATCATATGTATATATAAAAGCACGTAACAGTGCTTTTAAGATGTTATATAAATATTAGCAATTATAATTCCCAGTGTTTAAAACCAAGTAATCTAACAGACCTTTATTACATACCTACTATGTAGGGCAGTTAGGTGGTACAGTGAATAGAGCACCCGTGAAGGAGTCAGGAGGACCTGAGTTCAAATCTCACTTCAGACACTTGACACTCACTAGCTTAGGCAAGTCACTTAACTCCAGTTGCCTCATCCTGGGTCATCTCCAGTCATCCTGATGAATATCTGGTCACTGGATTCAGATGGCTCTGGAGGACAAGTGAGGCTGGTGAGCTGCACAGCCCTCCCTCACTCAAAACAAAGTCAAGTGCAAGTCATGTCATCATTTCTCTGATGGCATAGTCTTCTTTGGCAACGAAGGACGAATGCACCTACTATGTGGTGAGCACTGTGTTAAGTGCTAGAGATAGAATAAATAAAAAGACAGTTTCTACCCTCAAGGAGTTTATAATCTAATGGGGAGAGACAGCACCACCAAAGGAGGCAGAGAAGCAGAGGCCATGGTGGCAGCAGAAGCAGTAGTATCCTGTGGAATTCAAACCAGGGAGAGAAGTAGATACAGAATGGAATCAACTGAAAGACCAGTTTCTGCCCTCCATAGAGAAAGGCATTGGGAGGAGTTTGGTACTCCACCCTCAAGCTCTCCAGTCAGAGAGAAAAGGAAGCTGAGGGAGGTGATGGCAATCAAGGCTTGAGTTGAGCTTGGTGTGGAGATGAGAGGTGATGAGCTTATCCTGGAAGGCTCATCTTGTTGAGGAGTTGAAATCAGGCAGAGCAGCAGATGCCAAGCTGATGTTTTAGAGAAGGTTCTTGAATAACTTATACCACATTGCATTCATGTAGTATTTTATACTTTATACTTTTTGTGTTCATCCTTCCTTGCCGAGGAAGACCACGCCATCAGAGAAATGATGACATGATTTGCACTTGACTTTGTTTTGAGTGAGGGAGGGCTGTGCAGGTCACCAGCCTCACTTCTCCTCCAGAGACATCTGATTCCAATGGTAAGATATAGATCAGGATGACTGGAGATGGTCCAGGAGGCAGTGGGAGGTTTTGGCTTTTTTAAACTAAGGTCCTTAACAGGTCCTAGTTTCACTGAGCTAACACCCATTCAGAAATTAAGGCTAAATAAGAAATGAGGCAGAAAATAGCCTCTGTTACTTAGTATAAAAAAATCTGAGAAGGGAATGCGCTTAAGGTTTCCGACCGAAATAGAAACAATTGCTATTTACATCCACTTTGAACCAACTGGGGCCCAAACAGTGATCAAGTGACACTTGGTCTGGGACCTGTTATTGTATAATTTGCTATTCCTTTTAAATATGCAATAAAGTTATCATGTAAATTTCTTTTTCCCCCCATTTCTTTCCTTCCTTCCCTTCCCCTCCAAATCCTAGAGATGGCTACCATTACATACAAACACACACACATACGCAAAATTATTCTGTACATACTTCTACTTATCTGTTCTTTCTCTGGATGCAGACAGACAATATTTTGGTTTCTGTGTTTGCCTTTTGGGAGGGTTCTCCCTGCCCTACCTCTACTGGTAACACATATGAACTGGGGCCCAGTTCCTGAGTAGTGTCTAACGATCCCACTCAACTCCTTAATTTTATAAATAAGGAAATTCAGACACAAAGAGATTAAATGAGCTGTACAAAGTCACATAATTAGGTAATGACAGACATCACACTGCCTCCCTTTGTGTGTGTAGATAGATAGATAGACATACAGACAGATAGATAGATAGATAATATTGATAACATTTATCTACAACATGGATAAATAGATAAAATATTTATCAGATCTTTTTTAACTTTTGTGTATGCATATGTGTCATGGACTCCTTTGGCTGTTTGATGAAACCTATCAATCTCTTCTATGAATAATATTTTAAAATAAAATATAGAAAATTAAAAAGGAAAACAATCATATTGAAATACAATTATCAAATATACTTTTAAAAGTTTGTAGACTCCCAAGTTAGGAACCTGTGATTTAATAAAATCCTTATATTTTTATATCAGTAACATACAGACACACAAAAAAAATTGAGTATTTCCTTGGTTTATGTAAATTGTTTCCAGGATTATTTAGCATATGAACACCCCGCAATCCTTAAACAAGAATGCACTAAATCTCCTTTATAGTCAATTTTTAAAAATTGAGGAATCCAAGATTTTGGAAGATGTTCTTTTCTTTTTTCTTTTCTCAATCTAACAAGGTTCCATTCAGTAGGGGAAAATGTAGTCTTACACGAGTTCAGAAAAGTAACCTTGTAAGTAAAGATGAGGAAGGACTATCTGGAAATTTATTCAGCTGAAAAGAGAAATGTGGGTCTTAGTGGACTTCAAGTACATATGAAGCAACATATGTTGCAATCAAATGTATTCATAAAATATTGAACTGTATTGAGAGTCACATTTTCCTAGACCAGAGAGATGGTTGTTGCACTCTCCTTTGCCCTGTTCAGATAGCCAGTGACCAGGTAAGGAATTTTTTCAGACAGAGGGATTCATGAAACCATTTTCCAAGGCACGGTAAGGCTATGATCTGCATCCCTAATGAAAGAGAGAAGTTATATGTTGAAGCAATAGGGTTATCCAATAACCATATGCACAAGGGAGTACTGGAGAGGGCCGAGATAGGAAATATTGATCTTTCACTAAGTGAAAGATAAATTGTGTATGATTCCAACTTGGGAATGGACACCAGAGGGAATCATATTTCCTATCCAGCTCTTGCTGGATTGGTAATCATTCCCCCAGATGAAAAGGGGTAGGTAGTCTGTCTAGTGGCGCACTCTACCGATAAGTTGTTCAAGTGAAGGAGCAGCCTGACTGGAGATGAGGTGTATGTCTGCAGAATCTCCACAGGCTCATTAAGGTTCACTTGCAGTGACCTGTGGTCCCTTTCGGTTTCAAGAGGTTTTGATCAGTTTTGTATAGGAAAAAGATGGATCATCCATGGAATCTGAACTTTGTGCTGTCCCAGGTCCATACACACTCACAGATGGAAACATTTCAAGCACCAGTATATTCTTCTTTCCAGGCTTTTATTAAGCAACTACTGTGTATGAGGCTCTGCTCAGTTATAGGGTTACCAAGAAGAAAAAGGGCACAATCCCTGCTTTTAAGGAGTTGCTAGTATTGGGGTGTGTGTGATGACATATGAATCATATAAATAGAAAACTATAATATAGAATAAAGTTCAGTGAACTTCAAGAGCAATGTTAGGTGATATGAGAAATATTTAAAAGTGAGATAACAAGTTCAGTGGGGAAGAAATAGTAGAATCTCCCCCCTCCTACCCTAAGCACATCTTTAAAATGTTTGTTGAGTGATTCATGGAAGAAGTAGAGTCTAAGATGAATCTTGAAGGTTAAGAAGGATTTCAACAGGCTGAGAGATGGAGGGGCACAAAATATGTGGGACAAAAGGGAAAGGGTGAGGTCAGGAAACATCTAATCCCCTTTGCCTGAAAAACAGAATACATGAAAGAAAGCTAGAAAAATACATTGGAGCCAAATTATGGAGGATCAGATGTACCAGACTAAGCCAAAGGGAGTCAGATTGGAAAGACTGATTGGAAGTAGACAGTGGAGGCATGGAGACCAGTTAGTAGAGTTATCTAAGCAAGAATCAAATTACAAGGTAGCACAGAGAGCTGGGCTCTATCACTTTGTCCTTACTAAAGGTCAGAAGTACTGTTTAACCTCTTCATCAACTTGGAAGGTGATCCTTCACTTGATCTTCACTTGAAAAGGCACCTTAGAAATAAACTTGTCTACTACTTTGATTTTGGTGTTGAAATTCAAGTAGAGATGCAAATAATACACTTTCAGAGAACCAGAGCCTTCACCCCCAAAGGGGATAATTCATTTGGCTTTGGCACCCTATCCTTGGGCTGAGCTATCCTAACTGGTGGGTGCATGAGGGAAAATATATGATGTACCATTTATAACTAGCCCCAAACCATACTTTGCACCCCATCCGTCCATAATCAGTAGACCAGGGCCTTTCCAACTTGGAACATCTATCCTGTCCCATTCTTAACTACCTCTTCCCTACCTGAACCACTGATGTTCACCCCTGATTCTAGGAACCCGATAAAATCAATGCCATCAAAGCTCCTAGAAAGGATTTGCAAATTCAGTGCCCTATGGCCTGATGGTCCTCAGACAAAAATCCCCATTTTTTTTATCCCCATTCCCCATTGTATACTGTCTCCTTCTATTATGATGTAAACTCCTAGATAGGAGTTTCTGTATCCCTAGTCTGTATCTCTATTTCTGTATCCCTAGTATCTAACCCAGGACTTGGCACACAAAAGGTGTTTACCTAATGCTTATTCACAGAGTCATCCATTTACTGAAGGAGACCCTATCTTCTTAGGTCATGTAAGGTAGAAAATTTGAAGTAGTTATAAAGATAGAATAGGCCTAAATCCTTACTGTGGAAAAAAAGGAGTATTCTTGGGGGAGATTTTACCATTTTTCAAGCTCACTGAATGATAGCTTATGGTGGTGCATCAGTTTCTCAGTGAAGGCCTGACCTTGCGGTTATCATCCATGTTGCATGCCTCTGATAGAAAGTAGGATAAATAGAAGGAACATCAAGAAGTCTAATTTGAATGGAATCCAGAGTGAATTACTTAGCATCCAAGCTAAGATAATCGTGACAAAGAACCAGAGCAATGCTGGCATGTTTGGGAGAAGCTTTAGATCTGGAGGCAAGGGAATTGATTTATGTTCTCTTGAGATTCTTTCTGTCCATAAATTAAGATCCCTCTTGGTCACCACAGGAGAGTGAAACAAACCTGTGCAGATGTAGAGGGAGGAGAACTCAACCTCAGTCTTTTTCTTCCCTCAGGAATTCCCATCTCAAAATGGATGAAAGGAAAATGAGGGGTACTGAATATATCTCCAGAGATTTCTAGGCAGTACAGTAGGATGATGGATTTGAAATCACAGAACCCAAGGCATCTCAGTGGTGCAGGGGTCAGGAGTCAGGAAGACCTGAGTTCAAATCCAGCCATAGACACTTAACTAGTTATGTGACCCTGGGCAAGTCATTTAACCTCTACCCTCCTCAGTTTTCTCATAATAAAATCATAATAGCACCTACCTCCCAGGTTCAAAGTGAGGACCAAATGAGATGATTTCTACAAAGCACTTAGTATAGTGCCTGTCACATAGTAGGCATTTCATGCTCATTCTCTTCAAATCTTGGCTTTTCCATGTGACTAAATTAGAGTTTCTTCATCTGTTAAATAAAGGGATTGGATTGACAATCTGGGAGTTTCCTTCTGCCTCTAGACCTATGACCGTACCATTCACAACAGTTCGTATCATGACAGATCAGTGAAAAAATAGCAATAATAAAATAACTAAAATGTACATAGTCGTTTAAGGTTTGCAAAGCACTTTATATGTGTCGTTGCCTCCGAGCCTTGAAATTGTCCTATGAGGTAGGTTCTTTTATTACCCTCCTTTAACAGATGAGGAAACCAAGGCTAAAAGAAAAGGAAGGGACTTTCTGAGTATCCCACAGCTAGTAAGGTTGGAGGCAGGATTCAGTCAGGTCTTCATGACTCCAACTCCAGTCATCTGACTGGGTCAGGGGTAGTCAATTGACAAAGTAAGGGAAAACCCTTTTAAAGACATGAAAACGTGTGGGAAAGAACAAATGAAATTGGTATCATGTGCTGGGAACAATGCACATATCCTAGACGTACATAGGGCATATATGGCTGTAGTAGGAACCAATTAAAAAACGGCAGTAGGTATCCAGCAGAAGCTGCCTCCATTGAGGAAATAAAAATGGCAGAGGCGCTCGTCAAAGACCGGAGAGAAACATACAAGCTCACTCTGAATCCAAAGTACCATCTTCTCTCCATTGCAAATTGCCAGCCCAGCCGAGAAAAACCAACAGTAGTAAAATTCCATTGCCCATGATCTGATCCTAATCTGGGGTGACAGTTCTGACCTTGAAACTCCTATTTTGAGGGTGAGGCAGAGAAGCTGTGAGGATGTGCTGATGAAAGTTCATGTAAAGCTGATGTTCCTGGGATAAAGCCCATCTAGGGTAGTCCCAGAATCCTGTTCTTTGTGAAGGATATGAGCTGATGTCCTTTTTGACACTCAGAGTTGTTTGATTCTAGGAAGAGATATCCTTGGGAAGGGCATTCCCTACTTTAGATTCAGCAGGGAGGACCTGGGGATCCAACCTAAGTAGGCCATTTTACTAAAGGTAGCAAATGAGGATGAACTGTGACTCCAGACTGGGCTAAGGCACCTTGGGAAATGGAGTGTATTTTTAGAATTCTCCCCATCATCACTTTCAAGGAGTTGAACCTAGGAAAGAAAGATGTGCGCAGTCATTGGTATCTACTGTAAAAAGCCTTGGTTTCAGTAACAGACAGAAAGAACTAGACTAGTGATTTTATTATTTATTTTTATATAATATATAAAATATATATAATATTATATATAATATAACTATATTATATATAACTATATAATATAACTAGTGATTTTATTATTTATTATTTATTTTTTATATAATATATAAAATATATGTAATATTATGTATATTATATATAATGTGTATAA
>CM053772.1:218506361-218559958 GCA_028658325.1 Potorous gilbertii
CACAAGAAGTTAAATGACCCAGTCACATAGCCAGTATGTGTTACAGGCTGGGCTTGAGTCCAGGTCCTCAAGGTCAACTATCTATCCAATATTCCAGAGCTTCACTTGGTTCTAAATGGAGTGTAGTTCTGATCTAGAATGATATTTCTTAAGTATAAGCTGAGAAGGACTGGATCAGAGGGAAACAGCTATTTATTCACTCAACAATTTAGGAAGTTCCTTCATTCCTTCATTGGTATCTTTTTTTTTTCATCTAAGCCACTCATTCAATCAATGATTCAATAGCTATTTACTGAACATTTACTGCATTGTATGAAGGACTAATATTTCACAATATGTTAAAATAAAGTTGTAGAGTTTGCTTGATTGGTTTTGAAGGAAGAATATTCTAAAATTAAGTCCTGATGAAGAGAAAGTTCAAATGTAGAGGTGTGAGAGCACATCTTTGGACAGAAGACCCTCTAAAGGAGAACATGGCAGTGAGGGAGCCAAAGATATTCTTTAATACATGATTCCAAATTTATTTCAATCAATTGACAAGTATTTATTGTCAATGGCCTACTGTGGGCTAGGCGCTGTGCTAGATAATGGGGATATAAATACAAAAAACTGAAATAATCCCTATTAAACAATGAGCTTACATTCTAATGGGTGAAACAACAAAAGCATATAAAAATATGTAAAGCACAAATGTAATGTTAATAAATTATATATACATATATACACGTATATGTTGTATGTATATTTATGTATGTATATATACACACATATATATATATATATGATTTAAATATAAATTAATGGGATGGATAACACTAGAGGGGAGAAATCAGGAAAGGTTTTATGCAGAATATAGTGTTTGGGATGCATCCTAAAGGAAGAGAGGGGATCTGACGTAAAAGTAGAGATGATTTGCATTCCACACATAAACATGAAGCAAGTCTAGTACAAAGGTATGGAGATAAGAGATGAAATGTTTTTGTTTTCATGAGAGAAGAGAGGCCAGTTTGATTCTATTGCAGATCATGGGAAAGGAAGCAATGTCCAATGATGCTCAAAAGATAGATTTTGAAACTGAGACCAGGACAATCCAAGTTTACATGAAATATTTTTTTGTAGTCAATTAGCAGAGAATTATAGAACCTTGAACCTGAAAGGAAACATAAAGATAATCCAGTTCAACCCCTTCATTTTAAAGATGAGCAAACTGAAGAAAAATGAGTGGTTCACGGTCACACAACAGAGTCAGGCATAGAATACATGTCTCTTGATGTCTACTCTAGGAATATCTGTACCATACAACTGTGGCTCATGCTTGTGACTTCCAGCATTGAAAATACATCTTACACAAACCTCTACTTTCTTTTCTGATACAGATTTGGTTCTACACAAACAATATCTTTTCTACTGCTGGGATATCTACAGAGAAGATTCCATATATAACCCTGAGTACGGGTGGCATTGAGATTTTGGCTTCCGTCTTTTCAGTAAGTAGTTGCCTGCTACAGCTACGTAATGAAAACAATCTTATGGAGTGAAACAAAGTGAGTTTTTCTTGAGTACTGTATTCTGTCAAGACTTTCAGACTGAAGAGACTTTACATTTTAGAAGATTTCTAAGATTTACCTTAGAACTGACTAGGACATTTTTTTCTGTCACCTGTCTTCATTATGGGAAAATAATTTCTTTTGGATCATTGTAGAATCTAATAGATTCCTCTTATTGATAAATTTCACTTTTTTTTTCTGTTTCTCTTACTGTTTTTCTCCACCTGCCTCTTATCTTGGTATAAACCATATGCAAATTAGGCAAGTGCTGGAATATAGAGTAGATGCCAAACCAGTTTTTGTCCACCTTGGGGAGTCTTTTCTTTCATAATTCTCCTAATCACCCTGAAACAAAACTTCAAAGTCACCTGAGTTTCTTCCTTCTCACGCCACATCTCGTCAGTTGCCAAGTTACATCTATTCTATCTCTACAAGAAAGGGCTCTTCATCTTTCGTGTTTCAAGGACTACTTTGGCAATCTAGTAAAGCCTATGAACCCCTTCTCAGAATGATTTGTTGCCTATATTTATAACTAAAGGAAATACTAAATTTCACTTTGATATTAGTGAAAATAAATGTTTATTTTCCCATTCAAATTCATGGACTCTCTGGATCTATTAACGATCCTTTGGATCCCAGGTTAAGAATCACTGCTCTACTGTGTGTCTTACCTTGACTTCCTTCCTTCCCTCCCAGCCCCTGCCACACTTGTCAGCTTGCTCTTTATTTCTCATCTGGGGATTGCTACAGACTCTTACATGGTCTCCCAGCCTGTGTTCAATCCCCTGCTACATTCAGCTGGAATTATTAGAACTGGGCTAAGGAGTCCCAAATATTTTCAGTCCTCCATACCTGATTGGCTTTCAGTTAGCCTTTCTGTATTGTATCCCTTATTCAGTATAATAGATTACCATGCACAAGCCCACAAGAAGTAAAAAGATTGTTTTTATAAAGAACACCTCGATACATAACATTTTTCTCAATATCATAAGATTGATATTTATCTGAACGTAGTTAAATAACTCAGTGAGATCATTGAACCTGTTTCTTTTCAACCCATAGCTTTACTTTCAATATAGTTTTTTTGTTTTACTATTTTATTTTTTTCTAATTAATGTAAAAAACATGTAAAAACTTTCATTTTTTACAACTTTGAGTTCCAATTCTCTCCCACTTTCCTTCCCATTCCCCTCATCGAGAAGGCAAATAATCTGATAAAGGTTATACATATGCAGTCATACAAAACATATTTCCCTATTAGTCAGGTTGTGAAAGAAAACACAGACCAAAAAAAACCCCAGAAAAATAAAGAGAGGGAGAAAACCAACATGATTGAATCTGCATTCAGATTTCAGCAGTTTTTTCTCTGGAGGTGGATAGCATTCTTTGTCATAGGGTCCTTCTGAATTTTCTTGGACCTCTGTATTGCTGAGAATATCCGTGTCATTCGGAGTTCATCATTACCCAATTCAAGATAGTTTTTGAAAGACATTGACATTTCATTTTCTACCTCCTTTTTGCTTTTTCCCCTTCTGGCTTTGCTTAAGAACTGTACTGAGAATTGTGATTCACAGATAAAAGTTATTATCAGTATAATGAAAGTTCAATGAATATGTTTCACAAAAAAGGGATGGACTTCTCCAAGGGCAAACCAAACTTTTAATAATTTCATTGATTGGAAATCAATTAGGAGTTTCTGGTTTTTGCAGAGATAAATTAGCATTCCCTCAGTCATGGTTGATATTTTCTAGCTCGTTGTGAACTCAATGTCATATTCCAGTCTCATTCATTTGATTCCAGTCAGTAAGAATTATTTCTCTGGTTGTCTCAAAATTTTCAGATGTTCTAGGTTGTCCCTGCCATTTCTTACCCTGCTATTATCTGTCACCATATTTTCTTCAAATTCTTTCCTCCCCATAAATGGTACTCATTTTAGAATCTATAATAAGGTAAGATAGATATTTATCAAATAGCCCCCATAAGCCTTTGACAAGTTTGTTGTACTCCCTTGGAATCTGAGAACCCCAGAACTCAGTTTCAGTTGTCACACTCAAATCACCAGTTGTCTTGATTTTTGTCTTACCACTGGACTTCAGTGACTGTAAGAGAGAGTGAGACTGATGACTCTGTGCAAATCTGTCTCACTTAAATTTAATCCAGAAATCAAGACCGCTTTTGTGATGTCATTGTTCCTCTAGAAATGAAGGACAAAGGGAGTAGAGCCAAGATGCAGAGTAGAAAGATGGACCTACTTACTCTAGCTTTCCCCCTATAGTCCATAAAATATCTGTCAAAAATGACTCTAAACAAATTCTAGAGCAGCAGCAGTCACAAAATGACAGTATAAAAGAGATTTCCAGTCCAAGACAGCCTGGAAGGCTGACAGGAAAGGCCTATCACCCCAGGCTCAGAGCAGAGTGCAGCCCAGCCTGGGATATGTGTCAAGATAGGACTGGAATAGGCTTCAGGGCACAGAATCATGGGCAGCAGCTGCAGTTCCCATATTTATCAGCCCACAAACACCAAAGACAGCTTCAAAGCTCTTTCGCCTGGGTGAGAAGGGAACAAGGTCTGGTCCCAGCCCCAGCCCCACAAACTTTTGGAGTCTTTGGCCTAAAGACCCTGGGGGAATCAAGCAGCTGATCTGGCTCCCAGTCCTGAGTGGCTGTCCTGGGTTGAGAAAGAGGGCTGGCATGGTGGAGCTAGTGGAGGCTCTGGAGAGGGAATCCTACTCATAGTTCCAGCATAGAAGAGTGCTTGTGGTTGCTCACAGTCCAGAGTGCAGGTCACGAGGGGAGTACACTCCTCTCACTTGATTGTGCCACCTTGGAGGTACTGAAAACTCACAGGTCCCTAGAGTATACCCTCCACTTGACAAAAGACTCAAAAGTCAAGTAACTGGCTGGGAAAATGCCCAAAAAAGGAAAAAAAAGACTATAGAAGGTAACTTTCCTGATGAACAGGTGTTTTCTTCCATCTTTTTGGATGAGGAAGAATAAGGCATACCATCAGAGGAAGACCTAAAAATCAAGGCTTCTACATCCAAAACCTCCAAAAAAATATAGGCAATGATCTCAGGCCATGGAAGAGCTCAAAAAGAATTTTGAAAATTATGTAAGAGAGGTGGAGGAAAAATTGGGAAGAGAAATGAGAGCAATGCAAAAAAATCATGAAAAGTGAGTCAACTTGCTAAAGGAGATCCAAAAAATGCTGAAGAAAATAACACTTTTAAAAATAGACTAACCCAAATGACAAAAGAGGTCCAAAAAGTCAATGAGGAGGAGAATGCTTTAAAAAGCAGAATTTGTCAAATGGAAAAAGAGGTTCAAAAGCTCCCTGAAGAAAATAGTTCTTTAAAAATTAGAATGGAGCAGATGGAAACTAACGACTTTATGAGAAACCAAGAAATCACAAAACAAAACTAAAAGAATGAAAATATAGAAGATAATGTGAAACATCACGTTGGAAAAACAACTGACCTGAAAAATAAATCCAGGAAAGATAATTTAAAAATTATGGGACTATCTGAAAACCATAATCAAAAAAAAAGCCTAGATATCATCTTCCCAGAAATTATCAAGGAAAACTGCCCTGATATTTTAGATTCAGTGGATAAAATAGAAATGGAAAGAATTCACCAATCATCTTCTGAAAGAGATCCCAAAAGGAAATCTCTTAGGAATATTGTGGCCAAATGCCAGAGCTCCCAGGTCAAGGAGAAAATATTACAAGCAGAAAAAAAGAAGCAATTCATGTATGGTGGAAATACAACCAAGATAACACAGGATTTAGCAGCTTATACACTGAGGGACTGAAGGACTTGGAATATGATATTTCAGAGGTCAAAGGACCTAAGATCAAAACCAAGAATCACCTATCCAACAAAACTGAGTATAATGCTTCAGGGGAAAAAAAATAGAATTTCAATGAAATAGAGGATTTCCAAGCATTCTTGTTGCAAAAACCAAAGCTGAATAGAAAATCTGACTTTCAAATACAAGAATCAAGAGAAACATGAAAAGGTAAAAAGAAAAGAACTCATTAAGGAGCTCATTAAAGTTGAACTGTTTACATTCCTACATGGAAATATGTTATTTACAACTCATTAAGACCTTTTTCAGTATTAGGGTAGTAAGAGGGAATATATACATACCTATATATGTACGTGTGTGTGTGTGTGTGTGTGTGTGTGTGTGTGTGTGTATGTAGATGTGTGTATATATATATATGTGTATGTGTGTGTGTGTAGGTACGTATGTATAAGTACGTATGTGAATATTATATATGTGCAGTTATATATACGTGTATATATATATTTTTAGACAGAGGGCACAAGTAAGCTGAATATGAAGGGAGAATATCTAAAAAAATATTAAAATTTACTGTTGAATGGAATGTACTAGGAGTAAGAGAAAAAGAGAGGTAGAATATAACAAATCATCTCACATAAAAGAGGGAAGAAAGCTTTTACAATGGAGGGGAAGAGGGAGAAAATGAAAGAAAATAATTGAGCCTTACTCTCATGGGATTTGGCTTAAGGAGAGAATAAGACACACTCAATTGGATACCTAATGTTATCCTTCAGATTTTTTCCAAGTACTCTTGTATGGGGGAACCGGAAACCTCCTGAGGCAACACACATTTGGATAGTTCTAATTGTTAGGATTTTTTCACCTTAAAACAAGACTATATTTGCTTCTTTATAACTTTCATTAATTTCTTCTACTGGCCCACTGTTCAAGGCTAGAGATCTATTTTACTTGTTAACTTTCTGCTACCCAAGACAGAGCATGACAAAAAAGGCTTTTTTGACATGCTTTACTAGTAGCTGGGCTTATCCAAGAACCTTGGAGAGAAAGCCTTTGTCATTCCATTTACTATTTATATGATCTTGGACAAGTACACTTTTTTTTTTAACATGTATACATCACTAATTTTTTCAATTAGCAAGCATTAATTTTCCCTTTCTCCTATCTTCCCACCCATTGGAAAAAATAAGGAAAAACAAAATTCTTGTAATAAAAACATAATCAAACAAAAAAGTTCCTGTATTAACTATATATTTTACCCTTAGCCCATCATCTCCCTGGTAACATTCTTGGTGGGTGACATTCTTGATCACTGGCCTTCCTAAATTACTATTTGTCATTGTATTTATCAGAAGTTTTAAGAACTTCAAGATAACTTATATTTACAATGTTTTTCTAGGATAAATTGTTCTGCTAGTTCTGCTTCTTGCACTCTGCATCAGTACATATAAGTCTTCTTAAGTATTTTTTCTGAAACTGTCCCTTTCATCATTTCTTGCAATTCAGTGGTATTCCATTATATTCACACACTAATTTGTTCTTCTGTTCCCTAATTGATGGGCACCCCTTTAATTTCCAGTTCTTTTTTTTAAATTAATTGGTTGATTTTTAGTTTACAACATTCACTTCAATAAGATTTTGAGTTCTAAATTTTCTCCCCATCCTTTCTACTGCCCCAAGATGGCATGCAATGTTAGGTAGGCTCTCTATATACATTCATATTATAGTTTCCAGTTCTTAAATGGGCAAGTCTTTTGGGACTTTCCCGAGCCTTAATTTCTGCATTTGTAAAATGAGGAGGTAGATTAAGTTCTAGATTCAATGTTCATTAAACAGAAGATGTTCATAGGATGCAGTCAGGCCTGAAAATCAGTAAGACAGAATCATTTTAGGGGCATTGATTTTGCCCCAAAAGTATCATATGAGGCCTTATAGGAATTTCAGGGGAATAGGAGAGTCAGACTCTATGTGACTAAGAGATAACTGTTTACCATCTAATAGAATAGAAGGATCCCTCAGGGAAAAAGGAATTACTGCAACTTCCTTGCCTTGGCATATAAATACCTTCATTCCAGAGGATCTGGTGATTAAGTCGAAAGAACTGGAACTTAAGTATCCCAATCCAATAAAGGCAACATAAAGACTTCCTGCAAAACCACCATTGTCCTTGGGGAAATTAGTGCTGTCAAAGCAACCAAAGAGTAAGAACAATTAGTACCAGTGGGCCAACAAGCTGAACAATGGCTCTTGTCTAAAGAATGGAGAAATGAAAGCTGAACAGATTCCTTAAATCCTTACTGAAATGATCAAAGACCATTCGGGTCTCTTTCTGGACCTCAGTCTTCATGTAGACATAATGAGGAGGAGGTTGGATTCAACAATCTTCTCAAAGCCCACAGTCACAGGATATCCTTTGATAGAGAGACATTATCCTACAATGGGATTTAGCATTTAAAGGAACCTTAGCTGTCATCTAGTACAAGGGTTCTTCACCTATATTTTGGTAATGGACGCCATTGGCAATCTGGTGAAGCCTATGGACTCCTAAGAATAATGTTTTTAAAATGCATCACATAAAATACATAGGGTTACAAGGGAAACTGAAATTTAGTGAAAATAATTCATTTTTTCTCATCCAGGTTCATGGACTCCTTGAAATCTATCCACTAAATCCTTGGGGATTCATAGACCCCAGATCAAAAACCCCTTATCTAGTCCAACTTTTTTGTTATGTATGGGGAAATGAGGCCCAAAGAGGCACTAACTTGCTTTCTACAACCCAGGAAATAAGTGATGGAGTCAAGGTTTGATTCTGCTTCCTCTGATTTCAAATCTAGTCTTTTTCAACATCTTGATTCAAGTGGGAGGCAGATGATGCAGGGAGAGTGAAAGAGGAAAACAAAGAAATAGTTCAGGTATGTTAAAAAGTGGGGAGGAGATGAAAGATAGATAGATAGATAGACAGATGGATAGATAGATAGATATGACTGTTAGGGTAATGCAAAAAGAAAGGTTTGGGGACCAAGATTTTTCATATTACCCATCCCATACAGTGTAGACACCAACCTACTTGTGTGAAATAAGAAGACCTGTACAAATAACTTTTCCTTTTTGGAGTCAGGAAGACCTGAGTTCAAATTCAGCCTCTGACACTTATTAGCTGCATGATCCTGGACAAGTTCACTTAACCTCTGTCTGCTTTAATCCACTAGAGAAGGAAATGGCAAACCATTCCAGTATATTTGCCAAGAAAACTGTGTAATAGCCAATTTTAGTGCGCTGTGGTTCACAGGATCACGAAGAGTCACATGCAACTGAATGAGTGAACAGGAGCAACAAATCATCAGAACCAGTGTTCAAAGCAGTGTCCTTTATTACTAGTTCTTTCATCTGTTAAATGGAGATAACAACACTTGCCCTGTTTACTTCACAGTATTGTTAAGAGGGCCAAATGAGAAATAATGAATGTGAAAACACTTAGAAAAGGCTAATGGCTATTGGAGAGTAAAGTGAAAAATGAGATGGAGTTGGACAGAGGAAGCAAAGCCTCCTAAGATCATAGCTCTAGAGCTGGAAGCTGAGAAGTCATCTTGTCCAGCCTCCCAACTTTAAAGATGAGGAAAATGAGACCCAGGGAGGTTTAGTCACTTGCAGAAAGGCACGTAGGTAGAAAGCATCAGAGACAGAAAGTAGCTGAAGAGAAAAATCAGAACTACTAAAAATGAACTCATAGAAGAGACTGGCCCTTTTTAGAAGGGCTTTTAGTTCCCAAAATTAGAAATACAGAACAAAGGGTGTCAGAGGAAAAGAGAAAAAAACATAAAATCAGAGTGAGACATTTTGTGATCCTGATTAAGCACCATTCATTTTGACTTTAGGTAAATGACTGCACATGCCAGTGAGCAGAGATCGAGACTCCAAATTGTATTTTCTATTTTGTTGTCAAAATTGGAAACTTGATTCAGTCACCTGGGTCCTTATGGGATGTAGACAATGAATGTACTTCCCTTTCATCGTATATCGTAAAAATGCTGGAGATTAGCTTTACTCTCACAGGTCACTTTTCACAGTGAGAGAAAAAAAAAGGTTTTCATTTTGAAATATATTTCAGCACTATCCCATCATAAAATATGTTTTAAAATAGCCTGGCCAAGTTGTAAATTCTTTGCAATCTCTCATAAACTTTTAAATTGAAGGTAAAACAAGATTTCAATTTAGAAATTAATAGTCTTAGGGCAAGATAGACTATAGACTCTTAGAGCTAGAGGACACCTTAAATCAAAAAACATTGGATGTTAGAACTGAAAAAGACCTTCCTTAAAATTTAAAACACTAAAGGACCTTAACATTTTAACATAGAATATAGAATATCAGTTGTTCTTTCTTCAGTTATTTACTTCTGCTGTCTTGTACTCAGTTTCCTTATTTGTTAAGCAAGAGGTCTGGACTAGCTCTTTAAGGTCATTCTAGTTCTGATTTTGTGACACTATATAATAATGTTAGAACTTGTAACAAAGGATGTTAGTGCTAGAAACAGAAGATGGCAGAGGAGAAAGGCTATTAGAAGTCATTTAGTGCAAACCTCTCTCTTTTATTTTGTGTTATTTTTTAGTTAAACTTTGGTGTTTAACTAAACCACCAGTTTCTCTTCCTTCCACCTTTCCTCAACCCTCTATTTTTTGAGAAAAAAATAAAACAAAACCCCTGCTTTAAAATATGTATACTATCCCATTGTTTCAGTCATGTCTGACCCTTTGTGACCCCATTTTGGGGTTTTCTTGACAAAGATAGTGGAGTGATTTGCCATTTCCTTCTCCAGCCGATTTTGCAGATGAGAACATTGAGGCAAACAGTCTTAAAGGACTTGGCCAGGACCACACAGCTAGGAAGTGTTGGAGGATGGAAGTGTCATCAGGAAGATGATTCTTTCTTATTCCAAGCTCAGTGCTCTATTCATTGTGTCACCCAGCTGCCCATAGCACATGTGCAGTCAGCAAAACAAATTCTCACAATGGCCACATGCAAAAACAATATGTCTCAGTCTATACTCTGATTTCATCACTTTTCTATCAGGAGGTGGGTTTTATCATGAGTTCTCTGAAACCATAGTTTGTCATTGCCTCGATCTGAGTTCTTATGTCTTTCAAAGTTGTTTATTGGGGAGCAGAGCCAAGATGGCAGAGTAGAAAGACACACATACTCTACCTCTTCCTCCATAGCCCACAAAATACCTGTAAAAAATGACTGTAAACAAATTCTAGAGAAGCATAAGCCACAAAATGACAGAGTGAAAGAGATTTCCAACCCAAGGTAGCCTGGAAAGCCTACAGGAAAGGTCTATCACATGGAGTACAGAACAGAGCATAGCACACGGAACCCAGGCCAGCCTTGACCACTTGTCACCAACAGGAACAGGACTGGAACAGGCCTTTGGGGCAGAGTCCCCAGCAGCAGCTGTGGTTCTCAGATCCCTCAACCCACAAGTGCCAAAGAAAGCTTCAAGTGTCAGTGAGAAACTTTTTTTCATCTGGGAAAGGGAATGCGGTCTGACTCCACCAGCAGCAGCCCCTGCATTGGCAGTGTCCATTGTTGGACACTTCCACCTAAAACCCCTGAGGAAACTGAGCAACTGATCTGAATCTCAGCCCTGAGCTGGGCCCTGGGGTAAGGAGGAGGAGCACTGGCAGAGCTGGAGGTGGTGGTGGAGAGGGAATCATACTACTTCCAGATTCTGGGCAGAAAAGTTTTTGGTTGCTCCCAAACCAGTGTGCAGGACAGGAGAGAAGTAAATTCCTCTCCCTTAATTGTGCCATCTTGGAGGAATTAAGAACTTACAGGTCCCTGGAGTACCCTCTTCTTGACAAAGGATTCCAGAGTCAAGTAACTGGCTGGGAAAATGCCCATAAGAGGGAAAAAATAATAAGAATATAGAAGGTTACTTTCTTGGGGAACAGGTATTTTCTTCCATCCTTTTGGATGAGGAAGAACAATGCATACTGTCAGAGGAAGTCAAGGCTTCTGCATCCAGTACCTCCAAAATTAATATGCAGTGGTCTCAGGCCATGGAAGAGCTTGAAAAGTGAGTCAAAGCTTGCTAAAGAAAACTCAAAAAATGCTGAAGAAAATAACACCTTTAAAAATAGGCTAACTCAATTGACAAAAGAGGTCCAAGAAGCCAATGAGAAGAAGAATGCTTTAAAAAGCAGAATTAACCAAATGGAAAAAGAGGTTCAAAAGCTCACTGAAGAAAATAGTTCTTTAAAAATTAGAATGGAGCAGATGGAAGCTAATATCTTTATGAGAAACCAAGAAATTACAAAACAAAACCAAAAGAATGAAAAAATGGAAGATAATGTGAAATATCTCATTGGAAAAACAACTGACCTGGAGAATAGATCCAGGAGAGACAATTTAAAAATTATGGGACTACCTGAAAGCCATGGTCAAAAAAAAATCTAGACATCATCTTTCATGAAATTATCAAGGAAAACTTCCCCAATATCCTAGAGCCAGAGGGCAAAATAAATATTGAAAGAATCCACCAATCACCTCCTGAAAGAGATCTAAAAAGAGAAATTCCTAGGAATATTGTAGGCAAATTCCAGAGTTCCCAAGTCAAGGAGAAAATATTGCAAGCAGCTAGAAAGAAGAAATTCGACTATTGTGGAAATACAATTAGAGTAATACAAGTCTAGCAGCTTCTACATTAATGGATCAAAGGGATTGGAATATGATATTCCAGAAGTCAAAGGAACTGGGATTAAAACCAAGAATTACCTACCCAGCAAAACTGAGTATAATACTTCAGGGGAAAAAATGGTCATTCTGTGAAATAGAGGACTTTCAAAGCTGTTTATCTTCACAGTGTTATTCTGTGTAACATATATTTTATATACATATATATAATACACATATATTGTATAGAAGTTATTCTCCTCGTTCTGTTCCTTTTCTCTGTATTCATTCATATAAGAACTTTCCAGGTTTCTCTGAAATCATAACCTTCATCATTACAACACATTTCTATATCATAAATCAGTCATTCCCCAATTAATAGTTACCCCATTAACTTTTAATACTGTCACTGCAAAAAGAGCTGCTATAAATATTTTTGTTTATCCTTAGCATTTGTTTTGCTTAGGACAAATCCCTCCCTTAAAATATCTTCCCTCTTATCTCCCATTTGCCTCCTCCTTTTCCTTCCCTGTTTCCCTGTTAAGTGAAATGTATTTTGGTTCCAACTATATATACGTATTTATTCAGCTTTCCTTTGACCAGTTCAGTAAGAGTAAGTTTTAAGTGTGATCTACTCCCCCTAATCCTTCCTCTTTGTATATAAACTTCTATTTGTCTATTCTATGTATCCATGGTCATTTCCCCCCCTCTTTCTCTCTCCCTTCCCCCTACCCATTATATTACTCTTCTTCTCCCTTTCCATTCTTTCATTAAAAACAGAACAGAACCACTCCCAGGTCTGCTCTCTTAATTAGACCCCATTTATGATCCTTAATGATGATAGAGTTCTGAAGGGACAGATGTAACATCTCCCCATATTAGAATGAAAGGAATTTATCCTTGTTTATTATCTTAGGATTTTTCAGTCATGTTTGCCTATTTATGTTTCTCTTAACTCCTGTGCTTGCATTTCAAAATTTATACAAGGTCAAACTTCTTTTTTTAAAGATGGGGAAATGGAGTCAAGTGAGATAAAGTTATCTGTCCAAGGTAATGAGCCAGGGAGTGGCAGGACTTCTAATTCCCAATCCCTTCCTCTTTCCACAGCATCACCATGTCTTCCATCAGTGCTCGCTATTATTTCCGCCTCATTGTGAAAATGACTGCTCAAAAGAGTATTCCCTTCTGAGATTGTAATCAAAGGAAGAAAATTGCAGTGACATTTAGGACTCCTGGTGTCCTTGATGATAAGAGAGGATCCTCAGCCAAATATATGTGATCTCCCAGTCCTTTGAAATGAAATGTCAGATAGAATGTCTTGGAGTGCTGGGTCACGTACTATTTGTTGGAAATGCTGCATTAACCTATTGTAAAAAATTCATTAAGTTCTGCTCTTTGCCTTCCATTGATACGAGTTTCTGTCGAAAACGCATCCAATGAGACCTGAAATTGGCAGGGGGAAGAGAGAGGGATACATGGCAGTAGAAACCACCTTCTACCTAGAGCCCAAAAACCTGAATTCTCTTGCCAACTCTACTACTTTACTAAGTGTGGAATCTTGGGTAAATCACTTAATCTTTCTCACCCTCAGTTTCTTCATCTTTCAAAGGGACAAGATAGTATTTTCACACTTCCTACTTCATAGGATTATTGAAATTAAGGAGATTTATTAAGGTGAGTTGAGAAAATCTTCATCACCAAAGTACATATTATGACTGTCCAATGGATTACCTCCAGAAGCGGATATAATTTTATTAATGGAACTGACATTAAAGATTTTCCTTGTCAACTGCACCCTAGGGATCATGGAGCCTTTCTGACTGACTTGTAACTGAAATCTGTGTGTATCTTCCATTAGAATGTGATTTTCTTGGAATCAGGCACTGTCTTGATTTTCTCTTCCACGTTCTCCAGTATTTAGCATCATATTTTGCAAATAAGGACTTCATTTTTTGAAAAAATATGTTCATTCATTCACTCACTCATTCTTATTGGCAATAATGATGAAAATGTGCACTCTCTGTCTAGCATCTTATAGAAGGAAAGAGTTGGATTTAAAGATCAATATCAGGGCACAGGACAATAAGGCTAGTCCTTTTCCTCCCTGCCATAAGTTCTATTATCTCTTCTCTAAGGCTTTATTGTGGGGTTTTTTCCCTTTACACAAAATTGAACTTTAAAAAAATAGTATTTTAATATATATTATCAGTATAATTATGTTAATTGTTCTCTTGGTTCTATTTATTTTGTTCTCTGTCAATTCATACAAATTTTCTCTTTTTTCTATGAATTCTTTTTTTTGCTAGACTGTAATATTTCATTATGTTTATAAAATAAGTTTTTTCAACCACTAGTTAATCACTTTGTAGTTCTTTACTACCTCAATGAGTGTTGCCATTGATATGTTGGCATATATCAAAACTTTGTTTCTATCTTTGACTTCCAGTCATGGGTTTAGTTTAGTTGTTGTTTTGTATCATTGCAATCATGTCCTACTTTTTGTGATCCGATTTTTTTTTCTTGGCAAAGACAAAGATTTGGCAAAGTCATTTCCTTCTCCCATTCATTTTATAGATGAGGAAGCTGAGGCAAATAGGGTTAAATCCCTTGCCCAGGGTCACACAGGTAGTAAGTATCTGAAGCCCAATTTGAACCTGGGAAGATGAGTCTTCCTGATTTCAGTTCCAGTAGTCTATTCATTGTGTCACCTAGCTGTCCCCATTTGTAAAATCAGAATAAGATAATTGGTACCTCCTGAAATAATTATTGTGAAGAAAGTATTTTATACACAGTCAGGTGCTATAGAAATGTAAGCTATTTTCAAAATAAAGGAAGGCAACATGGTGTATTCATGGAAACACTCCTGGATTTGGAGTCCTAGACTCCAGTCTGGGGTTGCTTCTCAGATCTGAGACTCCTTGGTAATCTCGGGCAAATTACTTTGCCTCTAAAGTTCCTTTATCTTCAAACTGGGGATATAGACAAGATGACCTCTAAAGCCTGTTTCTCATCTTCCTCATCCATGTAATGAGAGGGATCACTAAAATCTATTCCTTCCTTAAGTCTATGATACTCTGAAAACACAAAAGCAGCAAGATAGCAGTTTTTATATCTTCATTATAATCAAGTTTCTTAGAGTTTGAGTTTATTTGAAAAGAAATGAAACTCAAAATATAATTACAGGATCAGGAAAGTCACTTGAAAGTGCTTCTTCAAACCACTCAGCCTCTTGCAGATGTACCACAAGCCAATTGACCTGAAAGCCTGGCTCTGTCTCCTGCTGCGTGAGTGACCTGGGGCGAATCCCATAAGTTCTTGGGCCTCAGTTTCCTTATCTGTAACATAAGAGGTCACGATGTACTACATGGCATTTAAGGTCTCTTCTAGCTATACAATAAGGGCTCATAACCTTTGTGCTATCATAGATCACTTGTACAATCTGGTAAAGCTTAGGGATTCTTCTGAATAAGGTGATAAGATACAAAATATAAAATATGTAGGATTAAAAAGGAAACTAATTATATTGAAAGGAAATTGTCCATTTTTTTCTAAAAAAACCACTTAAATTCCATGATTCTGTGGCTAATAGTAAAATCATCACTTCTTGTTTCAATAAATCAAGAATTTAAAATGTCATCTACGCAGGTGGGGACTCCTCTCCCCAATGTGGATCATAGCCCTCATACAAAGTTAGTAGGTGATCTTCTTGAATACGTGAAATTCAATATGTAAAAAATTCAACAAAGTGATGAATATCTACAAATTTACATAGTTCCTTGCCCCAACCCCAAATGGAAATGAGTCCATCCCTAGGAACAAGGTATATAGGTGGAACAGTGGATAGAGCATTAGGCCTGAAGTCAGGAAGACCTGAGTTTAAATACAACGTGTATGAAGTGCCTACTTTGTGCCAGGCACCAGGGATACAAAAAGAGGCAAAAGATAGTCCCTGACCTCGAGGAGAGCTCAGAAATGTCTTAGCTATGTGACCTTAAGCAAGTCACTTAACCTCTCTCTACCTCAGTTTCCTCAATGGTAAAATGAGGAAAATAATAACATTTATTTACCTCTTGGGTTGTGAGAATCAAATGATATAAAACTTGTAAAGCACTCAGCGCAATGCTTCTCACATAGTAGGTGCTTTATAAAGGCTTGTTTCCTTTCTCCTTTCCTGGATGAATGCTTAAAGTTTGTGCAGTGTGGTGTAGGAGCTGCAGAAGCTTATGCTTTTCTTGGGTAGAAGTCAATAACCCAGGGTCACCTCCACACACAGATGAGGCGTTTCAAGTCAGACTTTAGTGGAAGAATCCATTATTGCTGGGTTTATAACAAATAAAAAGTATCATCAACCATAAAACATCTCCGTTCGGTGACTGCCGAACAAAAAAATTTTTTTGTTTCTTTTGTCATAAACCTATTTCTGCAGTGACTTTGACAGCCCATTAAAATGGCTTCAAGGCTTAATACAATTAAAAACGGAAAGGGCATTGTTAATTTTATCCATATGCAATTTTCACTTAGGACATCATCATTCATTACTTTCGGCAGCTTTAAATAATTGACTTCTTGCAAAAACAGCTGGTTTTGCAAATTGAATCTGTTCATGTAGCATTCAGTCAAAACAAAATGAACTTTCATTAAATTTCATTGTCTTGCCAAAAATACAGAATCTAGTTTTACAATGTGATGGAAACCTTAAGAAATATAAACGAAATGCAGGTCCTGTGCTGTAAGAGAAAGAGAATGATTCTGCAGCCTGTGCCCCCAAGGTCAAAGCTTGCACTTTCAAATCTGCTACTTTATACCAGTGTAACCACAGGCAAGTAAGTCATACCTGTTCTCTGGACCTCAGTTTCCGCATCTGAAAAAAATGAATGGGCAGACGAGATGCTTTATAAAGTCCCTTCCCAAATCTAAAATTTGTGATCCTATAACCTCTCTGAATAAAGTAAACAAGCATTCTTAAGTATTTACTATGCACCATGCACTGTGCTGAGCCATGGGAATTCAAAGAAAGTCAAAGCAGTACCTTTCCTTCAAGAACTTATCTTCTAATGAAGGAGACAACTTGCATACAACTATGTACAAAGAAGATAGGTGTAGGGTAAATTGGAGGTAATATCAGAAGTAGTCACTAGTGTAAAGGGGGAACAGGAAAGGCTTCTTGCCAAAGATGGAATCTAGGTGGGACTAGAAGGAGGGCTGGAAGAGGGGATGAGGAGGAAAAGAATTACAGGCATGGGAGAAAGCCAATGCCTTGCATAAAATCAGAAGATGGCCAGCATCACTGAAGAGTGGGAGGATAGTGGGAGACAAGCTGGAAAGGGCTTTGAACACTAGAGTATTTGACATATAATCTAGGAGATGATAGGGAGCCACTGATGGTTCTTGAGTAAGAGAAGCACATAGTTAGGAAAATCACTCTGAGAGTCAAATGAAGTATGGGCTATAGAGGGGAGAGACCAACCAGAGACTGTTGTTGTAGTCCATGTGTGAGGGAATGAGAACTTTCACCAAGATGGTGGCAGTTTCAGATGCGAGATAGGGGCATATACAAACAAATATCACAAAGGTACAGTCAATACAACTTGACAACAGATTGAATACGGGAAGGAGGAAAGTAAGGACCTGAGGATATACTTAATTTATGAGACTGAATGATGGAAAGGATGGTAATGATGTCAACAGTAAATAGGGAAGTTAGGAAGGGTGGGATTTCTTTTTCAGAGGTAATGGGGAGATACGGAGACTAGTTTGGAAAATGTTGAATTTCCAATGTCTATGAGACATCCAGCTCAAGATGTCAAGCAAACAGAGACTTGACACTGGAAGTCAGGTAAGAGTTTGGGGCCTTTTGAGCCTCAGTTTCTTTAGCTGTAAAACGAGGGTGTTTGACTTGGTGCCCTTGAAAGACCCTTCTAGGATTGACTATTATAAATAGAAAGTAGTATAAAATAATATAAATGATATGTAAACAAATAAAGATATAAACATAAATAAACATATAAAGAGCATAAACTTTATAAACTTATTGTTTGCTTCTAAGAAACAAAAAGAACTTGTCATCAGTAATTCTCATTCATCACTGTGTCCCAGTGGTGGAAGTTTCTGCTGTATATATCTGATGTCCTCAAGAATAAAAGGTTTAATAGACTCGAAAGGCATTTTACTTCAAACTAGCCTTTACAAAGTGAATATAAATGGCATACGTAACCTTGGGTTGAATCTGTCATGAAAGTGCTCAAAAAGAGGAGAAAATATTAATGTTCTAAGAGGGTTTAAAAGAATGTGTTATTAATTATTGACATCTGAAATTCACTCCATTTCTCAGGCAAATAATACTAGGAAGCTTTACAAACTTGAATCCTAGAGATGCAGCTATTGTAACATGGGCTTCTGGGATAGTAGCAGTGATGATGCTACTGACAGAAGGAGGAGCGGGGAGACATGCAGCAGGGGAGGGAAGGCAACAGCATCTAACACTGCAGAGAGTTTAAAGGATCATTGATATTGATCTGGAAGGGAACTCAGAGGCCTCATTTTATAGATACAGGGAGATTAAGTCATTTGCCTAAAGGGCACATAGAAACAAGATTTGAGCCCAGGTCCTTAAACTCCAAAGCCAGTGTTCTTCACATGGTATGGCCCATCAGTCAAGAAGGATGGGGCCTTAAAGATCAGTGAATTTGATGAATAAGTCACTTGTAACCTTCAAGAGGGAGGTTTTAGACAATTGGTAGGGAGAACAGAAGAGAGTAATCATTTATATAGCACCTACTATGTGCCAAGCACTTGTAGGTGCTTTACAAATATTATCTCATTTGATCCTTACAAAAACCCTACAAGGTAGGTGCTGTTATCATCCCCATTTTGTTTTTGAGGAAACTGAGGCAAAAAGAGGTTTAAGTGCTTTACCCAGAGTCACACATCAGACCAGATTTGAACTCGTCTTCCTAATTCCAGGCCTAACACCTTACCCACTGCACCACTTAGCTGCCTCCAGGAATAGAGGTGGAACTATAAATCAGGATCCTAGATTTAGAGTGGGAACGAATTTAGAGGTCAACCAATCCAACTCCCTCATTTATGCATGAGGACACAGAGACTCGGAGAGGTTATGTGATTTGCCTAGAGTTACACAGCTACTAATTGTCAAGGTGGGATCCAAGTTCAAACCCAAATCCCATATTTTATCCACTATGTCCCACTACTTCTGTAGTACAATATATTAGAATAAGCATTGTAGTTGGTGTCAGAATACTTGAGTTCAAATCCTACTTTGACTATTTATTACTATGGTCAAATGGAGCTAAGGGTTCTCTAAGGTCCCTTCCAAAGATAGAGCCAACAGTCCATTATGAGTTTAAGATCAAAAGGAACAGTAGTGTAAGAAAATGAAGCCTTGGGTGTAGGCCAGCTTTTGTTTGTTTCTTTGTGTTTGTTTTTGATTTGTTTGGTGCTGAGGGTCAGGAGAGGTATGAGATAGTGATTGGATTGGGCAAAAAGGTAGAGGAAAGACTTTTGCAGGTGGGGGAGAAGACTCTGTAGCCATGGAATAGAGCCCAAGAAGAAAGGACAATTGGAGATACATAAAAAAAAGGTGACCCTTGGCACCAAGTCCTAGGGGAGGTGAGAGGAAAGGGAATGAAAAGCAAAGCTAAAGCCCTTGAGGAAGAGAAAGTTTCCCTTTTGCCACAGAGTGGCTAGGTTGTACAGTTACTGTAGGTAGAGTGCTGGTCTGAGTCAGGAAGATCTGATTCAAATCTGCTCTAAGTCACTTACTAGCTGTGTGACCCTGGGCAAGGCATTAAACTTCTGTCTGCTGGAAGTATTCTCAAATGCAAAATGGAGGTCACAGCACCTACTTCCCATGGTTGTTATGAGGGTCAGAGAAGATATTTGGAAAGCACTGAGTTTTACAAATATTTATGTACTATTATGGAAATAGGTTTTGCATGACTACACATGTATAACCTTTATCAAACTGCTTGCCCGCTCAGTAAGAGGCGAGGAGAATTTGAAATTCAAAACTAGAAAACAAAGGTTAAAAATTATTTTGTTTAATCGAGAAGAAATAAAATGTTAAAAATTTAAATATATGTATATTAATGTGTCAGTGTCCTGGCACATAGCAGATATTTAATAAATGTTTGTTTCCTGCCTTTCTTGTATGACCAGAAAGAAAAAGAAAATGAAGAGATTCTTCTAATATAGTCTGAAACATGAAGAAGGGGGAACTAAAACTTTTATCTGAATGGAATGGGAAGGATTGCCACCTTCAGATTGTTCACTCTTTTAAAATCACCAAATATCTGAGATGCAGAGACCTCAAAGATGATCTGGTACATCTTTGTTTTACAGAGGAGTATCCTGAGACCTAGAAAGGGGAAATAATCTAGGATTATATGAAAAGTTAGCAGTATAGCCTGGTCTAGAATTAATGTCTCCTGTCCAGCAGCCAAAAGTCTTTTCAGGGGTAGGGACAAAACTCTCATTCTTTTCTTTACTTTCCCCTTTGATGACCTCTTCCACTCAACAAGAGTTTCTTCATCACCTACTGTCCATGTATTCAGTCCTGGGCTTAGATGATTAGGGTAAACTGATTGCCAAACACTGAGCACTTATTTCTCTGAGGTGTCATGATGGATGGAGTATTAGATCTGGCGACAGGAAGACCTTAATTGTGTGACCCACCTCAATTATGTGACCCTGGGCAAATCATTTCACCTTTCTCAGTCTAAGTGTATTCATCTGTAATGTGGAGATAATAACTTCTATCTCACAGGGTTGTTGTGAAGATAAAATAAAATAACATAATATACAGATACAATGCACTATATTAACGATTTCGAGGGGCGCACTATGCTATGTGCTTCATAAAAAAGATAAAAGAAACAGTCCCTGCTTGCCAGTGGCTTGCAATCTTAGCGGAGAGACTAGACAAATAGCTACCAAAGAGTATATGCCAAGTGGAGATACTTGTGGGATTCTAACAAGAGCCATCCTTTTAGAGTCAGTGGACCTGGGCTCAAATATGGACTCTGGTAATAACTCATTTGAGCAATTGGAAGGAAAGTAAGTCAGTTCAGCCCTCTATACTTCACCTGGCCTATATATACTTCATAAAGGCTTAGCCAGCATTGTGGTCCTTCCATTTGCCCTGTCACCACATGCATAATATGACCACTCCTCCCTCCATTCCCTTTGTTCAGAAAAGAATAATCGGTGTCACCATTGTTACTGAATGAGGCCCACGTGCCTCCATTTGCAATCTTGATCAACTATCTACATCAAAGTAGCCCTTCCTGACTACTGCTTATGAATATTTACATATGTGACTGAACATGTGTTGTACCTCTAGTTGACCGTAAGCTACTTGGTTGGAGGCAGGGGCAATCTCTCTTTCATGAGCAGCTGAAACATAATAGGGGTTTAGTAAATAGTTGTTGATTGATTGGAGCCCCCTGAGCAAGTCCTTTCCTTGGAATCTTACTTTTCACACCTGGAATATAAAGAATAGTAGATTTGATTGCCTCTAAATCTCCTTATAGCTCTAAAACTGTCTTTAAAAGACAAATCATTTGTCATCGTTCAGAGGAAGGAGAGATAAGGACAAACACAAGCACACCTCCTCTAGCTAGTGAATAAGTTCTTCCTTATAACTGCGTTTTTCAGATAATTGAATCTTACCAGCTGAATGTATGTGTTATTTTTATGATAATCTTTCCCAAATATGTTACACGCTTCTTGTCTTGGTTCCATATGTTCCACATCCTCATTCAACCTGATTTGTCCTGGGCCCAGAGCTCTCTTCTAAAAACAGACTGGAAAGCTCTCAGAAAGATACGTTTCAGATCAGTGATAGGGATACCAGGTCTGGTCCCCCTCCATTCTCTGTCCTGGGATTTCTGGGGGCATGTAGTATAGTGCAAAGACATGGGGAAATGACTTAGATTCCCACTCACAATCCTTTTCAGACCAGGCTCACAGAATAATTGAGGACCCCCTTCCTCCACTTTGCCCTGCCATTCACCATCTTATCTATTCATCCCCCCTCCATTCACTCACTCTTCCTTCAAGCTCCATTTATGACAGTACCAGGGAATCATTCTTCCCCTTCCATACTTGCTCTCAGATTAGATTCTTTGGCTCCTCCTTTAACCAGGCCAGTTCCTAACACTGGCACTCAGGCTACTTCCTGATGCCTCTAAATACTCCCTGCAAAGAAAGGAAGTTGTGGGTCTGACCCTGAAGCCTCAGGTACACAGTTGTTAAATCTCACAGCATCCTCTGAACCTTCCCCACATTCTTATTTAATATAGCCTTCTATTTCAGATTCAGGATCAACATTATTAACAATCAGTTAACTAGGTGGCATTGCAAATTTAATATTGGACCTGGAATAAGAAAGTTGTTGTTTAGTCATTTCAGCTGTGTCTACCTCTTTGTGACCCCATTTGGGATTTTCTTGGCAAAGATGCTGGAGTGGTTTGTCATTTTCTTCTTCAGCTCATTTTACAGATGAAGAAACTGAGGCAAAGAGGCTTAAGGGACTTGCCCAGGGTCACACAGCTAGTAAGTATCTAAGCTCAGATTTGATCTCAGGTCTTCTTAATTCCAGGTCCGGCACCATATTTGATGGGTCACCTAGCTGCCCTGGAGTAAGAAAGAGCTGAGATCAAATCCTGGCTCAGACACCTATCAGTTGCGTGACCCTGAGCAAATCATTTAATCTGACTGCCTCAGTTTCCTTGTCATGGTTGTTATGAGAATAAAATAGTTTTTGCAAAGCCCGTTGGAAACTTTAAAGTGCTTTAAAAATGATGCTATAATTAGAAATGTTGGATTTTTCTTTTAATTGAAATGCATGAACTTTGTGACATTTTTATTGACTATACAGAGGACGATTTTTGCTGTTGCTGCTTTCTCAGTATCTGAGTCTAACCATTGTTCTGTAATTTCTGGATGAGAGAAATGTTCTTGTATAAGACGTCATTCCTGCCCTTTATATTTTCTTCTAGGAGGCGTCACAACCAGGAGATTCACTCGGGTGTTCTGATTGTTCATTGTTATATCCATTACCCTGACTGTCACATAATAGAAGTCTCAGTACTAAACTGTATGGCCTGGGTCAAGTGTTATAAAAATTAGTTCTTCCTTCCTTCCTTTCTTTCTTTTTTCTCTCTCTTTCTTTTTTCCGTCCTTCCTTCCTTCTTTCTTTCTTTCCTTCTTTTGTTCTTCCCTTTATTCTTCCTTTCTTTCTTTTTCTGTTTCTTTTCTTTTTTCTTCTTTCTCTCTTTATCTCTCTTTTCCTCTTTCTCCTTCCCTTCCTTCTTTCCTTCCCCTTCTTCCTTTCCTTTCTTTTCCTCCTTCCTTCTTTCCTCCCCCATTCCTTTCTTCCTTTCCTCCCTTCCTACTTTTCTTCCTTCCTTCCTTCTTTCCTCCTCAGTGGTACACAGACTCACAGAACTTAGATTGCATGGAATGTGATCATGGCTAAGGACAGAATGTAAAGAAAAGCCTGGGACATTATTCCATCTTTCTCTGACACAATCACATGTCAGACAGACCCACAGCAGGGATCTCCTCATAGACTACATTGCATATTGCATGAGGGTATATACCTAGAGAGTTTTAAAAAATTATTTTAAATAAATAATTTATTGAATGCTCAGTCATAAGGAGTATTATTTCATTCATCAAGCAAACTAAAGAAACTAAAATCTAAACTTAAGCATAGACTTGGATAAAATCCAGCAATCTATCCATTAAAGCCTAAAGAGCACATTACTGCCTTTCTCTATCAGCAAAATAGGAGAGTATGCTTGCCATGCTTCTGCAATATAGAAATGACTGCACTTTGCACATAGTTCATAAGAATAGTTAACTAAAATGGGAAGCTCTTAGCAACAGCTCTGTGATTGTCTTAGAAGCAGAAGGGAAGAAGGATGAGGAACGTTTCATTTTTTTCCAGCACTCTGATGTCTGGAACATGTTTACACTGGCCCTGTGGCCTTTCTGAGAGTGAGGAGAATGGTTGTCAATAATCTTTTTCCATGTTAAACTATTGAAAGATTTTGAGGATTATTTGAAACATAACAAAAGCTTATTAATTCAGAAGCCACTCATTCAGAATTTGTAAGAAATTACGAATGGATTACTGGTTACCAAAGTGACTTCTAAGCAAATAAGCAATCATACAAAACAAAATAGATGTTTGTGTAAATTTACTTAGAGACAAATGATGATCATTCATTTCTGCAGTAGTCTTTGAAATGCAATTATAAAGCTGATTACAAAGAAGTCAGAACTGTGTCTTGCTTTTAAATTCCCCTCAAAACCTAGAACAATGCCTGATGGAGAGTAAATTCTGAATGGAGGAATGCTGAGTTATTTATCTAAAACAACAGTGTCAAACTCAAATGAACCTGAAGCAGCTAAACCATACATAAGGATCCCTGAGAACATAAGTGAATTAGAAAACCACACATTAGCATTTTTTATGTTTTATTGTATTTTTATTTTCTTAAATATTTCCCAATTGCACTTTAATCAGGTTCTGCCCATGTTCTGGTGGGCCTTGTGTATGACACATCTGATCCAAAGTATAGTGTGGTGAAAATAGCATTGATTTAGTCAGGAGATTAGTGTGTTACTCCAGGCTCCAGTGCTTATGAGCATTGTGACCTTAAGTTCATCTTTTCCTGTCTCTGAGTCTTAACTTTCTCATCTGTAAAATTAAATCAATAATACCTCTAATTTTCACTTCATAGAGTTGCTTAGCATTATCCACAATTGACCTAAGTGTCTGAACACCCATGTTGTAGCCCCACTTTTGCATCAACTACTCATCACTGTGGGACTTTTGGACAGTCTTTGTCCTTCTGAAGTCATAAGTTTTCTTACATGCAAAATGAGGGAGTAGGAGATGATGATCACTAAGAATTCTTCCTTGGACTTTTAATTTTTTTATGTGGTTGATCTTTCTTTCCCCAATTACACTATAATCTCCTGGGGAGCATATTATTACATTTTACTCCTATGGTGCTGCGTAGTACATTCAATTAATGGGAGCTTCTTGGGGTCATAGAATGGCAGAACCTAGAAGCTGTCCAGAATCTGGAGACCTGGCTTCAATTTGGGTAAAACACTATATGATCTTCGAGAAGTCATTTGACTTCCCTGGTCCTCAAAATCACCAACCCTGCCTATCTCTCATGATTTGGGGGAAGATTAGAGGAGACAATGAATGTAAAAAAGTCATTCTTAAGCTGGGAAGAATTTTTTTAACTTCACATGTACATTCAATTTTAAGACTACAAAACACCTTAGTAATCATTTAGTTCAACCTCTTCATCTGACAAATAAGGAAATTGAAGCCCAGAGAAGGGAATTGCCCTATTCTAGGTCACACAACAAATGAGTAGAGGAACTAGAACCAGAACTCAAGTGTTCTGACTCCCATTCCTATGCTTCTTCAGTGTTGACCCACTGCCTTCCAATAAAAATCTATGGGATGATGATGATGAGAAATATGAGTGCCAAATGAATGGTACATGTAATATTTGTTACTTTGGAAAACAGGGAAAACATTATGAGCTGGAAAGGCTTTTTTGAGGGAGGAATTTCTTCCTTCTTTACCCAGATTCTTGGCAAATGGGTGTATGAGGTTCTCAGGAAGGACTAGAACTTGGTCTTGCCAAACCTTTTTCAAGGTTATTCATTCACCTTTGAAATCCATCTAATTAGCCTAACCCTCAACTGTAGCTCCAAGAAGCTATAGTAGGTACAGCAGTCACACACTGATAAAGCTATCTTGGCAGACGGGCTAACCCAAATTGAGGGTAGTCAACAGGCCTCAAACCCACTGGTGACTTAAGGAAATGTCTACCCCAAGCATATGCAAACATCCCCCAGTAGAATGGGTAGATGGGAACGTGTTGTTCCAGTGGCCATAAAGGTAGCTGTGGAGTACTTAGAGCTTGGTCAGATGTTGAAGGTCATCCATTGCATCCTGGACATCACTGGTCATCTTGATTTTTGTCTTGCTATTAGACTTTGATGAGTGTGGAAGAGAGTAGGAGGCTAACAACTTTATGCAACCCTGCTTCACCTCAATCCAATCATCATACAAATCAAGATGTCTTCCTGTGATGTCACTGGTCCTATTGGAAAACAAAGGATAACCAACAACAAAAAACAACCCAGACTGTATTCTTAATGATACTAGTTCATATTTCCTAGTATTTTATTAATCAATTGGCCTATAACAACTTCTGCAGTAGCTAGCAATAATACCTTGAACTTTTATAGCTTTTTAAATTTTATAAAAACAGCAGAATCTAGATTAAAACTAAGGTGTTCTGGAAGCACTAGCAGGGCAGATATTGTCATCCTCTTTTTACAGATGGAAAAGGCCATAAAGATCATTTAGTTCAACTCACTTATTTTGCAGATGAGAAAATCCAAGGTCTTAGAGGTGCAGTAATTTTACCAAGGTCGTACAGAGAGTAAATAGCAGACCCTTTATACGTACCTAGGTTCTCTCATCTCCAGACCTAAAGTCCTGCTACTATGTTTCCAGTGGAGAGGAGTTAACTGGATACTTGAAGAACATATCAGTGGAACACATGCTTTGGTAGATTCTACCAAGTTTCGAGGATTTCAAGGACAGGTCTAGCAAAGAATGCCATGTTTGTTTGTCATCCAAAGGCCAGCATAGCTAAATTTGGATTGTCACCTATTTGACTTTAGGGTCATGAATTTTTGGCCATAAGAACTCTTGAAATTCATCTACTACATCTGATTCTTGCCATTAGAGGGAGTATCTATACCAACTAATCATGGAATGTTGAATTACTGAAATACAGGTGAGGAAGCTAAGGGTTAGAGAGGTTAAGTGACCTACTTAGATCATCAGAGGCAGGGCCAGTATTGAATCCAAGTCTCCTAACTCCAAGTTTGGAGTTCTTTCTTCTGTACTCTTCTCTAAAATATGAAAGCAAATATCAGGTTATTATGAATGAGTTTCAGCATATGTCTGCTTTTCTCCATAGATCTGAGTCATCACCACTCCCCCAGAGAAAATGACTAACTTTTTATCTGGTTCCTCTAAGAGGAGATTCAGAGAGAGGTCTATGAATAAATTCCATTTATAAAAATAGCACAAAACGTATACTCATGTTCTTGTTCTCTCTTACCTAATCTCCAGAGAAGAATATGTAATGTTTATGGTATGCTTTAGTTTTAATAGGAAGGATCATTTTTTTTATTTTACCTGCATTTAAACACTGCCTCCTTCTATCATGTTGACATCCATTATCTGTATGATACCACAGAAGAGCTTTACAGCTCATAATAGAGAAATAAAAGTGTGTTTTCAAACAGAGGTTCACCTGAAAAATAAATCAACTTTTATGTTTCCTTCTACAACTTCTGTTTTAGCTTTTTTCTTTTTATATCTTCTTCTCAAACTAGAAGCATCCACAATTCTCCTTTTTGCCCTAATGTCATTTATTCTTCCCTACAGAATTAGGTTTGCTAACATTCACTCTTTCATTTAGTCACCAAAAAATTCTTGGCCCACAAAGAATAGTATCTTTTCTGGACATAGGAAGAGTTAGACATTATTACCATGTCTAACGGGTACCTGGCAGAAGCCAAAGCTTTCATCTGCCTTTAGGTCTACAATCTAAATTGAGCTCAAGTGATCTTATTTTGTCCTCATTAAAAAATGTTTTAATTCATATCTTTTGTTTTTATGTCATTGACATTTCTCATTGGATCCTTCTCATACTCCTCCCAGTGAGTCATCCTTAATAATGAATTATTAAAAATTACATAAAATAATTATTAAAAGAAGGCAAAGTTCAGCAGAATTAATCAAGATATCCCCCAAAGGCTGCATTTTTAAATAAACTGTTTCCTTACTATATTTTATAATGTTCTTACGGCTTCTACTCAGGGGTTCCTAACCTTTTTTATGCTTAGATTGGCAATCCAGTGAAGTCTATGGACCACTTTTCAGAATAAAGTTTTTAAAGGCATAAACTAAAATGTATAGGATTACAAAGGAAGCCAAAGGTTAGTGAAGATAAAGCTGTAATTTTTTTCCCATCCAATTTCCCAGACCTTCCAACCCCCGGAATCTATTCATTGGACGCTGATTTAACACTATTTGATGGCTACAGTACACAAAGTGTCATATTTTTATCAAAGATTCATTCACTTAGAGAGCTAGAAGAAAACTTAGTGATCAAATATACAACTTTCTGATTTTATAGTAGGGGAAAATGAAGTCCATAGGGCTAAAGTGCTTTGTATAAGCATAGAAAATGGCAGAGCTGGAACCCAGAAGGTGATAAAATAGAACACCAAACTTGAAGTCAGGAAGACTTCCTTAGCTCAAATCTGATCTTAGACACTAGCTGCGTGACCCTGGACAAGTGTAACCCAGTTTGCCTTGGTTTGGCGAACCACTCCAGTAGCTTTCCCAAGAAAACCACAAATGGGGTGAGTTGGATAGAACTGAACAGCAATTTTTAATTCCAGTTCTTTCAATTATACCAGGTCACTGCAAGTCTCAAGGCTGATAGTATTTTCCTTAGAAGTGATTCCTCTATTATAGAGAAACAACAGAATATAAAGGGAGTGGATTTAGAAATGAATTGGCTTGGAACCAAAGTTAAGATTTAAATTGAGTTTTGTGACATTTACCAGCCCTGAGACCTTTGGTAAATGATATCATTTCTCCTTACTCTAATCTATCTTTCACATAATTGCCAGTGTTTTTGCTTAAGCATGAATTTGAGCATGCCACTGTATTATTCAATAAAATTCAATGGCTCTCTTGTATTTCTAAGAAAAAAAAATCCTGTTTTTTTAACTTTTTTAAAAAATATTTTTAGCATTTTCTTCTTTTTAAATTTTGAGTTCCAAATTCTCTTCCTCCCTCCCAAACCTTCCCCTGCCCACTGAGAAAGCAAAAAATATATCAATTATACATGTGAAATCATGCAAAATATATTTCCATATTAGCAATATTTCCCAAAAAATCAAGAAAAAAAGTAAGAAAATTATGCTTCAGTTTGCACCTAGAGTTCATCAGTTCTCTCTCTGGAGATGGATAGCCTTTTGTCATCATGAGTCCTTTGGAATTGTCCTGGATCACTGTATTGATCAGAGTAGCCAAGTCTTTCACAGTTGATCAGCATTACAACATTTATCTTACTGTGCACAATAACCAAACTTATTGCTTCATTTTGGTTAATTTCATGATGTTCAGCTCATTGTAACTGATGACTGTCATAATGATGGCTAGTCTAATTGGCCTGACCCCATTGCAGACCAGTTCACCTACCTCATGTAGTCACAAGGGATAGTTTGGGAGGGAATTTTCATAGGTCCAAGAGCAAGAATATGAAATAAAAATGATGTCTCCAACTTTGTGCCTAAAGCAGCAATTTGTAGCCACCTTGTTGAGCTAATTGGTGTCCTGTTGTCCCTGTAAACTTTTCCCATCTGAAAACTAATCAATGATATTTTTGCATTTTATAAGTAACTATGAGTGAGAACCACAATTAAACATGGAAAAAATAATATCTACTTAGCCAGAAAATGTTCTATCATTAAGTATCACTTTTCTACCTTTATTACCTGCTATTCCATTAGTAGGTGAAAACTATTTACCTTTGTAGAAATTAACACAAAAGTATTAAAATATAGGAAATCTTTCTGAAATTAGAAGAATTTTTTTTCTAATTTCACCAAGCCTGTGACTTAATTATATCTATCATGTAAATTAGAACCAAAACTATAGAGTTGCTCATGAAGGTTTATATTCTGGAAATAGTGAGAAATAAAGTTGGATAAAATTACTCATACCCTTTTACATGAACCTTTCTTTTGTACCTGTCTCAGTTTTACCTGGATCACAGTTACTTATGTATCAATATTTCCTCTATTTTACTGAAAGTTCCTTGGGAGCATTATCTGTGTTATATCTGTCTTTAGATTCCCAGCACCAAGCTCACAACCTTTGTTGTCAGAGTAGATGCATACTGAATGTTTGGTGAATTTGAATTTGTTTACAGACATGACAGGATGGCTTAATAATGTCCTATAGCTAACAATGATCATAGAACCTTTGGACTGTAAAGGACCTAAGAATAGAGAACAAAAAATGGTAGAACTGATAGTTATCTAAGTGATCATCAGATATCTTTATCTGATGAGGTCCAGGGAAGGACAGGCAATTACATGATGAGTTGGGAAATTGGAGTAGGATGGGACAGGGGAAGGGGAAGGGGAAGGGAATAAGAAAGGCCACTGCTTTCAGGTTAGAGGGCACCATAGCCAGACAAGGATCCGTCTAGTTAGTATCTGGAGTCTATCACAAAGGAGAGAAGAGTTAGTTAATTGGAATTAAATATAGAATCTTGCTAGTAACTGCATTACTGCTTAGAATCCATTCACACATTGCTTTTAGCTGAATTAGGGCTTGTTAGGAATCAGCTAATTGCTAATCAAAAGCAATTCATTTTATTGGCCTCAGATCTGAATATAAAGTCAGAAGATTGAGGAGTGAGTATCTGAATGAAGAAGTAGATAATTAGATTAAAACAAAGGCTTTTGGTAATTAGATTCCTACTTGAAACGCTTTCACTGAAAACAGCAGTCAGGGCAGCTATTGCTTTCCTATTAGGGTTTGGCTGCAATCTGAAAAGTGCCAATCAAAGACAGCTGAGCAAGGTAAAAAAAAAAAACCCTGGAAAGAAAGGTAGGGAATTGGTTTACTATAAAGAATAAAGACTGTAGGAAGCCCAGTGGCTGATCCCCTACAGGAGTGGGGATCTTTCCAATGAGTGAAACTCTTTAAGACTAAAAGTTACAAAGGAGTTGCTGATCTGCATTAATGGAGAGAATTTTCATGGGGATGACTTATTGGCTTCATGACAATTCAGGCAATAATACCTGAAATCAAAATTCAGAATATCAATTTATAGTCCTAAGAGATTTTCCCTCAGATCAACAATCAAAGCTTAGGTCCAGCTATTAATATTTTTTGTGCTGTTGTAATAACAGTTAACAATAAACACATACAAGGCTTATTTTCCCCATCTTTTCATGTTTAAATCCATGCTAGAATGGACATCAGTAATTAGGAATTAAGAAAATGATACCATATTCTATGACCACACCTACCCAATGAATACAAAAACCTGGAAAAATACTGGTTACGATAAGCCTTGAGACTGACAGGAATCCAGATCTGAAGCTATTACCTGTTAATCTCTAAGACCAAAATAAGCTCTTTAAATCAGAGATCTTCTGATACTATATTGACTCAAAGATGTAACTTCAATACATACTATCCCAGATGCATTTATTTTCATAATTTTCATAAGCAATGGTCAATCTATCAGATGAGAGTCACTATAAAATAAACTTGTAGCTTTTCTACTTCGGTTATGGGAGATCCTAGTTTCTCATTAAACCACCTCATTATTTAACATCACAGCATTCTTTCAGCAACTTCTCTCATACCATTAATAAGATTCATGACCTAAGTGTGAAGATCCCAGTGGACTTAAAATCTGGCAAATCCCTGGAGAACTGCTCGGATATTTGCAAAATTTGTTACTTTCCCAAACTCTCAAGTTATTATATTATTCATTTTAAGTAAAAGATTCCCAACTAAATACTTATGATTTTTTTTAAACTGTAAAGACCACAGTCTCTATAAAAGATGGAGTTAATTTTCCAATGACACAATTGTATCAACCCCTAGGTTATCTATTATCAAATTAGGAGCATTTCTCATGCAATGATTAATCACAATACATGAAAAGTTAGAAACCCAACAATGGGAGAAAACTCCTCACATTCCTTGCATCAATCTTCAAATCTGTCTAGGTTTCTGGGCAGCATAACCTAGGTCCTGAGTTAAAACAAATCTGCTCTCTAAGCAACAGGTCTGGTTTCTCAGCCACCGTCAAAATTTTCATGCCTTTTCACCCTTTCTCCCGTGGGCATTAAGACCCCCCATACAATGTTGTTTGCCTGATGGTCTCAATTTGAATACCTCTAGTTATGTAAGTGGCATATGTCTCTCCCGAGGAGCCAAGTGCAATTATTATAAATCTCTTATCTTCAGGCCAGCTGTAGCAATTGTAGTTCCAAAGCTAAAGACAGAGAAAACATTTGATAGAGTTGTAAAAATTCAATTGCCATGATTAAATACAAATTATACTACCTTGGAATGAAAAGTTTCAAATTCCATTATCTGTAACTCCTTTCCAACAAATCTCTGAAATCCTGTAGTAGTTCCACATTTGGTTTCTGGATCTTTTCTTCCAACTCAGATTTTGTCTGTTAGAAGTCTGCTTTGTCTGGATATCATGGACTTCCACACCTTTTTGCTCCATTATCTCATATTCCTGTGTGGCCTCTGCCTCCTTCAAGCCTCTGATAGAGCTACCTGAATTTCTTGTTCATCTTTCCCACAATGAGTTTGTCTTCTCTCGTCTCAACCTCATCTTTGTTATTCAGTAGGTATTCCTGTGTTAGATGTTTTTCAAATTTTCTCAAATATTTCTCTGAATTCATTTTTATGGCCAGTCCATTTCACAGCCCATCCCATGAGTTTCTCTTTAGCATTAGAAGTATTTGAACTTTTTGTACATTTTTGGTGCAAGATTTCCAAATTTGCTTTCATCTTCTTCCTATAGTGCAGAGTAACCACTGCAATGGGTCAATGTTACGTGGTAGTTAGGATCCTCTGATTTAGAGGACATCATACAGAGTAAGGTCTTGTTTTTATCACAGAATACCTTCTGGTCTTTCTGGGGCACCTCCTTCAGGGTGTATGACAAAGCCATCTTGAAGACTTCTCAACTGGGAGAATTCCCAGCATTCAGTGCAATATGAAGGTAGGGTAGCTTTCTTCTTGAGTCAAGACATCCAAACAGTGTGTCCACACTCAGTGGTGATTGACATATGGACCTCATCACAGCAGATAAAACAGAGAGGGCCTTTTATGTCTTCAAATTCCAATTCCATAAACCTCTCATTTATTTCAAAATATCCGTCCTTCAGGAGATCAGCTGAGGAAAGCCTCTTAGCTCAAAGCAAGTGCACCAAAACCACTGAATGCTTGGAATTAAATAGCAAACATTAGCCATTTTCTGTAGATCAGAGATTCTCAAAGTTTTTGGTCTTAGGACTCCTTTAGATTCTTAAAAGTTATTGAGGACCACCTCTCCAAAAGAGCTTTGTTAACATGTGTTATATCTATCAATATTTACCATATTTGTATGGTTATGAAATTAGTTTTGAACTTGGAGCCCCCTTGGAAGGGCCTGTGGAATCCCCAGAGGTCCTTGGACCACACTTTGAAAGCTGCTGAAGAATAAGGTCAAGAATTCTTGACCTTATTATGTATCATATAATGACTGTGGAGCCTATGGATCCCTTCTCAGAATTGTGTTTCTAAATAAATAAGCAAACAAAATATGTAGAATTACAAAGCAAACAAATTATTTTGAAGCACTGATCAGAATATACTTTTCTTCATAGAGGATGAGAGTGGTTTTGAGGAAGAAATAGTTTCATGCAGTTTAAAAAAATGCTGTGGTTGTACAATTGCTATCAAGATGGAGATCATTCACCAGTATAAGAAGACAGGAGTAGAGGATGCTTGGTCCCCAAATCACTGTTGATTTGCTGTTGAGGGTCACTGAATCATCTACCTGTCAAATTGACATAAACACAAGAAACCTAATATCTATACAGGCTATTGTTCAGGACCTCAGAGAAAGACTGAGACTTGTCAAGCCTAACATTGCATTAGAAAGGACATTTCTCAAAGGGAGCTAAGAGTTGCTAGGAATTTGTAAGTCCTGGGCTGAAAATAAAAGCCTTAATGGCAAAGACTCCTATATTCATGACTATTGCCATTTGTGTATCAATCAACATTTATTAAGCTCCTGCTCTTGGATCAGGCATTGTGCTAAGCCCCAGGGATACAAAAAGAGGCCAAAAAATATATCCTACACTCAAGGAGAATACAGTCTAATGGAAGAGAAAACATGCACCCAAAAATACACAAAACAAGCTATATACAAAATAAATAAGAAATAGTTTACATAGAGAAGGCACTGGAATTGAGAAGAGTAGGGGAATGCTGCATCCCGGGCACAGCAAAGTTTGAACAGAGGTCACCTGTAAGGGAACAGGAGTGCATGTGGGAATACAAGAGAGCACACAGACATCAAACTGTTCAAAGCATAGCCTGTGCAGGCTTGGAAGAAAGCAACTGCCCCGAACCCTTTCAGGAGTTAACTTTTACTTAGAAACTGATGTCATGTTTACATCCCAGGATAAGGAGATGCAAACACAATGTATAACTTTTACAACCCTTGCAATATTTAACTTTTTACTACCCATTGTCCTGCCTTCAAGTTATATTCTGCCCAGCTGGGTTCCCAAGAAGTCATGCTTGATCTCACAGTCATGTCCCTGTTGTTGCAGGAGACATATACCTTATATACAACTTTTGCAACTTATGAGATCAAGCTGCAGTAGGATGGAGTCCCGCAGGGAGGACTTCATGTAGAAGGTGGGATTTTAATTGAGACAGAGAAAGCCAGAGAGGTCAGTAGTTGGAGCAGAGGAAGTCAGGGTTGCAGAGCTACCAAAGGGAAAGGAGAATTTGTGAGGTAAATACCTGTCTAAGAAGATACTATCTGAGAATGGGATTTGAAGTTCTGGACCATGACTTAAAATATCAAGATAACTTAAGACTCTCTGAGTAAAGGAGATATAAAATGAGATATAAAAAGATAGAAAATTGTCCACAGATACTTTTTAAATTAGACACTTCTGAGGGTAGCATGAACAACATATGAAATAGATTATCCCTTTAAAAATCAGTAATTCACAGTGGACATGATATAAGAAGAAAGCTAGCACTGAGATCTATGACTTCAGATATCTACACAGAGGATGGGAAAGAATCAAGAGATAGGAACCCTAGATTCACAATTAGAGACCTTATCATAATAAGACAAATTTAACCTGAAAGGCATCACTGAAGCTTGGTAGGATATGGCTTATGACTTGAATGTGACTGTGAGGGATCATACTTTATTCCAAAAGGGCTGATGGAGGTAACCTTGTGTATCAAGATCTAGTCAGATCTAGTCATATTAGAAATCCAGGAGCCCGTCTCCCCAGGCTAAATACTCCACAGTTCTTTCCAAGTCATTCTTGAATGCCACCCTGGTTACCCACCAGATGTGTCCAGTTTGTAAATTTACTTATGGGACCAGAAAATCACAGATTTCAAACTACCAGGAACCTCAGATGCCATTTAATTCAAACCCCTCATTTTACAGATGAGTAAAATAAAGCTCAGAAAAGTTAAAAAATATAATCATTTTTATTGATATTATATTAGTTCAATAAGAGACAGTGCCAAGTTTGGAACTTAGGTCCTCTGACTCTTCCTCTAGTACTCCTTCCACGATTTCCTGGGCCAAATACAAAGTCGAACTGTAGTCAATAGTTTGCATTAATAACCTTCAGATGTTGGTATTCATATCAAATTAATGTCTGTGCTAAGATTTTAATAGTGACTGAAATGCGACTTTTACTCTAATCTCTTTTGGCATGATAAACTTTGATGTGACATGAAGAATGAGAAAGCTTCATTATAGGATAATGTAATTGCCTATTGAAATGGAGAAGATCTAAACATCCTAATTTTACTTCTTAAATGTTTTTGTTGGTTTCATGTTCTTGACTGTTTCGTTAACGTCATTTCTCAGTTTAACATAATAGTTTGTTTCAGATGTATATAATGAGTTCTTTTTGCAAATATATGTATATTTTATATGAATCTACTATAATTAGGCATGCATATGTGAATCTACCATGCTCTATGGTTTTGGGAGGGATGCAAATTTCTAGCCCAAAAGTTGTTCAAACCAGCAATTCAGACGTAGGATGAGGGTGGAGGAGATGACATAGTTGAACTAACACAGAGTTGAGAATGAGAGACATTTCTGTTCCCAACTTTTAAAATAACTAGCCTTAAATCAGCGAACCTCTGTGTGCCTCAGTTTCTCTATAAATCAATATATGACAATAATATCCATCCTATTTACCTCAGAGGGCCAACATAAAGGATTAAATGGATAACGAATGTGAAAGCCCTTGGGAATGTAAGAAGTAATTGATGCCTGTAAAGCTTACAGATAAAGTGACTCTCCAGTCCAAGTCATTAGTCATTCTGTAACTTTATTTTTTTTATTAATTTTATTTATTTTCAGTGTTCTACATTCACTACCATATGACTTAGATTTTTTCTCCTCTCCCTCCCCACTACTTCCCCTCTCCCTTCCCGAGACGGCATACACTTTTATATAGGTTCTATACGTGTGTGTTCGTCCTTCATTGCCAAAGAAGACCGTGACATCAGAGAAATGATGACATGACTTGCACTTGACTTTGTTTTGAGTGAAGGAGGGCTATGCAGGTCACCAGCCTCACTTCTCCTCCAGAGTCATCTGAATCCAGTGACCAGATATTCATCAAGATGACTGGAAATGACCCAGGATGAGGCAGTTGGGGTTAAGTGACTTGCCCAAAGTCACACCACTAGTGAGTGTCAAGTGACTGAGGTGAGATTTGAACTCAGGTCCTCCTGACTCCTGCACTAGTGCTCTATCCATTGCACCACCTAGCTGCCCCAATTCTATACATACATTCCTATTACATACATTTTTACTATAGTCATGCTGCGTAGAAGAATTAAAATGAATGGGAGAAATCATATAACGTATAATCAGGAAACATAATACAAAACAAAATGATCTGCTACATTCTGCTATTGATTTCCATAGTTCTTTCTCTGAATGTGGAAGACATTTTGCCTTAAAAGACCACTGGGAATTTTTTTAAGTCCTTGCATTGCAATGAAGTTCCAAGGCTACCAGAAAAAAATCTCGCCCATTATGGTCATTGCTGTGCACAAATTTCTCCTGGTTCTGCTCCTTTCACTCAGCATCAGATCATATAAGCCTTTCCAGGCCTCTCTGAAGTCTTCCTGTTCATCATTTCTTATAGCACAATAGCATTCCACTACATTCACATACCATAACTTATTCAGCCATTCCCCAACTGATGGGCATCCCTTTGATTTTCAGTTTTTGGCCACTACAAAGAGAGCTACTATAAATATTTTTGTACATGTGGGATTCTTTCCCATTTTTATGATCATTTGGGGATATAATCCTAGGAGCCATATTGCTGGATCAAAGGGTATGCATATTTTTGTAGCCCTTTGGGCATAGTTCCAAGTTGCTCTCCAGAATGGTTAGATCAGCTCACAGCTCCACCAAAGATAAATTAGTGTTCCAACTCTCCCATATTTATCATCTTCCCATTCTGTCATGTTAGTTAATATGATAGGTATGTTGTGGTAACTCAGAGTTGTTTTGATTTGCATTGCTCTAATCAATAGTAATTTAGAGCATTTTTGCTCTATGACCATATGAAATCTTTAATTTCTTCCTCTGAAAACTGCCTTTTCATATCATATGATCATTTATCAATTGGAGAATGACTTGTATTCTTGCACATTTGATTCAGTTCTCTATATATTTTAGAAATGAGGCCTTCATCACAGACATTAGGTGCAAAATTCTTTCAGTGTTTTGTATCCCTTCGAATCTTGGTTGCATTGGGTTTGGTTGTACAAAAACTTTTCGGTTTAATGTAATAAAAATTATCCATCTTGTACTTCATAATGCTTTCTATCTCTTCTTTAGTCAAAAATTCTTCCCTTCTCCATAAATCTGATAAATATACTATTCCTTGCTCCATCAGTTTATCCATAGTATCAATCTTTATACCTCGATTGTGTACCCACTTGTACTTCATTCTTGTGTACAGTGTCAGGCATTGGTCTATGCCTAGTTTCTGCCATACTGTTAATCCAGTTTTGCCAGCAATTTTTGTGGAACAATGAGTGCTTATTGCAGAAGCTGGTGTCCTTGGGTTTATCAAACAGTGGATTGTTATATTCATTGCCTATTACGTCTTGAGCACTTGGCATATTTCACTTGTCTACCTTTCTGTTTCTTGGCCAGCACCAAGTGGTTTTGATAATTGCTGCTTTGTAATACAATTTGAGATCTGGTAGCACTAGGCCACCTTCCCTAGCATTTTTTTTCTTTAGTCCCCTTGATGTTCTGGATCTTTTGTTGTTCCAGATGAATTTTGATACTATTTTTCCAGCTCTAGAAAACCATTATGTGATAGTTTGATTGCTATGGCACTAAATAAGTAAATTAATTTAGGTAGAATTGTCATTTTTCTTATATTGACCATTCTACTATAGAGTAGTCTCATTGCTCATTAGATACTTCTGATCTCTTTCCTATTACCTCCCCACAGGCCTATAAAGACCTTCATATGAGGTTGGTCCTCCTTATGCCTAAGTTTTCATATCAAGACTTGACAGTCTTTAACATGTACTAACTTTGATGACACCATGTTCCCTAAGGGTTCAGATGGCGAACCTCCATTAGACAGTTTCTTTCATACCCTCTAGCCCAATGCCAGTAACGGATAATAGTTTTCTTTGTCCAACTTGGTCAGACAAGCTGTCAGAAAATGGATAATTAAATGGCTTCCACCAAATTCCCAACAGTCCAGGGGGTGGGGGGGGATGAGAAGAGATAGTACATATGAGGAAAATTCATTAAATTTATATATTTTGAATTTGGGGAAGCTGTACCCTCTATTGAGTAAAGTTTTGATAAGTCAAATCATATGTGATCTAGGGAAAGTTCAAAGTTTCTGTCGAAAAATGACTAACTGGGTTCAGGTTTTTCCCATGTAGAATTGTTTTCAGTTGCAAGCCTATATCTTTCAGAGGACAAAAGAAAACTCACAAGGAAGCAAAGATGGACAGCTCTGAACACAATGTATAGTTTTTTTTATTATATAGGTTTTATTGAAATGGAAATTTATTGCTGATTATTTTGGATCCTCTGTTACTTTCAGATTTTTTCATTTACTTAGTATTTAAGTTTATAATATGTTTCTTTTCTTACTGTGTATTTAAGTTTAAAATACATTAATGAAAACATGCCCTAAAATACTATATCTTTTGCCTTTTGGAATATCATATTCCATACTCTATGCTCTTTTTTGGATAAAATATGAAGAGAAATGCACATTTTTAGATGTAGTCAATATGTCCCTTCCCTTCCCTTCCCTCTCTCCTTTCCCTTTCCTTCCTTCCTTGGTGATCAGCAATGTTTGGCACAAACTGGGACCTGGGAGCTGCCTGGCCTCTGCGGCCTCAGCAAGAATGCTCACTCAATGGATGTCCTTTAAAGCACAATCACTTTCTTTTCCCCTCCATTTTAGGGCTTGGTCATTGAACGTCTGGGACGCAGACCTCTCCTCATTGGTGGCTTTGGGCTCATGGCCCTCTTCTTTGGAATCCTCACTGTGACACTGACACTACAGGTATGTGGCTATTGTTTGTGACTGTATAGTAACACTGGATATTGGCAATTTTCCCCTTAACCCTTCAGAATATGAGATGTGTTATATTTTATATGGCCTGCTTGCGGCTCTCATTTTAGTCATTCCTCAAATTATATACCTGTTCTAATTCGTGCTTGGAGATCTCATGGCTGGAATCAGAGAATTTAGTTGTTTCTTGACTCTACCAATGGCCTCATTAATCATGTAGTTCACGTGATAGACTGTGTTTTCAGTTGAACTTTTAAAAATGGAAATAATAACGCTAGGCTTAAGGGTCTCCACATCACAGTCATGCTTTTTTTGAACCTACAAGTTCAATAGGAATAGTAGGCAACACTTACATATCATTTTAAAGATTACTAAATACTGACACTAACATTGGGATTGATGTTATGATTATTGCATGAGCCATTGATAATCTGAGAAAGAAAGAAGAGTCACCCGCAGGATTATAGATCATAGCAAAAAGGACCAGGTGATAAAGCAGATGCAATAAACTTCAAAGGAGAAGGAGGTTTCTTATTGATGGTGGCAGAGGTGCCTGAAAGGCACAGCAGAGATCAAGGGCTATGCTAACTCCTTTTCTCAGCCCATTTCTGCTTCTGCCACAACCTCTGTGGTCTTGCTAAGTCATTTACCTTCTCTGGGCTTTAGCTTCCTTATCTGTGTGATGAAGGGATACAACTAGATAAGCTGGAAGTTCATTCTAATTCTGGATTCTGTGATGAGCAGGAGGATGCCAAGAAGGGTACAAAAGGAGAAATCAAAGATGAAGGAAATTGTGATAATAGTTGATACTGTTGTCTGTGAGTCATCCAGTTTGAAATGTCTAGTAGACAAATGTCTAGTAGTTGTTGAGGCTGGAGTGGAGCTCAGGAGAGAGACTGAGTCTGCATATATTGATGTGGGAGTCGTATGCCTAGAGATAATCATTAAGCTCAAGATAACTCTCACCAAGAGAGTGTTAGAAAGAGAAGAGGTCCCAAGACAGAGATGTGGGTTATATTCACATGTCATTAGTGGATATGATATGAGCAATGAGATATCAGAGGAGACTATCAAGGAATAGTCTAACAGATGGAGGAGAACTAGTAGAGATTTATGTAATAAAAACACAAGAAGAGAAAGAATCTAGGAAGAAAGGATGGGCCACACTGTCAAATGATTTCAAGGGGGTTAGTTCAAGAGGGGAGTCACAGGGTCGGAAGTGATTTGAAGAAAATTTACCTTGCCAGTAGTGTATAGGATGAACTAGAGTGATATGAGATTTGAGATAGAAAGACCAATGAGATCATGGATTCATCAGAGTATTAAATATAAATTTCTTAAGGGAAGGGATTTTATCCTCTCTCTCACCTTCTCTCTCTTCCTCCCTCCCTCCCTCTCTCTCTCTCTCTCTCTCTCTGTCTGTCTCTGTCTCTGTCTCTCCCTCCCTCCCTCCCTCTCTCTCTCTCTCTCTCTCTGTCTGTCTCTCTCTCTGTCTCTGTCTCTCTGTCTCTGTCTCTGTCTCTGTCTCTCTGTCTCTCTCTCTCTCTCTTTCTCTCTCTCTCTCTGTCTTTTATCCTACCCCTCAGAAAAAGGAAAGCAGGAGAACATTCATACAGTAATAACATTCTAAGAGGAAACAACTTTGAAAAACTTAATAACTGTGATGATTGCAGTGATCAACCATGACTTCAGAGGACTGAAGGATTTTTTGTTGTTATTAAATGGTTATTATACACCTTTTGCTAAGAGAGAAAGCACGAATTTTCCTGAGGCAATTTCTGTGTTTGGGCAACTTAAGGTTAAGATGTAGATGAGAAGTCTGTCTAACATGGCCCCAAGGACAACTTGATGCCTTCTGAAGGTTGTGTGCATTGCTGGGCAGGCTAGCCAGGACTCAACATGCATGTGGTCTTACACCCTGGCAAAAGTGAGGAGAAAGGGACCCTAGATAAGGAAATTCCACCTGCCACAGAGTTTTCTCTCCCAAGGAGTGGCCAGGGGGCAAGGACAACTTGGCTCACTATCTGTAGAGTACTTTGATTTCCTCTGAGTGAAGCAAGGGCACAGGGGAATCATTGTCATTTCAATGCTGATTTCACAGCTTCTTTCTCAGATATGAGGAATAAATGTTATCAACATCGAAGTTATTTGTCATATATATGAAAATATTCAAGGTTCCTGACATAAGGAAGTTTTGTGTTTCCCTGGAGTCAAAGTCAGTTTTGTCACCAACTTGGCTTGAGTTTTTTGAGTTATAATGAATATGAGAAATAAAGTTCAATAATTTGGTAAGCATGTATTAGTCACCTCTTGTATACATAGCACTGTGCTAGGTGCTGGGAAATAAAGGAGTTTGAATAAGACTACAGGTCCTGCCCTCATGGAAATTATAGTCTAGTAAAAGAGTACAATGCATATACAGATTACTTCAAAAAGAAGGTACTACATTATTTTGTACTGTTCTCTGTGAGAAGCAGTGTGTCAAAGAGCACCATGCTCAGGAAGCCCTGAGTTCAAGTTCTACTTCTGATATACACTAACTATATGTCGCTAGGGAAGTCACTTGACATCTTAGAAACGCAGGTGAGTTTCCAACACTATACTTTGTGGAATAAGTGCTAACTTACATTGGTAAAAGGGGGTTTTCTTACCTGGGAGTTTCCTATACCAGAGAAACCACAGATCCATTTCCATCCAAGAGGAGTTTTCTTTCCTTGGAGTTCCCTATACCAGAGAAATCACAGGTCCATTTCCATCCCAGTTATCTGTGATCCATGAAACACAGATAACTATAACATACTAATTCACAGAAAGTTTGTTGAGAAACACTGTGGTAGAGAAAGAAACTTATTTGGAAGGTAGGACACCTGAGTTCAAATCTTCACTCTAACACTTAACAGCAGTGTGGTACTGGTCAGGTCACTTTCAGTTTTCAAAATCTGTTTATCCAACTGAAAAACTACAATAATAATCCTTGCACTAGCAATTTTACAAGGTGGGTGTGAGGAGAGTACTTAGAATACCATCGTGTTCTATTCAAGTATCAGTCAATGCTATTGTGAGTTGTAAAGAAAGATACATGTTCTATATGGGGAATGAATTTAAATTTGGCTTTAAAAGATAGATAGTATTTCAATGTGGGAAGAGGAGTGGAAGTTGGGAGAGACTTGTGGCAACCCTGTGAGCAAAGTCTAGAGTCAGGAAAGAAACGGGTATGTTTAAGATACTGAGTAGTCCACTCTGTCAAAGTATAGCCGATCTGGGAGGCAGCAACTTAAGATAAGCCTGAAAAGGTAAGGTGGGACTAGATTGTGGGGTCAAGTGAATTTGACCTTGACTCAGTGGGCGATAACTAGCCATCAATGGAATTAGAGTGGCATGATCAGACTTGTCAATAAGGAAAATTAATTGAGTAAAGTGTGAAAGAAGACAGAGACAGAAAGACCAGGTAGAAGGATGAGATTAATCTCTTATTATAACACCAGCTTACCTTTGTATGGTAATTTATAAGCACTCACTTCATATTAGCCCTGCCAAGGAAACAAGACAGAGATTTTTATCTGCATATTAAAAATGAGGAAACTGAGACTCAGAGGGGTGAGTAACTGGGCCAGTATCACACACGTTGGAGAGGGCAGAGCTTAGATTCAAAAGGAGTTCTTCTGACTCCAAACCTATAGCTCTGTTGATTACATGACCCAGCCGACAGTACAAGCCATTCCTCCCTTGAGAAATACTGCTTTGCACCCTCCTCCAGGATGGTGGCTGGTCTTAAATCCACAAGCAAGAGTCACCACCCTGCTTTCTCTTTAGCCATCCCAATTAATTGCCACCTCCATATGCCAGATTGGCAATACAGTTACTCACTTGCCTGCATCTGCTAGATCCCCCTAATTACCACGCTAACATTTATACTCAGACAACTACAGGGGAGATAACAATTTGAGAACAAGGAGAAAGAGAGTCACCTCCCCACCGAGGTCATTAATTTTGCAGAGGTTCAGAGGCGAGACAGCGCAGTCATGATGCCCATTAGTAGTGGGCGCAACAAGGTCAGAACCAGTCAGATCCTTTGAAAATGACCTCAGAACAAAGAGACAAATTCAGAATGCCCAGAAATTGGACTGAAACTAAGACCTTGCTTCTTTCAATTCAATTAATTTTTAAATGGTCCCCCACTATTCTCCAGTAAAATAAGCTCCAGGAGTTTGTGGAAGCAGATAAGAGTGTTGGATTGGGAGTTCAAAACCGGCCTTTAACATTTACTCTGTGTGCCTAGCAAATCACTTAGCTTTTCTAATGCACAAGATAGGGATGTTAATAAACATAGCACTTACCTTATGTGCTTGCTGTGAGACTCAAATGTGGATCTTAAAAATGCTTTATACATTTTTTAAAAATTACTGAAATCCAGAATTATTTTTCATTTGGTCTTTGCATGCTCAAAACTTAGCACAATGCCTCCAACATAGTAGATTCTTGATAAGTGCTTGTGGAGTTAAATGGAACCAGAGGTATTTTTTGGATCACCTACTGTGTGTGTTGTCCTCTTTTCTGGGCATGGTATGGTAAAAGAGAAATACACAACATAATCCCTGTAAGTCAATAAGTGATTTTAGTAACTGAGCTAGAAATCATTAAAATGGAAGTCATGGCTATTTCTCATTTGTTGAATGCCCCTCAGGTCCTTGATGCTGTCAGAAAAAACAATAATGCAGCAGTGGTTAATGAAAAAAAGATGTTATTACCATTTAATGAAAGGAAGCTATAAAGCAGTGTGACTGTATAGTTAAAAACACAGTGAGGCATGAGGCAAAAATCTACTGCTTGTTAGTAATGTGATGTGTCAGATTTACCATCTGATTATATTAGACAGAAAAGGTTATCATCAAGCACAGTTTGATTTGAGGTCAACTTTGTTAATTTTCATTTTCCTGGGGCTGTAACCTAAAGGATTGGAGATGGGAGGTTAGACTCAACAAGAGATGAAGATCTCTTGGGACTTTGTTTCTCTGATGCATGTAATCAGTTCTCTGAAAAATGAGTTTCAAAGGGCTGAAGTGATTCATGTGGGTTTCCAAACCTGGTACCATCATATTTATTATTGCATGTTAATAATAGTTTATATTTACATATTGCTTTGCAGATGAGGAAAGAGACTGAGCCAAATGACCTTTTCAAGGTCACACAGCTATGAAGTTGGCCAGTCAAAATACTGATCATACTGCAATCATGCTGATTGCAAGTCCAGAGCTACTTCTGATTCAAAGAGTATTATAGAATTTTGAATTATGTAGAACCTCAGACATGTCTAGTTCAACATTTATATTTTGCAGATGACAAAAGCAAGGCCCAGAGAGGTTAAATGTTCTGTTGCCCAAGATCATGCAGCTAATAAATAGCCAATTTGAGCTTAGAACCCACATCTCCTAGCTCCAAATCAGATACTCTTTCCTCTATACATAATTGCTTGCAAAACTGCCCTTATTTCCAGGGTCCAACACCAGCTTTTTCAGACTTCATTTCTTAATAAGGCTTCAGTAGAATAATGGAAAACTTTTGTTTTGTTGCATTTCAGTGTAAGGAATTAACTAAATCTTTTCCCATATTCCTGATCCTTAAATTCAGGTAAAATCATATGATCATAGGATTTAGAATTGAAAAAAGCCTCCATGATCATTTAATATTTTAAATATTAAATTTCATTAAAATTAATTAATTAATTAATTGGTTTATTATATTTATTTTATTTTATTCTATAGATTAGGACATTGGGGCTCAAAAAGGTCAGTGGCTTGTTCAGGTCACTTACCCAGGTGATAGAAGTGAGATTTCAAACTAGGTCCTCTGAATTTAGCTGCAACATTCATTCTTCTATATCATTCTTCCTGACTTGCTTGAAAGAATAGAAGGAGGATCTCTGTCAGTAAGTACTACAAGGCCCAAGGCCAGTTCAGTACATCAATCAACCAATCAGAAAGCATGTATTTGTGCCAGGCACTGTACTATGTGATGAAGCTGCAAAGAAAAGCAAAACCAGTTCCTGTCCTCAAAGAGCTTACTTACATCCTAAAAGGGAAGACAAGCATAGAAATTAAATGTTATGTGTCAGAGTAAAAGGAAAGGAAGCCTAGAAAAAAAGCTAGTTTTTTTTAGAGTTTAGAGAGACTGGAAAATATCCTGCAGAAGGTAACATTTGAGCTGTGTTGTAAAGGAAGTCAGGACTCTCAAGAGTTGACATTGAGGAGACAAAACATTCCCAAGATGGAGGAAGACCAGTGTAAAAGTATGAAGATGAAGATGGACTGGATATATTCTTTGTATAAAGATCATTGAACTCATAGGAGCTGGTGAGAGCACCAAGGGAGACTATATAGAAACAAAAAGTTGCCTAGGACAGAGCCTTAGGGGATAGCCATATTTAGGGGGCTTGATAAAACTGAAGGTCCAGCAAAGGAGACTGAGAAAGATTAGTTAAATGAATAGGAGGACAAGGAGATAACAATGCCACCAAAACCGAGAGAGAGATAGAGAGAGAGAGAGAGAGAGAGAGAGAGAGAGAGAGAGAGAGAGAGAGCATCCAGTAGGAGAAGGTGATCAACCCCATTAAATGCTACTTAGAGGTTAAGAAGGATGAAGACAGAGAAAAGGGTATTAGATTTGGCAACTGGTAACTTTGGAGACAGCATTTTAAATTGAACGATGAAGGTAGAAGCCAGATTATAATGGATTTAGAAAATTGGAAAGGGAAGCATTTATTTTGGATGACTTTTTCAAGTTTAGTAGAGAAAGGAAGGAAAGATATAGGACAATAGCTTATAGAGAAAGTAGGATGAGATGAGGGCTTTTTATGGAATATATGAAGGTGTTTGTAGACAAGAGAAGAAGAACCCAGAGACAGAGAGTGAATATTAGAGAAAGAATGAGAATGACAGGAAAAGCCATCTTCCGAAAAAGACAGAAAGGAATGTTATCAAGGGTTTGTGTGGCTTCATCAAACTGGAGTATGTCAGAGGGATGTGAGAAGAGAAACAAGGGAGAAGAGAGAATTCTCAGCAAATGACTCTAATAGTTTTCAGTGAAGTATGAGGTTCTCAGTTAAAGAACTGGGGAAGGGATCCTATGGGAGATTTGAGAAATGATGAAAATGTTTGGAACAGACGCTGTGATGTGTGGCATAGAGAATCAATTAAAAAGGAGTAGAAGGGTTTCCTTTACACCATGAGTTCCCAGGGGAGACTAGATAACATAAATTTTAATGTACCCAATCAGCAGGTTTTGTGACTGTAACTGTGTTCAGCAACATGTGAACAGGAGCAAAGGAGATGAATGACCGAAGTAATCCAGGATTGAGATTCAGGTCAGGGGAACTGGGAAAAGACAATAGAATCAATTGTCTAAGAGGCTGGTTGAGACTAGTAAGAGACTAGAAGACAGCCAGTTTGGGGGTAATGGCCTGGGAAAGTACTGAGGGGTGGAGGTATCAGTGAGGAGGAAGAACAGTATTTGGGATCTAAAGGTATAGGAAAATGTGGAATGATAAAGATTATTATCAGATAAAGGAATCTGGGAGTTCATATGACCACCTCTGTGTGTAACTGAGGTGCTGTGAAGGAATTGGTCAAGGAAATTGAATAGATTGAGGAATTGGGAAATCTGAATATTTGAGAAAACATCAGTCTCTGTGTTGAAGTTCCCCAGTGTGAGGGCAGAAGTCGGGTTATAGAGAAGGATAGGCATTGATTTCATTAAGGGAGAAGACAGAATGAATGACCTAAGGGCACTGGGTGATGTCCACCAGGAATATACTTGGAAGTAAATTTGTATAGCAAAAATTTCAAAGGAATAGAGATTGCTGAGTGATGGTGATAGAGGGGGAGCCTAGAATGAGGAGCAAGGAATATTCTGATTCCTCCAATATAACCTGAAGTGGGAGAGGCAAAAAAAATGAGAAAAAAACAATCTTGGTATGTCCCCAAATTTGAATTAACTCCTCCATTATGAAGAAAGCAGAAATGTAAAGGGCTATCTCTCTGGTCAGAGAATTTAGCAAGGAGAGAAAGACATTCAATTCAAGATATTTATTAAGGTACTATGCAGTGGGGAAGAAACCAAGATGATGCGATATCACCCCAGGCCTCATGGAGTTTATAGTCTAATAGGGACATAAAGATACAATCATAGATAGCCATAACACACAATAACACATGGTTTATACAACAGAGAAGTGCATAGTAAAATATTATGTGAGGTCTGAGGGAAGAAGATTGTTTTCAACCAGAAAGCTTTATGAAGAAGATTGAGTTAGCTTTTAAAGAATGAGTGAGAATGCATCAACAAATCATATAGAGGTAGATATAAGGGGGAAAAATATACATGGGTATATAGATACTGGCTTAATTTGGCTAGAGTATACAGTGTGGGAAGAATTACATGTGATCTTGGAAAGGAAGGGGAATCCTAATGGTGGAAGGATTAGATCTAGCAAAATATTAAACTAAATTCAGTAAGAATTCAGAGAAGGGAGAGATCAAGTCAACTGGGTGGGGAGGGAGGAAAGGCATACCCTAGTATGAGATGATCTGGACTTGATGAGCAAGATTTGTACCAGGAGCAAAATGACATTTTGAAAACGATGATTTCTAAATAAATAACGATGTGCCTAATCAAAGAAGCTTAGTGAAATCTTTTGAAAATTTTGGACTGGAGACAGTTCTCATTTTTAAGTTGAAAAATGATAATCAGAAATGCTATGTTCACAAGATGGCCAACTACCAATTTGACTAATTTGCCTTTTCACTGATTTTCAGTGAAATTCTAGGTAATATTGCTTGGCATCACATAGACACAACTTAATTCAAAATGATAGGAAAAGAAACAGGCTCGTCTCTTTCATTTCATTTGTCCCTCATTGGGTAAAGTTGTCGATGCTTTCTTTCAGGACAAGGCTTCCTGGATCCCCTACCTGAGCATCATCTGTATCCTGAGTATAATTGCCTCATTCTGTAGTGGACCAGGTAAGGTACATTTCTTCTCCCCTAATAAATCCTAGTATTGTTCAGCACCTAGCCCCAGGGTTTACAGAAGCATGGAACATTCCATTCAATTCAGCCAGCACTTATTAAATATCTAGGACATGCAAGACATTGTATTGGTTGCTAGTGTTACAATGTCAAAAATGACAAGAATTTCCTGACCTCAAGGAGTTTGTGGTCAACTGGGAGCATATGATGTGCACAGATAGGTCAATATAAGATCAATTGAGGTGGAAAGATCACTAACAGCTGAGAGGATTGAAGAAGACTTTGCTTAAGAGATCTTAGGTTCTTTTAAAAATGTATTCATTCATTCATTTGTCTATCTGTCTCTCTCACTACCCCCTTAATTTAATAATATAATAAAAGAAAACTCTCATAACAAATATGGATAGTCCATTAAAACAAATTTCCACATTGACCATGTCCAAAAACCTATGCCTTATTCTTCATTTTAAGTCCATCACTTTCCTGTCAGGAGGTCAATGAAATGTTTCATTTTCAGTCTCTGGAAATGGTTTGTCATTATATTGAGTAGAGTTCTAAAACTCTTTAAAGTAATTTTCTTTATGATATTACTGTCATTACATAACTTATTGTCCTTGTTCTATTTATTTCTTTTTGGATTTGTTCATAGAGGTCTTCCCGGTTTCTTGAGAAACTGTTCATTTCATATTTCACATGACACAAAAATATTCTACTATTTCCCGATAAGTGGGTATACGTTTAGTTTACAGTTGACATAAATATTTTTATGGCATAAATATTTTTGTATATCCATGTCCTTTGATCTCTTTGAGTAAAAGTAGTGGGATCGCTAGGTCAAAGAATATATACAATTTAGTTAACTTTTGGAACATGTCTAAATTGTTTTCCAGAAGAGCTGAACTAATTCACAACCTCCAACCAATATCAACATGCCTGTTTTCCTCCGTTTTCTCCAATATCTGTCATTTTCTTCTTTTGTCATTTTTGCCAATCTGATGAGTGTGAGTTTGAACTTAAGAGTTGCTTTAATTTGTATTTCTCCAATAATTATTTGGAATACTTTTATACAGTTATTGACAGTTTGGTTTTCTTTTAAAATTACTTGTTCATATTCTCTGACCATTTGTCTATGAGGAATGACTTGAAAAGGCTTTTTATCCGTGAAGTAGAAGTTATGGAAGGTTCTACCAAGCTGAGAAAGCTTTGTGTATAGGTCGGATAAAGGGACTAGGTATGTGCCATCCCAGGTTCAGACACCTGTAGGCTGACTCATCATCAAAAGTTCAACCATCAGGGGATAAATTATTTTTGGATCCAGCAACTCATGAAGACCATTTATAAGGATACCAGGGAACTGTAATGTGTATTACCTTTGCACTTATTCTTACATGTAGATATGTCTTCCCCAATAGAATATAGGAGCTTTCCCTCAAGGAACTTTCCTTGAGAGCAGGAAATGTTTTGTTTTTATCTATAGTTTCTGGTGCAGTGTCCTGCACTTAATAAGTATTTGTTGATTGATTAGTGAAGCAGATGCTGCACTGATTTAAAAAACCACACACACACACACACACACACACACACACACACACACACCTATTATTGAAGTATTGAAATATTGAAGTCTTTCCTTTTTCCTATAACCATACTCTTAGTATCACTTTGAGTTTTAACTCCTATGTAATATTCTTTTTTTTTAAAAAAAAACTACATCCCATATAAAAGTATAGAATAAAAACCTACCTAGTAGTCTCCTCTTAGTAATCTCTTGTTCTGTCTTCTCAATCATATTTTCTGTCTGAATTTCACTCCAGACCTTTCTTCCTATTCCACAGGCATAAATGTCCTTGTGCAAAAGTGACTAGATATAGATATATGATACATACACACACACACACACACACACACACACACACACACACACACACATATATATATACATATATATATAATAAGCAGGATTCTTTGATTATGAAGCTACACTGGGGCCCAAACAGGAATCTATCACAAAAAGGCAATACATTTTTTTAAACATTCCTTACCACTTCTAACAAGTATGGGATACCCCAGGCATGTAAGAAAAATTGGCCACTACTGTGCAAGGGCTATTTTTCTAAAACACATTTTTTTTTGCAGGGGCTCAATGATCTTGGGTTCTAATTCCTGCTTTTCCATGAACTCAGTGTGGGACTTTGGGCAAGTGATGTGGGTCCATAAAATGAGGCTATTAGATTAGCTAAGGTAGAAGACCTTGGGCAGTTTAAATACCCTAAGTTCAGTTTCCTAAGGTGCTTTCCAAGTCTCCTTTTCTTTGTTCTGAAGTCCCTTCCATCATTTCATTCTGTGCCTTTCATTCTCAGGTCCCTGTAAGCTTAGACATTCTATCCTGCGATAGTTCCAATATTCTATGTCTTACAACCATTCCATTTTTTATTCTCTAAGATATCGTACTTTCTGCAAAGCATTGAGTTCAATCAAATAATCAACCTGCATTAATTAGTCATCTCCTTTGTTCCAGGCACTATGCTGTATACTAGGGTTTTAAATACAAAGAAAGAAATGATCTCTCATCCCAAGGAATTTACATTCTAATGGGGAGGCATGTATGTTCTATACAGAATGTGCTTGTCCTTCATTTTCAAAGAGACAATGACATCAGGGAAATGACATGACTTGCAGTTGACTTTGATTTGAGTGAGGGAGGGCTATGCCAGGTCACTAGCCTCACTTTCTCCTCCAGAGCCATCTGGATCCAATGACCAGATATTCATCAGGATGACTGGAGATGGCTCAAGATGTAATGGGAGACCTTGGCCCTTTTATGCTAAGGCCTTTTTAGGTTCTCATTCAGAGTGAGTTAACAACCATTCAGTGAATGGGTTTCTTTAAAAAGTGAGTCAAGGGATGGCCCTTTAGTTAAAAAAAAGAAAAAAAAATCAAACTGGGAGGGGAAGACCCTCAAGTTCCACTCTTCCAAAGAGAAACAATTACCATTGACATTCACTCTAAGCCAGAAGGGCCCAAAATGCAGCCATTAAGTGAAGCTTGGGCAGGGCCCTATCATGGTCCAATCTATGAGCAATATGTAAGTTAACTGAGCAACTTCTGGCCATCAAAATTTACCTTCCTTTGTAGAGGAGAGGGAGATCTCCTGTAAGGATGATCCCATAGCCTCCCTTAATAGAATGTACAAAATTGTCTCACAACACAAACAGAAATAGAACAAATACAAGATATTAGGGGGAGAGAGTGCAGTTAAGGGATCATGTACATTGGTGTATGAAAGGAAGAGAGGGATTCTTTAATACGGAGGTGAGGAAGGAGTGCATTCCAGGCCTAGGAGTGCCATGTGTGAGGAACAAGAAGAAAGTGTTTGGCTGCAACATAAAGTATAAGAAAAGGAGTTCTACAAAATAGGATTACAAAGATAAGTGTTGCTGGACTGTGAGGGGCTTTAAAATTCTAAACAGAGGAATTTGCATTTTATCCTTGTGGTTTGAGTAGGAAAGTGACATGGTCAGATATGCATCTAAGGAAAATATTTTTGGCAGCTCTATGAAGGATCTGCTGGAGTGATGAGAGGCTTGAGGCTAGAAGACCAACTGGGAGGCTTTTACAATAATCAAGATGAAAAGTGGTGACAGACTGAAACTGGGTGGTGGCCTTGTGAGTACAGAGAAGGGATTGGATGTGAGAAGTAGTATAGAAGTCAACATTGTAAAAATTTAGAAATTGGGGGTAGGAGCCAAGATGGCGGAGTAGAAAGACTCACATATGCTAGCTCCGAACCCACAGCCCAAGGATTTCCTGTAAAAAGAACTCCCAACAAGTTCTGGAGCAGTGGAAGCCACGCAGCAATGGAGTGAAGGATATTTCCATTCCAGAGAGCCCTGAAAAACCGACCCCAAAGGTCTATCACGCACCAGACGGGAGCGGAGCCCAACCCTGCCCTGGCCGTGTGGCACCAAGAGGAGCAGATCCGAGCAGGCTTCAGGGATGGAATCTCTGGCAGCCCCAAAGGTCCCTCCACCCACAGGCGCTACAGGTCAGTGAGAGAGAATTCTGGACTGGCTGAGAGGGAAGCAAGGTGTCTCCATAACTCAGGCCCCCTCAGGAGGCAGCAGTAGAAGCAGTGGGCAGCCAGAGGCTCCCAGAACAGGCAGGAGCTCGGCAGGAGCTGGGGTCCACTATGGAAAGTCTCTGCATAAAATCCCTGAGGGAACTGAGCCTGGGAGGCGGTCCTGCCCCCACCTGAGCACCAGAACTTAAGCTCACATTGAATAGCAGCCAGGCCTGCTGCCAAAAGCCCTGAGGCTGGGGAGCAGCATTTGAGTCTCAGACCCCAAGCACTAGCTGGGCAGATCTGGGAGGGGATGGAGAGGAATCTCAGAAGTCAAGTAACTGGCTGGAAAAATGCCCAGAAAAGGGAAAAAAAATAAGATCATAGAAGGTTACTTTCTTGGTGAACAGATGTTTCCCCCCTTCCTTTCTGATGAGGAAGAACAATGCTTACCACCAGGTAAAGACATAGGAATCAAGGCCTCTGTATCCCAACCATCTGAAATAGATATCCAATGGGCTCAGGCCATGGAAGAGTTCAAAAAGGATTTTGAAACTCAAGTTAGACAGGTGCAGGAAAAACTGGGAAGAGAAATGAGAGAGATGCAAGAAAAGCATGAAAAACAGGTCAATACCTTGATAAAGGAGACACAAAAAATTGCTGAAGAAAATAACACCTTGAAAAATAGGCTAACTCAATTGGCCAAAGAGGTTCAAAATGCCAGTGAGGAGAAGAATGCTCTCAAAAGCCTAATTAGCCAAATGGAAAAAGAGGTTCAAAAGCTCACTGAAGAAAATAGTTCTCTCAAAATTAGAATGGAACAGATGGAGGCCAATGACTTTCTGAGAAACCAAGAAATCACAAAACAAAACCAAAAGAATGACAAAATGGAAGAGAATGTGAAATATCTCATTGGAAAAACTACTGCCCT
>CM053772.1:218560458-218601722 GCA_028658325.1 Potorous gilbertii
GAAGGAATAAAATGCACACTCATTTTGGTATGAAAACCTATCTTACAGTACAGGAAAGTGGGGGAGAAGGAGATAAGCAGGGTGGGGGGGATGATGGAAGGGAGGACAATGGGAGGAGGGAGCAATTTGAAGTCAACACTCAGGAAGGGACAGGATCAAAAGAGAGAATAGAAACAATGGGGGGCAGGATAGGATGGAGGGAAATATAGTTAGTCTTAACACGACTATTATGGAAATCATTTGCAAAACTACACAGATATGGCCTATATTGAATTGCCTGCCTTCCCAAAAGGAATGGGTAGGGAGGGAAGGATGGGGAGAATTTGGAACTCAAAGTTTTAGGAACAACTGTTGACTATTGTTCTTGCTACTAGGAAATAAGAAATACAGGTAATGGGGAATAGAAAGTTATCTGGCCCTACAGGACAAAAGAGAAGATGGGGACAAGAAAAGGGAGGGTTGATAGAAAAGAGGGCAGACTGGTGATAGGGGAAATTAGAACGCTGGGTGTATTGGGGAGGGGGGAGGGGACAAATGAGGAGAAAATTTGGAACCCAAAATTTTGTGAAAATGAATGTAAAAAATTAAATAAATAAATTTATATTAAAAAAAATTTAGCAATTGATCATTCATGTGCAGTGAAGAAGAGAGAAGGATCCAAGATGACACTGGTGATGAACCTGGGAACCTAGAAGAAAACACTTTATTTCAAGACACACACATAATGAACCACCAATACATGTGTTTTAATAAAGTCCATCTGAAGGGCTTTGTGGAACAAAGGATTGTCCAAATTGCTCCAGAAAATTTTTGTCCCCAGTAGATTTAGGGAAAAGATGTTTTACAGAGTTGACAGACATGTGCCCCCTTCCTCTCGCCTTTCTCTCTGCCTTTCTTTCCTTTTCTGTTATTTTTTTTTACAAACATGCCAGGAATGGACTGAGGGGGAGAATCATTTTGTCACATTTTTGACAGTGTGCTAACTTGTCCTTGGTGAAACTAAGGCAAAGACTAATTAGCCACATAGAACCACACAAGATGTCACTTTTCATGAAATCTCAGAACATTAGAGTGGGAAAGCACCTTAGAGATCAACTCCTCCAATTCCTTCATTTGAAAGAAAAGGAGAAAAAGGGAGCCCCACTGAAGGAAAATGCTTTGCCTAATGATATACAAGTAGACAAAGGCAAAGCCTGGATTTCTACCCCAGCTTCTATTATTTCAAATGCAGTAACAGAATGAATAAACTTGATTCTCCCCTTCAACTTAGGAAATACATATATACATATATATTTATATATTTTAATTTGTGGAATAAAACAATCATTTCCATAAGATAGTATAATTAAAAAGATGATATTTCTTAAACATAGAAGGTAGAAGAATTTTTACGTATTGCCTAAAATGCCCCTTCATACCTAGGCTTACATCTCAATGTTTATGTGTTGCTACCATCTAAGCCAACTCTAGCAAGTTTAGTGGTCAAGATTCAGAAATGGCCACCAATCCTAACCTAGACATGATGGGATTGGGATGTGCATTCATGATCCTTTGTTATGGGATTTGAGGGGAATACTGTAGAGCATCAGTGCTAATCCCTGACCTAGTAATGTTAAGTTTTTACAGTTGTTAACTGCCTACTCTGTGCAGGACACCATGGCAGGTGCTTTATAGCATTACAAGAATGAATAGGCTATAGTCCTCATCTACCTAGAGTACTTTTGTAGGGGAGGTAAATCATGGCAGAAAAAGAACAAGAAATATCCTAGTAAAAAGCAGAAGGAGAAAGTGCATGAAAGTTCTCAGAAACCTACTCAGGAACCCTCCTTAGTCTAGGGAGGCAGCATGGTTCACTGGAAAGAATATTGACTCTGAAGGGAGGATGCCTGGGTTCAAATCACATCTCTGATGATCATTATCTGGGTGACCCTAGGCACTTTAACCTCTATAGACTTCAGTTTCCTTATATGTCATGTGAACTTTGAATTCTAGTTCTAGTTAATTATGAGCCTGTGAGGATGCCCCCTTGAAGTTTATTATGGTGTGATGGAAAGAGAAGACAGCTAAGTGGCCCAGTGGATAGAGTGCCAGACCTGAAGTCAGGCAGACCTGAGTTCAAATCTGGGCTCAGATACTTACTAACCATGTGACCCTGGGCAAGTCATTTAACCTCTGTTTGCCTCAGTTTCCTCATCTGTAAAACAAACTGGAGAACAACATGGCAAATCACTCCAGTGTCTTTGCCAAGAAAACCCAAAATGGGGTCACAAAGAGTTAGATGCCTGAAAAACAAGAAATAGTAAAAGAATGGAAATGAGTCAAATAAACTGGGTTCAGTTCTCACCTCTACTACTTGTCAGTCAAATCTCTATTAAGTCTCTATTAGGTCTCTGGGTTTCCAGTGTCCTATTCTATAAAATGAAGTCAGACGAAATCATCGCTAAGGTCCATTATTATTCACATTTCAGCTGGAAGCATTCTTAGAGGTCACTTACTCTAGAGGGCTTACAACTTGAATAAAGGCCACAGTAAGGAGAGTTATAAGATGGTAGGGAAATGGGAAAAGGTGTGGCCCAGCTTAAGGGTGAGGGCCCAGGACTGAGTAAATATCTCAGGCTAGTTTCTGCTAATTAATGAGTGACTTTAATACATTATTTTCTCTTTTGAGGCCTATAAATTCATTTGTAAAATGAGGGACTTGTATTAAGGTATCTTTAAGGACCTTTGAGGCTTTAATAGTCTATGGTCTATAATTTGATTTATTCCTATTGCTTAAGAGGTAGGTAGGGTGGATATTTTCATTCCCAATTTGACAGCTGAAGTTTTCGGGAGTTTATGTTCAATGAAAAATCCTCAGTGCAGTTCTAATTGCTCTTACTCCCCATTTAGGAAAACTTCCCAACACCTAGGCAGAGGATGAGTTCTATGCCCAACCATATATTTATATCTCTAATTAACACCTGGACTCTCTGTGCTTGAGACAAAATTTAATTTACTAGAAACATTTGAGTAATTACACAGCAGAAAATATGTGTGTATGTGGATAGATAGGCATTGGGATGGGAAGTTGGAGTAAGAGCTGAGATTTTTCTTGAGCCTTCCCTCAGCCTGGATCCTCCACTCTAGGTTGCCTATAGAGCCAAAGACGCTCTTAGCTAGCTTACTTCTCTGCCGCAAATCATTCCTCTCTTTGTTTTATGCCTTTTAAATTCAGATATTCAGAATTACTACTTCTAGACAGCTTCTCCCTTTTATTGAAGTTCCTTAGGGCACAACACACAATGCACAACACAGCCTTTCACACAGTGACTTTGATTGATTCAAAGAGGTGTACAGGCCCTGATCACATTCAGTTGTGATTATTTGATTCAATTGATGAAAAATATTTGCATCTAGTCAAAGGATCAGTCGACTGGAGTGATTTGGAACCAACTCTTACAGTAATAATTAATAATTCAGGTGGCAACTATTTCACAAATCCTTCTCTTAAATTTCTCTTTCTCTTCAAATTTATTGCAGTATGCTGGTTTGTCCTCCCTTTTGCACATAACTAACAATAAATCAGCAAGTATTTATGCTTACTTTCAGGCTTCTACTATAGTATGTTCCAAACACAGTGCTAGGGACTAAGGTTACAAAGATAAAAATGAGATAGACACTGTCCTCAAGAAGCTTATACCCTATCACTTTTACATCATACTTTTTTATATGATAATTAAATGTATACTTGCCCTCCCCATTAAACTCTAAATTCCCAGAGAAACACCTTTTGTGTTTCTGGAACCCAGCACAGGTTCTGATACATACTAAGTGTTTATTAATTGAATAAGTATAAAACATTGCAGTTTACAAAGCACTTTCACATTTAAAAGTAAGATATGAGGGGAGACAGATGGTAAGTAGATGATAGACAGTCGACATTTACATAGAACTTTAAGTTTCATAAAAGGCTTTGCATATGTATGTGTGTGTGTGTATGTGTGTGTGTGTGTGTGTAGTTGTTGTTGTTCACTGGTGTCTGAGGCTTTGTAACCTAGTGGACCATAATGTCCATGGGATTTTCTTGGCAAAGATACTGGAATGCTTTATCCTTTCCTTCTCCAGTAGATTAAGGCAAACAGAGGTTAAGTGACCTGCCCTAAGTGAAATGCCCAGGGTCACACAGTAAGTTTCTAAAGCTGGATTTGAACTTAGGTCTTCCTGACTGTAGGCCCAGAACTCTATCCATTGAGCCATCTAGCTGATATATATATATATATATATATATGTGTGTGTGTGTGTGTGTGTGTGTGTGTGTGTATGTATATATAATATATGCATACATATACACATATATACACATATATATGCATGCATACATATATATACACATATATAATCATTTAATCTTACAGTAACACTGTGAGATAGTGCATTTTACAGATGAAAAAACTGAGACTGAGAAAATCTTATACAGGGATCACCAAAAGGATCTGGGGACATTTATCTTATAGAAAAGATAATTTAGGTGATATATAATAGATTTTTTTCCAGATATTCAAAAAGTTAAATAGTGATTCCATATGAGTATGTATATTATATATACATATATAATATATGTATGCATAATATCTGTTTTCTGCTTGGCCCCAAAGACAGAAGCTGGAAACAAGAGACTGAATTGAAGAGAAAAAGAGTTTAGCTTGATATAAGGAAGACCTTGTTATAGAAGTTTTTAAAAATGAAATGAGATCATTCAGAAGATGGTATGTTCCCCATCCAAGTGTGTGTATTTGTATGCATGTGTGGTTGTGTATGTGTATATATAACTATACCAAGATCCCACAGCTACAACAGAGTCAGGAATCAACTCTAAATTTTTGGAACTCTTAAGTCCAGTATTCATGCAACCCTCTTGCCTCTCATACAAATACATCAGATTTTGCTTATGGATGATATGCAGGTCACTTGAAGTAATTTCTTCATTTGAGACTGAATGTGATTTGAATCTTGCACCATCTTTATCTGTAGCATTTCTTTGCCTGAGGATAATGAGAAGCATTGACATTCTAACTTAGCTGGATGGTGAACTTTCTAATCTTTCTGCCCAAGTTGGATAAATGACAGCAGTGAAGAAACACTATCAGAGCAGTACAGTGTTCTCAAACAAACAAGTGATGATTGGCCTTGTGTTTCATAGTTCCCAAATCTCTAGCAATCTCCATGTCCTAATGAACAATAGACCTAGTGCTCTCTCATGATCCAAGACCATTTTAATATTTCCAATAAAGTAGGTATCAGGTATTCTCCATCACTTTCCTCTGCATGCAGAGCAATGGTGCCATCTGGCTCCCCAGAGTTCAGATCACCTAGAAGCAGTGGTGCTCATCCATTCAGATTGCCCACCTTCATGATGCAGCAATCTCCCCTTTACTAAAGAAAGTTTGTAAACTAAATGCCTTCTGAGAAAATTTCAGTTTTCCTTTGTTCATAGAAAAAGTACCAAAATTCTTTTGGAGTCATGTATTGCTAAGAGACAGAGAAAATATTCCAACAACAATTCAATTTCCATTTGGATTCTGATTTATTTTTGTGTATTTTTTAAATTTACAAGCATTTATTTTATCTCCTTCTTAATACCTCTCCCATGAAGAAAAAAAGAAGAAAATCCTTCTAAAAATATGCATAGGCAAGCAAATAAATCCCTGCGTTATCCATATCTAAATAATGTCTCATTCTGAATATTTATTTCATTATCAAGGTAGTTAGGTAACTCAATGAATAAAACACTAAAGTCAAAAGACCTGAGTTCAAATCTGACCTCAGACACTTATTGGCTGTATGTCCCTAAGCAAGTCACTTGACCTCTGTTTACCTCAACTTCCTCCTCTGTAAGATGAGGATACTAATAGCAGCTACCTCCCAGAGTTGTGAGACTCAAGTAAGATAAATGTAAAATGCTTTGCCCTGTTTCTGGCATTTAGTAAGCACTATATAAATGTTATCTGTTACCATCAAACATTATTAGTACTCACTGTATGACTCTGGCAAGTCACTTCACTTACTTTCCTCAATTTCTTCATCTATAAAATGGAGATAATATTTATAAGGTGATGAAGACAAAAAGAGGTAAAATTTGCAGTACACTTTGCAAACATTAAAGTAGTTTATAAATGTAATTTTTTATTCTCATTCATCTCTCTATCAGGAAGTAGGTAGCTTTCTTTGTCACCGGTCCTGTAAAATCATGGCCGGTCATGGTTGATCAGAGTTCTCATGCCTTTCAAAGTTCTTTGTATTTTACAGTGTTGTTATTAGAGCTAAATTGTTACCCTGCAAAATATTGTGGTGGTTGATGAGTGAAGGTCTGAAGTAAACTCCAGGAAAAGAGCTTTGTAAATCTAATAAAAAAGAAGTTGAAATTGCTGTGATAACTCAGATTTGTATGGTACTTTCCTCCCACAACTCCATGAGGCTGGTGGTACAGTTTTATAGATGAAGAAACTGACGACCACTGAAAATGGACATTCTTGCATAGAGTTACGTGGCAGGCAAGTATATAGTTAGGAAGCACACATAGGTCTCATTCACTGTATGTGGCTGTGTCACTGAATCGCAGTAACTTTTCCAATTATTGAATGCCGAAGATATTCCTATTGTTGAGAGAGAAAAAAAAATGTGAATTTGCCTAAGGCAATTTATGGAGTAGGCAAATAAGCTAAACAGAAGAGGCACTGAATATCGGTCTGAAGGGATTTAATGAGCCCTCTAGTGCAATCTGTAACTGACCAAGAAAAGAATGCTTTCTACCACGACCATCATGAGCAGTCATCCTACTTCCCCTTGAAGACCTCTAGAGAGATTTGTTGTTTAGTTATTTCAATCATGTCCAAATCTTTGTGACCCCTGGGTAGGTTGTCTTGGCAGAGATACTGGAGCGGTTTGCCATTTCCTTCTCTATCTCATTTTACAGATGAGAAAGCTGAGGCTTAAACAAGGTTAAGTGACTTACCCAGGTCACTTAGGCACAACTAATAGGTGTCTGAGGCCAAATTTGAACTCGGAAAGATGAGTCTGATTCCTGTTTCCATGCCTGGTGCTCTATCCACTGAGCCTCCTAGCAGTCTAAGGCAGGGATCACATTCTAACCTGGGATACTTCCAGTTCTTAGTTATGTTTTCCCTTCCAATGAGACTAAATCTCTTTGAAACATCTTCTCATCACTCTATTTTGGCCCCTGGGCCCAAGCAGATCAGATCTATTCCATCTTGCACAGAGCTCCTCAGATCCTTCAAGAGAACTATTGAAACCACCTAGCCTGACTCCCAAGGCTCCTGCAAGTTAAACATCTCCAGTAGTTACAATATGCCTTGCACCAGCCGGGTCATCCTCCTCCAACTCTTGAAGGTCTGTATTAAAATAGGAAACCTGGAAAGAACGCAATACTACAAATATTAGTAGGACAGGACAAAGGACAGTGGGACTGGCTTCACTTCCTTTATAAACACTTCTTTGAGTTTCATGTGGAATATTCTAACAGCTGCCATGTCTTTGAAGAAAAGCTCTGTTGTGGAATCTGAAGTGAACATATTGACCCCCTTTAAAATGGGAGCCTCTTAAGACCTGAGAAAGGTCTATTTCTGTCCCCCTCACTTAGCATTGTGCTTTACACATAGCAAATGCTTAGCAAATGCTTTTGTACTCATTCAGTAAGTGAACTTAGATAGTATGTATTTTTTACTTTTTAGCTGTTATTTATATGATACTGCTAAGATTAATGTGGAATGAAGTTATAGAAACATGTGTGTATGAATTTATGCTTATACATATGTATCTTGTATATGTTTACATGTTGTTCCCCCTATTAAAATGGAAGCACCTTGAGAACAGGAACAGTGTTTTTGCCTCTCTTTGCATCCTTATCCCTTAGCACAGTACCTAGAAGTACTTAATAAATCTTGTTAACTTATTGACTGATTATCCTAAGAGTTAAGGACCACCAAAAAAGTTATAAAATGGATGAGAATTAGAAAAGGAGGGATCTTTCAACATTGGGGTGATTAGAGGAGGTTGACCTTTATACTGTGTTCTGAAGAATGGAAAAGGATTTTTGACAATTACAAAGAGTCTAGAGTAAGGAATAGTGTGAGCCAGAAACAAAGGTGGAAAAGCCTGGGATTGTTGAGGAAAGGGTGAATAAGTCCAGTTTAATAGAATTGTTGAGTGGGTGATGAGGAGTGATAGGAGACGGCCAAACATGCAGTTTAAAACTTGACAACCAAGCCAAAAAGTCTAGATTTAGTTGGTGAGGTCTCAAACACTGGTGTTGGTCTTGATTGCTGAGGAGCACTATGGGTCTGCCGTAGGGATGCTGAAACTGGGTAGCTGTTACTACTCCCGCAGCATTTCCAGGTCTGACTTTTTGTATCAAATTTTCAGAAATTAAAAGAGGAAAGAGGAAGGTAAGTGGCTTCTCAGAAGATTTGGACCAGTGAGGAAACACAGTCTGGGTTGGAATTTTGATCAAATCTGTCACCTAAACCTGCAGAGGTCAGCTCTCCTAGATTTATGCTAGCTTGATTACCAGTTCATTAACTGGGGGGTCAGGCTCATGATTGCACATACCAGTCACCTAATCTATCATCTGATGACAAGAACACTTTGAGTATATATTTGCATTAAATAAGCTAAACAATTCTGGTTTAACTGTTGAGTGGAAAATTAAACTTTATTGACATTTATATTATAGCAACACCAAGCAGATTTTGTAACATATATATATATATGGCAATAATGTTCTCTGAACTTCACTTCATTTTTAAACTACAGTGGCTAAAACCAAAATATCAGAAAGATAGAGACAGAGGAATAGCCAGAACCAGACAGACAGGGCAACAGAAATTGGGATGAGATAGAAACATAAAGAAGCTAAGAATAAGTTGGACAAAGAAAGGCAGAGACAAAGAATGAGGAGTGGGGGGGGGAGGGAAAAAGACCAAAGAGTCTCAATCAAATGTGCTTATATGCATATAGACAGGATGTAAAGCTTGATTGAAGGTAAATTTATGTAAAAGGAAATGCCATTAAAAATATTCCATCACTTATGATGAAAAATGCTATCCCCCTCCAGAGAGAACTGATGGAATCTGAGCAGAGTATTTGTTTTATTTTTTTATTTTCTTTGCTTTTCTTTCTTTTGTCTGCTTTCTTTTACAACATGATAAATGTAGAAATATGTTTCGCATGACTGGACATGTGTAACCTTTATCAAATTGCTTGCCTTCTCAATGAGGGGAGAGAAGAGAAAGAGTGGAAGAGAATTTAGAACTCGGAATTAAAAAAAAAATAAAGGTTAAAATTTTTATGTGTAATTGGGGAAAGTAAAATATTAAATTTTTGAAAATTCAGTCCAGTTTCCTCCAAATAATTGCAACATTAGGAATTATTTTAAACAGAGATTTTCTAATTGGTGAGACTATTTCTAAGATGCAAAACAGTGACACTCTCACTAATTTTTTGTTTTGGAATATATAGTTATTTTAAATAAATATATGTTATTTATGTTAACATGTAATAGTTTATTATTTTAAAATTAATAAAAATTACATAGCATCAGTTATAATTTCTAATATCTTAAATGTCAATAAATATAACCCTCCTTCTTCCTCCTGAAAACTGAAAAATTCAATAGACCAGCAGAATATTTCTTGGCTGAAAGAATCACTTTTCAGATAATTGAAGTCTACGATCACTACTTTAGCTTGATTCCATTGTCATTATTTTATGTTTCTGCAAATCAACATTCATTCCCTCCTTCCTTCCCTGTCTTCCTCCCTCACTCATAGACTATGGGGCTAGGAAACTCTAAGGATTCTTTCTTCTTGAGATTCCTTCAGGCTCAACTCAGGGAGACTTTTGGATTTAGGCCAACAAGGTCCATAGTGCCAAAGTACAGTTGTATAGACTGAAATGCTTTCCGTGAGATAGGGGCCACTTCTAAGGAGATAGGATATGTTCAGCCTACCCATAAAAACATCTCAGTCTTTCTTTAATTTTGAGACAAATATGCAAAGTTACCACTTATCTTTTTCCAGACAGCCTGAGACAAAATTAATTAATTGGCTCATCTCTTGAAAGTTTAATGTAAAAAAAAAAAGTTATTGTATTCTTTGTGACATTTTCCCAAACCACTTTTGAAACAAAGCCTGTCTCAGGGGTATTCCCATAGAGAAAACATTTCTGATGGAGCCTGGTCTCTATTTTTTAACTTTCTAATTGTCTCTTTTCAAAAGAAATATGGTTCTGGGTTCTGTCATTCTCTTAATACAATTAAAACTTCCCTGAATCCACTGATCCTTTTCAGTGGCTAACAGATGCTATACTCCTAATTATCACTTAAGAAATGCCTCGTAGAAGAGTCAGAAAGCTATCACTCACTGCAATTCCTTGCAATTAAACTAACTACAAGATTCGATCTCTTGCGACTGGTAAGCTTACATTTCCCGTACAGTTTGGTTTTTTTTTCCTAATCATATGCAGGTGGTATTTTAACTGACATTATGTCATCTTTTTCTTCTGAAAAGACTTTCCTAATTAAGAACTCTTCTCATCACTCAATTCTTCTTAAAATCCAGCTTCCAGACAAGGCTCACTTGCTCTCATAATTCCCACAACATTCCTATCCACAGTCTTTTTTTCTCTCTTCTGAATGAGTTGGTGCTTGGATGTGCCTCATAATGTGATGAGTTACCCATCACTGGAACTGTTAATGAAGAGCCCAGAGATCCATTTGTTGGGAATGATGTGGACATTGTTTATGTTTTCATGGGAAGTTGAACCAAGGTGATCCATAAGGTCCTGTCCAACTCTGGCATTCTGTGTTCTTATTTGTATACATCTTACATAGTTATTTTCTTGTTGTCTTCTCTTTTAGAAGGTCATCTCCTTGAGGGCAGGAACTACATTTGGGACCACTTTTTTACCTTTCTTTATATCTCCAGTGCTTACATAGCACAGGGTCTAGCACAAAATAGACTGCCTATTTTGATTTATAGACATTGCTGCAGTTGACTTGGAGAAGCTAAGCCATGTTTAATGGGCAAATTACAATGGAACTGATCACCCAGTGCAGAGAAAACCTTAATTTGGGATGCCTTAAAATAACAAATTTAACTTATTGATTTCTGAAACTGTAATTTGAAAAACCTTTTATTGAGCTGCTGAGAAAGTAAAGTAAAGCTTTAAGAATTAAATATGTCTGTCTTTGAGTTCAGAAAATAGTGAGTCTGTTTTATTTATCTTTTTTTAACCTAGTAAAAGTGTGCTTTTAAAAAATTAACTGTATTGTTTCTTAGGCCCTTAGTCACATCTTTCCCTGCTCTTAGACAAGTCCTGTCCATGCGATTTCAAAAAGTTTGGTTCCTTTCCAAACAGATTTTTTTTCCTGCATGTAGTCTAAGACTCCTATGTGTCCACAAGGGCAGTGGCAAGAATTCTTCAGCCATTGTATTTGACCTTATATAAATAACTTGTCAATACATCTACCCAATAGTAGTCATAGTATATACCTTTTGGTATATACAGGGATATTGAAAATTTCCACTAAGAATGCCATAAGTCTGACTGCAACATGAGGAATTTACATCAGTCCAAACCTCCTAATTGTTATGACTAAGAGACATTGGTAGGGTTTCCAAAAGAAGATATGGACTTACCTTCCTTGATTGTCTATAAAAAAATGAGATTTTAAATTATTTTAAGACTCTTTATTGGTGATCTCTGAAGGGCATAGGATAGACTAGATAAACTTTTAGATTTTCTTCTACGTAACAGAATCTGAGCTATTTGTAATTGGGCCCACACATGTCATGTTTTCAATTATATGTAACTCTTTGTGATCCCTTTTGGGGTTTTCTTGGAAAACATACTGAAATGGTTTGCTGTTTCCTTCTCTAACTCATTTTACAGATGAAGAAACTGAGTCAAACAGTGCTAAGTTTCTTGCCCAGGGTCACACAACTAGTAAATGTTTGAGATTGGATTTGAACTCAGGTCTCCCTGACTCCAGGCCTACCATTTTGTCCACTGTACCAGCTAGCTGCCTCTATTATATGTATTTGAAAGTAGCATACAGGGAATATTTTTTAGTGGCACATGGGGTCTGTGATTTATGTGTAATCATATCGGTACGTACATATATATGTATGTACGTATGTATCACCAGATTTGAGTCAGCACATAGAATTTCCATTCCCAATAGGCTGGAAAAAATATGCTGAGAATAGCTCCTGTTTACATAATATTTTACACATTATAAAACATTTTCCTCAAAATATTTCTAGGAGCCAGAAAGTGCAAATACATTAAAGCCCATTTTACAGATGAGGGATTTAGAAGGAATATCACAGCTTCATAAATCTAAAGCTGAAAGGGAGCTCAGGAGCCAACTAATTCAGTCTCTTTGAGTGTCGAGGTGTGAAATGCCTTGTCCAAGGTCAAAAGGCTAGATAGCCTACTATCTTCATCACCTAAGGACTGACCAATAAGCATGTCATGAGATGCTGTTGTCCCTCCAACCCCCACATGGTTGTTGACACCATGTGGCTTAATAGTAGTTCCTTGTTTTGCTCTCTCTACAGAAGAGTTAAGGACAATGTGGAGAGTGCTAAGGGCAGTGGAGAGAAAGGAAGGCCTGAAGATCACTGTAAAAGAGGCTACTCCATGAAGGTAGCAAGATAAACTCGATTGTCTGGTTTTTTTTCTCTACTGGTGAATCACTGTAAATGCTTTAGCACCCTCTAAATTTGGTATCCTGGAACAAAGCCCTAATCACCCATCCTGGTTACTTGTCATGACTGTACTCTTAAAAGGTAACAAAAACAACATTAACATTAATTAAATGCTAGTCATGGCCTAGATGCTGGAGATAGAAGACAAAAAAAGAAAAAAATCCCTATCCTTCAGGAGCTTACCTTACATTTTAGTTGAGTGGGATCCAACAAGGAAACAAGCAAGGAATAGAAAGTATTTCAAAGGGCAATAATACAAAAAAGTGGAGAAAGGATGGTGTTTAGGAAAGGCTCCATGTGGAATCGGGTCATGTAGTCTGTGCTTTGAAGCAAGCTATTTAATGGGGAGTCACCTCTGGAGTACATTTCCAGACAGGTGGGCCACATGGGTAAATGCATGAAAGGAGAAGATGGATCACCATGTATAAAAAATAGACAGTAAACTATGTATAAAAATAGACAGTAAAGTAGCCTATTGGAATGGAGAATGTCTGGAAGTAACATAACATATGGCTGGAAAGCTAGGTGGAAGCCCTGTAACTGAAGGCTTTAACTGTCAAGCCTCATGAGAATTTTTGCATTTTATCCTAGAAGGACCCCCTGCATTATTGCATGGCCCCTCTCTCTAATTGACTGTTTCTTCATAGAATTTCCATTTCAACGAGGACACCCAGGTTACCTATATCGTCATTCTTTTCCACACTACTCCTGACTTTCCTCCCTAACGTTTTCTCCAATGTACAGGAGTGGGATACGTTCTCCTTTTCACCTTTCCAGCCTCCTTTTGTGTGTTGTCTTTTCCAATTAGAATGTAAGCTTTCTTTCGGTCCATATTTATATTTCCACCACTGAACAGAGTGCCTAGTTCACAGTAAACACTTAATAAATGCTTCCTGACTTGTTGACTTGAATAGGATTGTGACATAGATGTGTGTTTTAGGATGCTAGTTTGGTGACTGTGTGAAAGGTGCATTGGAGAGGACAGAGGCTGGAAGCAAGCGTTCCAGTCAGAAGATTACTGCATTTGTCTCAGTGATATGATGAGAGCCTGAACAAGGGTAGAGATTAGTGAGTGGAGAGAAGGACCCATGTGCTGGAGATGTAGGTTTGACAAGACTTGGTAACTGGATACTGAGGATGAGGGAGAAGGAAGAGTCAAGGATATCCCTAGGATTGCAAATAATGGCCACTGGGAGGATCACGTTTCCTTTGACAGAAAAAGGAAAGTCTGGAGAGAGGAAGGAATGAATCACAGTCAGTAAAATATTATGATTGCCTCAATACAAGAAAGTGATTTTATGGAGGCAAAATTTAACTCAAGATAAGGAAGAGTTTCCAAACAGCAACATCTGAAAGTGAAAAGATGCTTCAGGGAGTAATGAGCTCCTAGTAACTAGGATATTTGTCAGGGATTTTGTAGAAGAGATTCAGACTGCTAAGAGGGACTTGGACAAGACAATTTCCAAAATAGTATTTCTTAGCCTAGGGTCTATGAACTTCTTAAAAAGATATTTCAGTATCTGATTTCTAATATAACTGTTTTCCTTCATAATCCTAAATATTTTCTTTTGTTCACTTAAAATCATTTTTCTAAGTAGGGGTCCAAAGGCTTCATCAGATTGCCAGAGGGATCCATGACCCCCAAAACTTAAGAACTTCTGTTTTAAGGTGAAAGGTATTCCAACTCTGGAGTTCCTAATGGTGTCCCCAATCATCCATCAGCCATATCCATAAGATCTCACAAATGCAGTTATGTTCTAACCTGCCGTTTTCTTTGACATTCACCTCTCTCTCTGCTTGTCAAAGTGTTTGCTTTCTTTTTAGGCTCTTTTGAACTCCTTATTAGGAAAAGTGATTTGCACCAGTTAAATTTCTATATCAAATTATTCTGATTTGTGATTACATCCTTCTTTTTGTCCATTATCCATTTTTTTATCATCAGTATCTTAATTCAGTAGATCAGAACTGAGTTGTTTCATTGTAAATCATCTTTTTCTCATTTTTATTCTTTTAATTTTGATCTTTACACTAAAGTCAGTGCTCTGACTCGCACTCTGTGAGTGCTCACAGAGAGCTGATTCAGAGATGACTCTCTACAGAATTAATGAGTTTTAACTATATGTACAAGTATAATCAATTTTATTTTTAATGAAATAATACACAGCACTTATTATTTTCTGGAAGAAAATATTCATTCTATAGGGATATAGTTCTATGAACTCATAGGGCCAAAGTTCAAACACTCAAAGGGTCCTCATGGGCCATCTGGTCTATATTCTTCATTTTACAGTTGAGGAAGCTGAGGCAAAGAGATATCAAGTGACTTTTCCAAGGTCACGGAGGTAGAATCTGAGGCAGGATTTGAACCCTGGTCCTCTTTCTCAAGAGAGAAGTTTCTTTCCACTGTATTATGCAGGTCCTTTGACCTCCCTTCTTCCTTATTCTGGACCCAAGTTTGCCTATGTCTTGCCATTCTGATATATTTTCATTTTCCCATACAAGCTAATCAATATGCAGTTGATTTAATTTGGAAAATCTTATCTAACATTTCATAGAATTTCTCTTCCTCTTTATCTTTTGTAACAGAGGCCATGTAAGCTACATTTTTAAGGTGATCTGTTTTTCCTCAAATGTTTATTGTGAGCACTGGAAAAATGAGATGAAAAAAGTCCTCTACAAAGTCTTCTTAGATGGGTTATGATGTGAAGATCACCCTGAGTTCTTAAAGGCTATGCTAGTGGAATGTAAGCTTGAGGATCTGCCATCTTGGAAATGCTTCAAGTATAGTCCTGGCAACAGATCTATTTTCTAGTGATCAGCCTTGGTAAGGATGGAGACTTCCACCATAGTTGTTTGGGCACTTAGCGATGAATTCTTTGACCACAGAAACTGTTGAAAAAAAGAAAAATACAAAGTTACCCTAAATCATGTAGCACCTCTTTTCATTTCTTTCATGATAGTGGCAAAATGGTAGGAAAAGAGGCAAAGCATGATAAAAATTTTAAAAAGACTATCTATGAAAACTTAAATGTCACTTCTGGTCTTACAAATGTGAGATTCTTTTTTTGTTGGCCAACAAGTGGATATACAACTACAAGAGTAGAATCATATCAATCTTCACATTTTCACTATTTGCAAAACCAGAAGAAAGAAGGATGCTATGCCTATGAAATATGAGAGCTTACAGTTCTCCTTGGAGAAACAAAGAAAGAAATAGTCAGAGTTCATCTTATTGTGCATCCAAAGGCAATAAGGAATATAATTTCATGGGTTTGGGGTCACTTATAATTAAATTGTCCACATGTGAGTAGCCAAAATGTTTGGGACAATAGTCCTACTGTACTTAGCTTAGACTAAATCTGGAGAATTGTCTTCAATTCTTGGCACTCCATTTGAGGAAGGATATTGATAAATGGGCTAATTTCAAAGTAAGCTATCAGGATGGTGATGGTGCTAGAATCTAGATCCTATGAGTATCAGTTAGAGGAACTTGAATTTTTAACCTTAAGAAGAGAAGACTTGGGGAGGAGGGAGGTGAGAAGATACATGATAACTATTTTCAAGTATTTGAAAGTTTGTCATATGGAAGAAAGGATAAACTTACCTGCTGTGGCTCCAAAGGGCAGAACTAGGACCAATAGATGGAAGTTATAGGAAAGCATAATATCATGTAAGGAATGATATAAGGAAATCTAAGGAAAAGATTTCTGATAACTAAAACTATTCAATAAGAAATTTGGACTCCATATAAGGTACTGGCTTTTTGTGGAGGCTAGAGGAGCATAGGGGTCATAGATTTAAATCTAAGAGAAGTCTTAGAGGCCGTTTGGGTCCAATCTCTTTGTTCTACACATGAGGAAAACAAAGCCCAGAGAGATGAGACTGCCTTGCTCAAGGACATACAGTAAGTTATAAGGCCAGAATTAGAACCTAGGTCCTTGCTCTTATTCCAGCAATCTTTCTTCAGAATTACTTATTTAATTTGAAAGGGTTAGTATAAAGGAGAGTCATTCTCTCTTTGATCCTGTGAGGAATTAAAGGGGACCCAGGAAGAGGAAGTATATCAGCGAGGGACAGTTTGAGAGGTCTGACACAAGTAACAAGGCATCCAAGATCAAATCTGATGCATGATAGAGTAGAAAGAGTCCTGGATTGGAAGTTAGAGGACACAAGTCCACATCCCAAAGCTGATGCTTGCCACCTGTGTGTGATCATGAGCAGATCACTTAAACATCTTCACCTCAGTTTACTTTCAGTCTCCTTTCTGAGGGTCAGCCTTGATGAGGATGAAGAGATCCTTCACCAATAGGGCAGAAACTTGGCATCTCTATCTTTAAAATGGGAGAACAAGATAAGATGAACCTCAATTCCTTCCTGCTCTAACTCTATGATCCTATATCAACTGTAATTGTTCATCCTTTGTTTTTGAAGAGGACCAATGACTTCACAGGGCGATGTCTTGACTTGTATGTGAATTGGATTTAAGCAAAGCAGAGTTGCACAAAGTCATCAGCCTTAGTCACTTTTCCAGAGTCATCAGAAGTCCAGTGGCAAGACACAAAAGTTAGGCAATTGGCGATGGCCCAGGATGCAGTAGATGAACAGATTACTTGATTATTTTTCTCTTTGTAATCTTCTCTGAAGGCTTCATTCTTTCCAGGGGAGAGACCAAAGCTGAAAGCAGCAGGAAGGAGTTAAGGGTCTTAAAGCTAGCTCTGATGGAGCCTCAATCAAAAACTGAAATGAAAGTTCGCACTATCTGCTCTCTCAGGGCATGCCTGATGAGCAGAGGCTGCAAGGACCAGGTCTTTTAATTTCAACACTGTTAAGCCCCAGGACAGAGGTGGCAAGTTATCTTCAGCATGAAAAATGAAATCCCAGCTGAGACAACCTGGCAGTGAGAAGACGGTGATAACAGTCCTCCAGAGGGAGTTTTTAGCTTAGCAAGATCTGGATTGCACACTGGAGGACAGGTACCCCAAAGACTTGCCTAAAAATGTAAGAATTGAAATGGAACAGAGAGAAAAACTGATCGGAGAGAAGCAATAATTGATATATGGAAACCAGAGTAAAGATGCCCAGTAATTCAACAGAGATCAAGTTAAAATCTGAAGAGAAAGAAACTCCAGGGGAGACTGGAGGTGACCAATGTCCTTTCAAACAAGTTACTTGTCTTTACATGATGGTGTAGAAAAGCTAGAGGCAATTCTTCCCCCACTCCTATCCATGCCTAATAAGGTCTCTTTCAGTTGTCACACTCAGATATGAATTTATAATCACATATAGAAAAGAATATTGGACTTGAATTCATATGAACCTAAAAGATATAGGTTCCTTTGCTTACTTTGACACTAATTAAATTTGAGTGACCCTTAGTAACCTCATCAACAATAATAACTTAAAGCTATGTATTAAAACACTATATAAATATTAGTTAATATCTCATGTATGACAATTTACGATAATGAATATTTATATATAAATATTTTCTATAAATATACTGATAATACTTTGTCCATTTGTAAATAAAATATGAATTATATATGTCAATATCGTTCTCAGAACTGAACAAAGTTCCCCAAAAGACAATTAACCAGCATGGAAAAACCCAAAGAGAATTTCAATTTAAGCCTTTATTTATCTGTGAGCAACTTTAATATACTCAAAAAGTGGAAGTAAGGATGCTTCTATATGTGATATATATTGAAATACAACCAGAATAGTCCTATTTTGCAGAACTATTTAGGGGGGATCCTCTAAACCCTCTTCATAAAGGAATTAATTTTTAGGTTTCAGTAGAGAGCAATGGAAAAGACTTCCACTTAGTCTACTAAAAAAACAATCGCTGTCTTGTGTGTGTGTGTGTGTGTGTGTGTGTGTGTAAAGATCTGTGCACTTTGATTAAAGATGAAGGGAAGAAACACAATGTGTGTGGAAAAGCTCTGGGTATTTTAAAAATATTTTTGTTTTAGTAGTATTTCTCTTCTATGATCTAAGGATCAATGCCTTCTAGAGTCCATAATCACATTTTTTTCTGCTACAAAAGTTCAAGATACCTGCAGTTATTGATGGTCCTCCAGTGACTGTCCTCTCACTTCCACTGCCATCAGCCTCTACTGATGGCAGCTATTGCTACTGCTCCCATTTTCAGCTCTGATCACCAAACTGGGTGTCTAATGGAACCTCTGGGTCTCCTGGATCACCTGAACACTCTCACCTTGGAAAACTCATTCACCTAAATCAGGAAAGAACACATACTGAGGAGAAACAATGTCACCCTAGTTACAGGTTTACCTCAGCAGGACTGGTGCTTGAGGCTATCATTAGGCCAAGAGGAAAACCAAGAAACAATACTTGACCTTTCTTGGCTCTCTGCATGCACCCATTTCAAAAACAAGAAGCAGAGAGAGATGTAAGCGTGGGTGACCCCTTTGGTACATACAACTATTTCTAAGTCAGGAACCACTAAGTCATCACTTCTTTTGGTGATAGCAACCGATTAGAAAACTGTTCATCATCACATAGAACAGAGCCTTGGGTCATCATTGTTCACCTCAATCTTCCATATCTTCACATGGACTCAAATCATGATGGGAATGTTTGCATACTCTTCAAAGACTGCCTCTCCATCTCTGCAGTGGCCAGTCTATCCCCATTACCTTACCATATGCCACATTAAAAGAGCAAGGGAGATTACAGTTACATCAATACTGTTCTCCACTCCAGTCATACCACATCTGTGCATTATGTCAGCAGACTACATTTTACAGAAGATATGAAAATGAAGCAGGTCCAGAGAATGGCAAATGCGTGAAGATTGGTCAAGTGAGCTGGGACCCTGAAGAAGAGAAAATTTAAGGCAGTTACAATACAATGAACATAAAGGCTATTAACATGGAAGGAGGCCAAGACTTGTTCTGCTTAGCCTTGGAGGCAGAACTGGGGCCAGAGCTGAGAAGCTTCAGAGGAGCAGATTTAGGCCAGGTATAAAGAAAACTCCTTATGAGAGTTAACACAAAGTATAATGGCTGACCTTGGGAGGTCATCAGTTCCTTCTCACTAGAGATTTTCTGTATGATCCCTTTACAGGAATATAGCACTAAGGATTCCTGTTCTGGCCTGGGGCAGACTCTGTGATCTCCTAATGCCACATTCTGTGATTATCGAAAGACATTAAATACAAGGCATTTTCAAAGAGAAATAAAACCTCACTGGGTTTTTTTTTAAGTGGATAACTAATTCAGAGCAATCAATGTTCTATTCTATCATGTAGATGGAATTTTTTCTTAGAATCAGAGAATTTAAAAAGGTCTTCCATAAATGGTTCTGTAAAATGTAACTATTCTGGCTATATTTTAATATTTATCAATTACAAAAGCATCCTTAGTTTTATCTTTGGAGTATTGGAGTATATTAGAACTGATCACAGATAAATGAAGGTCTGGAATTGAAATTCCTTTTAGGTTTCTCCATGTTGGTCATCTGTCTTTTAGGGATTTTGTTCAGTCTTAAGAATCATATTAACAAGGTGGAATATGCCCAGGGAAAGCTGAAAGGTAAGGAGGTTTTTTAACTATTCATCCATGTTTGGTAATGAACAGTTAAAAGAGCTAGGCAGCTGAGCCTAGAGAAAAGGAGACTGGGACATATCACTGTGGTCTTCAGCTATTTTAAAGGTTACTCTCTAGAAGAAGATACACACTTGCATTTTGCTCCAAAGGGCAGATCTAAATCAATTAAATTCCATCTAGTAAAATTTAACAAATATTTAGTAAGTAGGGATCACTAAAATCTATCCCTACTGAAGAATTTTGTCTGAATATTTCCATTGCCCCTTATCACTAAACTTTCTTTTGTTTTTAAATAATTTTATAGTTATTACTTTTTGCTCTATGTCATCTGCATTTTCACTGTATTCCTTCCCCCTTCTTCCAGAGTGCCATTGCCTATTTATATAAGAAAAAAGCTGAGCAAAAGAAATCAACATATCAAAAAAGTTTGACGTTACATATTCGGTAATACAATAACATATATTAGTAATAACTGTTATGTATTCAACATTCCATAATCATCCATAGTTCCTCACATTTTTAAAGAAGAAACATATCTTCTCATATTTCTTCTTTGGGGTCAAGCTTCGTCACTACCATTAAACAGCATTCAATTTCAAATTTTAGTTTCGTTCTGTTAGATTTACATTGTTGTTGTCCTTGCAAATTTTATTTTCCTGTTTCTGCTCCTTCATCTCACACCAGTTTAAAATAGAGCTTCTCTCTATTTTTCCATGTTCATCATTTCTTACAGCACAGTAGTATCCCATTGCATTCATGTGTCACAATTTGGTTTGCCATTTCTTAATTGGTGGGCATCTGTTTTGTTTCCAGTTCTGTATTACCATAAATATTTTGGTCTATCTTGGGTCTCCTGTTTTGTCATTTACCTCCTTCTAATATATGCCTAGCAGATATTAGAAAGGTATGGCAATTTTGTCATCATCCATGCACAATCCTAAATTATTTTCTAGAACTGTTGGACCGATTCACACCTCCACTAACCATGCATTGGTGCCCCCATCCTTCTCCTCTAACATTGACTATTTCCATTTTTTTTCATTTCTAACAATATTCTAGGCATGAGGTGAAACTTAAGGCTTGCTTTCATTTTCATTTCTCTTATTTGTTAGCATTTTGAACATGTTCCTTATTATTAATAGCTTCCAATTCTCATTTTGAGAACTGCCTTTTCAAATATGTTGACCACTTATCTCTTGTAGCCCCTCTACATGTCATATACTCTGATCATGAATCATTTTTTTTGGTGTGTGCTGTAACCTATGCTACTTGGCCATTAGATTGTAAGCTCTTTGAGAACAGATTTTTTTGTGGGTTGGTTTTTTTTTTCATCTCTGTATAGACAGCTTTAAGCACAGTGTTTTGTACATAATAATAACAAAAACAGCTACAATAATTAACATTCATATGGTGTTTAAAACTTTGTAAAATCTTCCCCCTACAAGTATCCTATCAAGTAGATAGGAAAATGCTATCATCCCTGTTTTTACATACGAGAATACTGAAGCTCCGAGAAGTTAAACAATTTATTTAAGGTCCTGCAACTACATATCTCTGTAAGTAAGGTTTCATCCTTCCTTTGTCATCCCCCACAAAACTGATGCAAGGGTTTAAGAGATATTTGTTAATTGTATCAATAGCATATTGAAGTCTAAGATCAAATGACCAGAACTAGTCAAATTTCCCCAAATTCCTTCTGTGTTGTATGTTTATGCTTTGAAAAGAGACACCTCTTTTGCTCTTAATAATTTTTGCTGTCATCCTATTCACTGGCATTTCTGGAAAGTAAGGGTCTTCTGATACCTCGAAGCTCTCTTTGCACTGTTCTCCAAGGTCCTTGAAATGTCTGATACAAAGGGTCACACCCTGAAAGGTATAGCTGAGTCATGAGGAGCCACGGAAAGTCTCATTCCTGATGGTCGAGGCAGGTTGCGGAGAGGGCAGAAGGTATCAGTTGTTTGAAGAAGGCAAGTGAAGACAGGAACGATCTACTTCCCAGGTCTACCTACCTTTTGAGCTTAATCCAGTGCAATGGAAATTCTGAGCTGAATACTAAACCTAGGTTTGTCACTCATCTCTGAACCACAAGACACTCTGCTACCAAGCCAGCCTGATTTTCCTTTTAACCTTAATTACCTATTTGAATTGGATATCTTCTTTTACAAAATAGAAATTGCTCTTCTGTAACTTGTCTGTTTACCTAAACCTAAATTTTGTTACCTAAACAATATCTCATAATACTGAGCCTGCCTCAAGTGGAATATTGAGTTTAATTCAACAAGCTTTCATTAAATGCCTACTATGTGCTAGGCATAGGACATACAAGCACACAAACAAATCCCTCTCCTACAGAAAATTACATTTTACTGATGGGGTAGGATTATTACGGTGGCATGTAGGATTTATGAGATAGTCAAGGTATAAGAGTTGTAGTGGACAGAAGTTTTGTGATAGAAAATGATCATGATGTTTTACAGGAAGTAAGCTAGAATTCGAATTCCACTCAACATTTACTAGCTGTGTGACCATGGGTAACTTACTGAACTACTCTGAGCCTCAGTTTCTTTATGTGTAAAATGAAGATGATGATAATGTTTTGAGATAATGTGAGGAAACCATTCTAACAGATATGTTTCCAAGTGCTTTGCCCATCACTGGAAGTATTCATGAGGAGAGGGGAAGAAAGACTACTCAGATGGAATATCTGCTCAGGCATGGATTAGACCAGCTAACTTCCTCCAACATCCATTTCATCTCTGACATTTTGAAATTCTGTGAACCAGAATAAACGTTGAGAAAGCTCATTCCAAACAGGGATAATGGTTGATGTACTCTAACTCTAGCCCTATGTCTGTAAGGACAGCTCATTAACATGGCATCTCTTCTCTCATGAACTACAAACTATAGAACAAAATCAGGTTATAGTTGATCTCTTCCTTTGATATATAATGCCATAGAAAATCCCTATAAATAAAACAAATAAACAGGACACATTCCTGACATATCTACTTTGATTTATTTTATCTGTGGGTTTTTTCCCCATTCATTTATTTTCCAGATCCATCAATAATCAAAAGACAAATTTGTTTGTAATAGGCATTAATAGGGTCAAACTATCTGTTTTTATATCCTCTTTTCCCCTTATTCTTTCTAAACATTTGCTTACCTGAAGGGAAGAAAAAAAAAACACTGGAAAAGTCCAAAGGGCATAATTCTGTTCTAAAAGCTCACTCTAAATGCATCAACCAAAGAAATGATATTGGAATTCAGTGTGTGTCAAAATATGCTAATTAGTATTCGAGGAAGGGGCTTGCTTTATATTTCAGTGAAGAATTCATTCGGATGATTTAAATAAGTGCTATGATTAATCCTGGGCAAATTGAAGTCAGATACACAGAGTGTAGGTTTTTAACTGTTTGTTAATTAATGAACTAGAGTGGAGATTTTTTTTCCTTATAAATATTTCCATTTTTCCATGGTATTCTTAATTGTATATGCATTTACCCAAGTATTCAATTATATGGGAGCATAAGCTAAAGTAGAAAATAATAGTTCTTTTTTTTTTTACATGGCTCCTCACTTTGTTCTCTTTCTCTAAAACATTATTCATTTTATTTTGTCCTAACACTACTTACTACTCAATCTCAACCCCCTTTCCCAATCCCCACATGAATGCTCTTAGTATCAAGAGAATTACCTTTCTTAGGAATCCTTCTGAGCCTATCAGAATTCAAAGAGTACTGCACTCACCAGAATTCAGAAGGCCTGCATTCCAGTCCTGGCTATACCTGACCATCAGGTGAATGTGGATGAGTTGCCAAATCACAGAAGCTGAATCAGGAAGGCCAAGATTGGGCATCTCCTCCAACACTTACCCAAGTGGCCATCCCCAACAACATGCCCCAAAATGGTCATCTGGTGAACTGCTTGAAGACCTCCACTAGGAAGGATCTTGCCATCTTCTGCTTACTCATTTGCTACCTTAAAAGCAGTCTATTCTAATTTGGGAAACTAATTTTTGAGGAGTTCTTTTCCTCTTATTAAGTCAATGTCTTCCTCCCTCTCACTGTGTGTAGGTATATTCTATAAGTGCATAATTCTTCTGTTCAAAAGTCTTAAGTAGTTCCCTATTTCCTACTGAATAAAGTTCACATTCAAGGCAGTTAGGTGACTCAGTGGATACAGTATTAGCCCTGGAATCAGGAAAACCTGATTTCAAATCCTTCCTCCAACACTCATTAGCTGTATGGTCCTGGACAAGACTTGTAACCTCCATCTGTCTCAGTTTCCCTCTCTTGTAAAATGGGGATGATAACAGCACAAACCTGACAGGTTGTTGTGAGGATAAAGTAAGATAATATTTGCAAAGTGCTCTGCAAACCTTAAATGCGAGCTGTTATTGTTAGTTATTTCATTCCCATCTAGTAAGTAGCCTGACGGCTTAGGGTCATGATGGTTCAGTGTGTGGATTTGATGACTTCTGAGAGTTCTTCCTCAGGTCCCAGAACTCTGAGATTACATGATCCCCAGTACCTGGGTCACTCCTAGGGCAGAGCATCAGAATTTAGAAAGTCTAGGAGGTCTTTGAGTCTACAAGAGCAATTGTCACTATTATATGGCTATTGTGTCATTATACATTAACACATAGTCATTCTATTATAGTCTCACTCTTCTAGCATTGGACTGAATGGTCCTAAGTGCCCAGTTCTGTATTAGCAGAAATGCACCTAAGGGTGGAAAAGAGAAAAGAACATGTTTGAATGAAAAGTAAGTGATGAGGAGCTATTGACAAACATAAGCTTTCTAGTCACACACACACATGCACATGCATGGGCGTGTACACGCACACACACACACACACTCAGCAGATTGATCGAATCATAAACATTTTCAATTGGAACTAGACCTGCACCATCAGGTGGTTTGCCTGAGGTGAATGCTGGCAGTGCCCAAATGAGAATCAAAGTCTGAACTGTATTCTTCCTCTGTACCACTCTGCTTTCATATTTCACAATGATCCCAATGCCATTTCTTTCCCTCAAGGGGTCTATGAACTAGATGAGAAAAATGACATCTTCATTTTTCACTAATCTCTAGCTGAAATTTAACATTTTCTTCCATTGTGAATGGGAAGCAACAAAACAGAGCAAGCAGTTGTTGTGACTTTGTCGCCAGTAGAAATCACAAGCATTTTCACATAGCGCATTAGAATTGTTGTAGATATTTCTAACTGTCGTTTATACTTGTTACTACTTTGATAGTTACTGTTCTTGTAGCCATAGATTTTTCAGCTGTTTTCAGGCGTGCCCTGCTCTTTGTGACTTCATTTGGGGTTTTCTTGGCAAAGATACTAAAGTGGTTTGCCCTTTCCTTCTCCATCTCATTTACAGATGAGCAAACTAAAGCAAACAGGGTTAAGTGACTCGTCCAGGGTGACACAGCTAGGAGGTGTCTGAGGCCAGATTTAAACTCACGTCATCCTGACTCTAGGCCCAGTGCTTTATCCACTAACTCACTTATCTGCCCTGCAATACATTACTATATCATAAATTCCATTTGTATATATTTTAAAAATCATTTCAATATATTTGGTTTCTGTTGCAATTATATTTATTTTATGTTATACATTTTAAAACATTCTATGCTGAGAAGGGGTCCATAGATTTCACCAAACACACAGAGAGGGACGTGAGGTTGCATAGGTAAATTAGGGTTGGATTGTGAAGGATCTTCCAAATCAGGTTAAGGGATTTAAAGAGTAACCTATAGCTGATGCCAGGGACTGCACTCTCCCCTGGGAGATTCTATGCCATATCCCAACATTCTCAGTTCCACAGGACAATAAGGGGCCCACAAATGATATGACAATTCTTCAGGTGGGACCAATATTTGCCATTAAGTAAGAATCACTTAGGAGCCTCAGTGCTAGATATGGAGTGAAGAGAATGGAAAAATAGCATAGAACAGATTCCATCCAATAAATACTTATTGGTTGACTGATTGATCTAGTTTGACCTCAACTACCAATCTGTTGGCAAATCACAGGGACTAGCTGGTCTCTTTATTTAACCATCTATAAAGTTTTCATGATTAGTTCACTAATGTAACTTCAGAGCATCAAGACATTGTATTTGAAACTAATACTTAAGGAAGGGCAATCTTTTAAGAGGATTTGAAGATGAAGGCTTTTTCATAGACAAATATCTCAGACAGCCTTTTCTTGGATGACTCAAATTTAGAGGAAGTTCACTACCTAGTTCAGAAGTATCCATGCCATCTTGTCTTAGAATCAGGCTAGAGAGCCCTCAACAAGTGGTCTTGCTCATTTCCTGAATATAGCTATTCCTGCTATACTTCCATATGTCAGTTATTTTTTCCCTTTTGAATGTACCCATATGATTCTACAAAGAGGTGAGAAGTTTAATTTGAAAATCCCTTTGGATCACTCTGCTGACCAGACCACATTTAGAATATTGCGTTCATATCTGAGAATTTCAATTTGTCAAAAACACTGAAGAACAAAGAGTGATCAGAATGATAAAATGAATCTGGAAATCATGGCATGTGAGAATTGGTTGTAGAAAATCGGTCATCTTGTGTAACCAGCATTTACTAAGCATTCACCCTGTGAAAGGCATTGAGCTCAGTGCTGAAGATGCAAAGTTGAAAAAATAGCATAGTGCCTGCCTTCAAGGAACTTACAATTCAATATGAAATATATGACCTGTGTAAGGTGAAATGGGAAAAAACAAAGGGTTTTTAAACAAAGAGATTTAAAAAGAGTTATGAGAAATATAGAGACATTTGAGGAAGGGGAAGATCTGTGATTATATTGGTACAGGAAACTCCTTCAACCAATGTGACGCCCCTGTTCTGTGCATTAGAGTCTTAGAAAGTTCCCTGAGAAATAATTAAATACAAAGCAGATACAATATAGTTTTCTTGGAGTACTAGGAATGGCTGCTCACTAAATGATCTTTTATTCCTTTCCAGTCTTTAAAATCTACATTTTTGTCTTTTGAGTACACCTAAATATACCCTTGTGTCTTTCTATACTTCTGGAGAGAATGGGATATGTCCTTATTCCAGAGCTAAAGAGTTCATAAAAATGTGGTATGCAAATCTCTTCATTAAATCATTTTTAGAATTGTAATTTAAAAAAAGAAATTACCTGAGGTAGTGAAAGGTTTAGCACCTTACCTAGAATCACGCAACTAACATGTGTCAGAGGTAGGATTTCAATCTAGGTCTTCCTGACTCCAAACTTGTCTCTTTCTACATTTTCACTACTTCACAGATACAAAGATGGATTATTTTCTTTTTCTTTTTTCTGTAAAGGGTACTAGACTATTTAAATGTGGTGATATATAAAGAAAGTTGAAAGTTAACTGCTATGTCACATCAGAACAAAAGAGCTGTGAAGATCTCAATACTTCTCAGGCATTTTTAGTAGAAAGAAGAACCATTACCTAGACAATATGGCTAAGTGGATGGGTAGCTAGGTGGTGCAGTGGATAGAATACTGGGTCTAGACTCAGGAAGCCTCATCTTGTTGATTTCAAATTTTGGCCTCAGACGCTTGCTAACTGTATGATCCTGGGCAAGTCACTTAACCCTGTTTGCCTTAATTTCCTCACCTGTAAAATTGGATGGATAAGGAAATGTCAAACTCCTCTATTATCTTTGCCAAGAAAACCCCAAATGGGGTCATGAAGAGTCAGACATGACTGAAATATGACTCAACAACATCGCTAAGTGGAAAGAACTTTGAAATCAGAGCCAGAAAACAAGCTCCCACTCTGGCTCTCATCCTTCCTACCTACATAACTGTGTACAAATGACTTCATGTGTCCAAGTCTATTTGCTAATCTATGAAATGAAGAAAATGGTGCTTGAATTATGTATAGATCCGATGTGGCAAAAGCACTTGCAAACTTTCAAGTCCTACACAAATGTGAACCATGATGTGACTTTCCACTGATTGTCAACCTAAGACATTAGAAAGGGACCCCAAACACTTTCATTTCTCTTAATTAGGTGGGTCTGTTATCTAGGAATTTTATTGAAATTTCTTTTAAATCTGTTTGTGTTTTCAAACTGTGCCAATTTTCAGGGTCATGGCCAGAATGTCCAAGAGGCAATATTAGAACTTAAGAAAACAAGTTTTCTGTCTACTATACCATGCTGCCATATTAATATTGACATTCTTATTATAAATGAAGTCAGAAAATACGAGAAAGTTGTAGCTAAAGGATAGATAGCTCATGAAGGGATCCTCACACTGATGAACTCAAAGGGGCTCCAAAGACTAGAATATGCATGTATTTCTATGCTGCTTATTTAAGTGTCGACAACCTGATGCAGGGAAAGAACACTGCATTTGCAGCCATAAGGTAATTAGGTAAATAGTGTTCTGGACTTAGTCAGGGAGACCTGAATTCAAATCCTCTCACAGACACTAACTGTGTGACGCTGAACAAGTCACTTAACCTCAGTTTCCTCATCTGTAAGACAGGAATAATAGTATCTGTCTCCAACAATAATTGCCCCCATCTCACAGAGTTGTTGTAAGAATCAAATGAGATAACTTTAAAACTCTATATAAGCTCTAGCTATTATTTATTATTGTTAACTATTGCTATTATTATGCCTTAGTTGGAATCCTTGCTGTGCCATTTACTACTTAGATGACTAGATGGAAGTTATTCCTCCTCTTGGGGTCTCAGTTGCCTCACCTATAAAAATGAAAGGGTTGATCTATGTCCCCTAAGGTACACTTTAGCTCTGTAAACCTATATATACCATCATAACTATCTTATCCTATAACCCTGCAGGATCATAAACTCCATCAGGTCCTAGTTATATTTTTTTTACAGTCTCTGGGACCAAGCATGGTGTCTTTTACATGGTTGGTTTTTAATAAATTTATTGAATAATGGAATGAATCAGTTAATGAAGTGCTTTGAGTCATCTCTACATTCACTTTAAATTTTGTTTTTTTTGGACAAAGTAGAAAAGCAGCTTACTATGGTTTGGACCTTGATCATGTCCTGGTTCTGTCACTTTCTCCATGTGCAAGCTTAGACAAGTCACCTAACATTTCTGGGCCTCAGCTTCCCCATCTGTAAAATGTAGGGGTTGGTTTAGGTGACCTTCTTCTGAAATTCCTCATCGTTCCAAAGCTTTGAAACTATGGATCAGAAAACAGCACAGGGTTTTCAAAAGCATCAAGGTATATCTTTCTTTGATTGCTTTCAACTTTGTTATAAGTTTTGGTTCAGTAACCCCTGGTGAATTACTGCTTCTTCATTTAAAGCTTTGTTCAATATCTGAAGCTTTTCTGTTAGATTTGGTGTTCCCTTTCAAATGCACTTGAAAAGAATACGCCAAGAGGACTTGTGAGTCCGTGATCAAAACAGGATCTTAGAGCTGCAAGGGACCTTTGAAATCACCAGTTTAATCTTTCATATAATAGCACGCTTTTCTATATTTTACAGTTTGAAAACACTTCCTATGAAACAGTCCTCTGGGGCAGAGAGTATAAGTATTTTTGTCTGCATTTTACAAAGGTTTCTTCACACAAGTTCCACTCCACTGGCTACTCTAAGGCAGGGAGGTTGCCCTGAGTCCTTGTGAAGGCTGTACCAGAGGAGTCCTAGTTGCATCTCCTACAAAGCTGCCAAGTCATTAGATATGATACTGACCGGGTACCAAGGCATGCCATCATCATTAGGCTGATGAATTCATTGGCCAAGGCAACTTCTGAAACAAGGAAAAACATAAAGGAAGGGGAATACTGCCCTCTTCAATTCCACGCTGGTAGTAAAGGAGTGAGAAAAAAAAGGACAAAGATGCTAATAAGCCATTCAGACTCTAATATAACTCTTAGGACTCTAAATATAAGATCTCTATTTAATAGCCAACATACTACTAGAAAGACTATCTTTTAGGTCCAGGCCTGTGATTTCATTGGTGTCAGAAGATCCTGGTTAAACCTACCCCTCCTCCCAAATGTTCTGTGACTTTAGAGTCTTTAAGACTAGTGTGGGGCACCGAGAAGTTGAGTTCCATACACAGGGTCATAAGACTGTACTTGAGCTTGAGTCATCCTTACAATGAAGCCAGTTTTCTACTTTCTATCCCATTCCACCATATTAATATTGATATACTCACTCTAAATGCAGCCAGAAGATAGAAGAAGATAGCACCTAAATGGATGGATGTCTCATGAGATTCTCTTTAGAGAGGCAAATAAAGGAGTAGGAAAATTTGGTTTCATAATGCATGCAAAGGCAACAAGAAAATGTATTTTATGGGTAGACTTGCCATGATTAATGGATATAAACAAAAACTTCAATTGCAGAGCATGAGGAGATAGAAAAATTCTATGAAAAACTTGAGGAGATTCTCCCAATTAAATTAACATGCTTTAATCCTCAGGGACTCAACGCAAAAAAAAGGGCAAAGGGAAGGACAGTGAAAATTATGTTGGCAAATATAGGATAAGGTTAATAAAAGAAAGATTCCAAAGACTTCTAGAATGTACAAAAATCTCTCACCTATATGTTATTATTTTCTTCAAGGAGAGAGCTAGAAGACACTGGATATGATAAGCACTAAACTATAACTTAAACAATGAAGTCTGTAGTCTCTCTTCTCTTTAGCGTGTGCTGCTTGCTATGAAGGCATCATTTCCCTCAGAATTCTGTGGACAGGGCTGGGGTATAGTTATACCCTCCCATACTAGCAATTGTGGAGGCTACCAGCTCATGGCAGCAAGTTCATGAACTTGTCTGAGACTCATCTTGGATCCTTGGCTGCCTCTTCAGCCTTGTTTTTTTTTCCTCTGGCTAAATAGTGATCCTACAATAGATCCTACAATTCCTTAGCATTTAGCTCTTCAGTTCAATAGGTTCAAAGTCATTGAGAGGTGTGGATGCTGGCAGGAGAAGGTTCTTTCCAGATCTATAGTCTTTTAGATGAGATGACCTTTGACAGGAAGATGAACCATACATTCCTGACTGGTCAGAAGTTAGAGACCTCTATTAAGTTAATTGTACAATACAACCAGAGGCAAAATTACAAAACTTGTTTAACAGTCCTACAAATTGTTCAGAGCTTTAAGTATCCACCTCCCAGGAAAGTATGATAAAAGTGATGGGTTATTACTTCATGCCAAAGTATTTGTCAGTGTGTGCTTATAATTATTTTGTATTTTGAGTATCCATTTTGTGATGGAGGAAATAAATAGCTATTCAATATCTGAAAAAATTTGCTATGACTCAGTGACTTTTAAGTCCTGAAGCTAGATCCTCTGACTATAAATTCAGGGCTCTTTCAACTGAGCAAAAGAATATCTGTAAAGAAGTTATTTCTAGTTTATTTCTTCTACCATTCCATTCCATAATATTCCCTCATCCATTCTAGGGTCATTCTGGAGGGGTGGGGAGAGAATCATTTTAAGTTTCAATTGACACTAATGTAGTCAGTTTGCACATGTACTTGTAAAAATAAAATGTCTGCCTGTTTCATCATCTCACTTAATCTTTTTTGGACTTCGTTTTCCTCATCTGAAAACTAGGGATGAAAATTATGCTTCTACCACCCCTACCCCAGCGCTCTTATGGGGAAAGCATTTGGTAAACCTTAGGACACTCCATAAATACAAGCTGTGGTTATTTCACTATCTTTCTGGCTCCAAATCCAGAAATTTTCACCACTCTATCCTGCATGATACATGACATTGCCTCATTGTGAGAAAAAAAATTCCAGGGAGAGGTTTGCTGCTAACATATTCTTAAACACCTTATCACACAACATTTCATTGTTTTCTCATCTTGCAAGCTGGAAGAAATGAACTGCCTATCTCCAACTCTTACTCAGTAATGATGAGAGAACAAGTCTGACATCTGATTGCATGGGGGACATGTTTGCTCAGAGATGGTAATGAGTTCCACCAATCAATTGGGCACTCCAGCTGATTATTTGTTTTAGATGTTTATAATCTTCTTCCTAATGGGCTTTCTGATTGGTGTTGCAGTCGTGACTGCTGTTACAAATTACCTGCTTGGGGAAATGAGGTATTTTATGCTTTCTTTAGTCATGTTCAGATGTGTCTTTGTCTGGGGTGCTGGAGGAAGGCTTTGGAATAAAATAGAATTCTTTATTGGCTCTAGAACTTCAATGGATCATAAAGATCAACCTCCTCACTGCATAAATAAGAAAAGCAGGGACCCGAGAGATGAAAAGATTTGTAGAAGGTAACATGCAGACAAAGTATTAGAATTCATGACCTCTGACTCCAAATATGGTACCACACCATGAAAGCTACTACTGCTTCACTGGAAGAGACCTTAATAATCATTTGGTCCAATGTCTCTGATACCTCAGATAGCAGAGGGAAAACAAAATAAAACAAACAACCATCATTGGATTTGGGATCAGTTCTAGCTCAGCCTACTATTCTCTGTGTAATCTTATTTTTCTCATCTATATGAAGGATAGGGTCAATTGTCTAGGGATCTTGTACTGAAGATTCCATCAAAATTTATGGAGATTCTAGCAATGGAGTGCCTCAGCATTTGGATATCTCAGGGGTGACAGACTTACTGGCTACTTCCAGCAATGATTCAGCACTGAATGGCATGAGTACATAGAAATCATGAAATGATCTCATGCTGATGAGTTAGCATATGAAATTTTTAAAAAATTTGAAATTTATGGACTTTTTAAAAGGGAGGAAAACTTCTAGATTGGTCTCTTTATTTCAATTCTTCCACCGGAAGTAGTGGATTCACTTGCTAGACACCCTATGAAGGAGCACTCTTTTTGTTTCATTTTTTTGTTGTTGCATTAAATTTTTATTTTATTTATTTTATTTTTCTCAACTACATGTAAACAAATTTTTTAACATTCCTTTTTAAAAAATTCTGTACTCTTTCCTTCTGTCCCTTTCTTCCTCGTTAAGAAGGCAAGCAATTTGATATAGATTATATATGTGTAGTCATGCCAAACATTTCCATATTAGCCATGTTGGAAAGGAAAACAGATCCTCCCTCGCCAAAAAAGAACCCAAGAATAACAGAGTGAAAAAAAAAGTATGCTTCAACCTCCATTAAAATTCTATCACTCTTTGGAACCATTCTTGCTATCATAAGTCCTTCAAAATTGTCTTGGATCACTGCATTGCTGAAAATAACTAAGTCATTCTGAATTGTTCATTTGATAGCATTGCTATTTCTGTGTACAGTGTTCTCGTGGTTCTCCTAATTTCATTTTGTATCAGTTCATATTAATCTCATTAGGTTTTCCTGAAAGCATCCTGGGAGCCATTTCTTACAGCACAATAGTATTCCATCATAAACATATCACAACTTGTTTGGTCATTTTTCAACTGATAGGCATTCCCTCAATTTCAAATTCTTTGCCATCACAAAAAGAGATGATATAAATATTTTTGTACATTTGTTGCATTGTTTTCCTTTGCTCTCTTAGGAGTGGTATTGCTAAGTCAAAGAATATGTACACAATTTTTTAGTCCTTTGGGCATAGTTCCCAATTAATCTACAGAATGATAAGTTCACAATCCTACCAATAGTACATTAATATTCCTATTTTCCCACATCTCCTCCAACAGTTATCAGTTTCCCTTTCTGTCACGTTAACCAATCTGATAAGTATGAGATAATACCCCAGAGTTGTTTTAATTTACATTTCTCTAATTGATAGTGATTTAGAACCTTTTTTTCACATGACTATAGATAGCTTTGGCTTTTCCATCTGGAAACCATTTATTCATATCCATTGACCATTTATCAATTGGTGAATGACTCATATTCTTATAAATTTGACTCAGTTCTCTATGTATTTGAGAAATGAAGCCTTTATCAGAGACATGCTATAAAATTTCCCCCAGTTTCCTGCTTTCCTTCTAATCTTAGCTGCACTAGTTTTATTCGTAAAAAAAAAATGAATTTGATGTAGTCAAAATTATGTGTTTTACATCCCGTAATTCTATACTCAGGAAAAGAAATACAGCTATCTCTTGATGTCACCTTTTATGTCTAAATCATGTAGTCATTTTGATCTTGGTATACAGTGTGAGATGATGATCTATACCTAGTTTCTGTGAAACTACTTTCCAGTTCTCCCAGAAGTTTTTGTCAAATAGTGATTTCTTGGATCAAAAGTTGGGATCATTGTGTTTATCAAACTCTAGATGACTATGGTCACTTGCTACTGTGTATTGTGTACCTCATCTATTTCACTGATCCACCACTCTACTTCTCAGCCAGTGTCAGACTGTTTTGATGATTACTACTTCGTAATACATTTTGAAATATGGGATGGCTTGGTCACCTTTCTTTACATTTTTCATTGATTTCCTTGATAGTCTTTACCTTTTGTTCTTCCAGATCAATTTTGTTATTATTTTTTCTAATGTTATAAAATATTTTTGGTAAATTGATTGGTATGGCACTGAATAAGTAAATTAATTAAGGTAAAATTGTCATTTTTAAATGTATTGGCTTTCCCTACCCACGAACAATTAATACTTTTCCAGTTGTTTAGATCTGACTTTATTTGTATAAAAAGTATTTTGTGATTGTGTTCATGTAGTTCCTGGTTTTGTCTTGACTGGTAGATGAAGGAGCACTCTTTTCTTTCATTCCATTGCTGCTTCCATGTGGTTCATGAACTCAACTAGACGAGTGTGTTCCTGGGCTTCTGGCTGACTTTTCAATTATTATATTCTTTTCCTGAGTACAAGATCAAATATTGTTCTCAAAATGCGTGTGCCTAACCTTACAGATGACTTTTTGAATTTAAGAGGTCTAGATCCTGCATCTCATTAGGTTAGAACCGACTGGTAGGAAGCTGCTCTAAAGTTCTTGGAGAACAGTATCACAAACAAGAGGATGGGCCCAAACATAGAGCATTCTATTAGAAGACATAAATCATTCAGACAGTACAGAGATGGGATGAAATATAAAATGCATAATAAAAAGTATTGCAAAATTCTTTATGCTCTATGAGGATTAAGAGTCATCTTCTTGAGAGTATCTGATAGTAGTTATAAATTTAGTTACTATATCCTGTTTACATTCTATCCAATATAATTCTCTTTTCAGAGAGGAAACAAACATCTCTTATATCTGATACACAGGGTACACTAGTTGCCTTTATTTTCCCTCACTGAGGATGCTTAGACAAGAGCCAAAATCTAAATTTTAAATAATTTTCCCTAGGGTACTCAGATAGGAGATTAACCAGTCTAGTTTGTGAGGAGAAAGCATATACAACCTTTCTTATTAGAGGCTAGCTTACCAGTATTTAATCTCATTTGGATGCTCTGCCTGAGTTCAGAGAAGATGTGTCCCTTAGGAAAGAAGCATAGCACCCTGCATTTGTTTTTATTGATTATACTTACTTGTTATAAGGGAAACTTTTGTTTTCAGAGTGAGAGGAAGTTACAGCAATGGAGGGAGGAAGCATCAAGAAGTCATTTAATATTGTTTGGTGAGAGATAGTGGGGAAATTTTATCTTCTTTTAATATCTGATATCAGGGCAACCCTTTAAGACTAAATTAGAGAGATGTCAGTATCCTTTAGCAGAAGGTTTCATCACATATGAGTTCTGTGTATTAATAAAATCATAGATAAAGTCCCTATTCCTATCTATGTTACAAAAACTAGTATTGCACAATGGCTTTTCAATCCAGTTGGATCCTCCAATATTTCACTAATCTTCAGTCTCTCCTTGTATTGTGTCTATTTCCCTGCCTACAGAAACACACCCATATCTTCTTAACCCTTCAAACACCTTCATTAGAAGCATCTAAACTTGCTAGCCCTCATCCTGTATCTCTTTTCCCTTTTATGGGTAAACTCCTTAAGAAGGCCATCTATGATCAGTGCCTCCTCTTCCTTTCCTCTCACTCTCTAAACTTTCCACAGTCTAGCTTCTGATCTCATCATTCAACTCAGACTACTCTCCTCAAAGTCATGAATGATCTTTTATTTGTCCAACTGGCCTTTTCTTAGTCTTTATTCTTCTTAACGTCTCGAAAGCCTTGCATATTCAATCATCCTCTTTTACTTGACATTCTCTTTTATCTCAGGTTTTCATGGTGCTGCTCTCTCCCAGTTTTTCTCCCTATCTGACCACTCCTTATCATTTTCCCTTGCAGGGTTTTCATTCAAGTTACACTTGTTAATGGTGGGTGTCCACCTTGACTTGGTCCCAGGCTTTCTTCTCCTCCCTCTATTCTATTTTACTTGATGATCTCATCAACTCTCATGGAGTCATTTGTTATCTTTAAGCTAAGTGTTCTTAGATCTACTTATCCAGCCCTAACCTCTGTCCAAACTTCCATACTTGCATCTCCAACTGCTTATTGGGTATCTCAAATTGGATGTCCCATATACTTCTTAAGCTCAATATCCCCCAAATTGAATTCACTATCTTTTCCTAAAAAACAAACAAACAAAAAACACTTCTCTTCCAAACTTCTATGTTACTGTCAAGGGCACCACTATCTTCCCAGTAAACCAGGCTCTCAACCTAAGTGTCATCCTCAAACCTTTATTTTCTCAACCTTTTCTCAAACCCAATCAATTGCCAAAATTTGACAATTTTACACAACCTTTCATAAATATATATTTTTATAGCTTATAAAAACAAATAGTATTTATTTGTGCATATATCTATGTGTATATAGATATATACACATATGCACATACATACATTAACATACATATACATACATACGTATATATACATATACACGTGTGTGTGCGTGTGTGTGTAGCCCCTTTTCTCCTCTGACACTGCTACCATCCTAGTGCATGCCCTCACCACCTCATACCTGGATTATTGCAATAACCTACTGGTTGGCCTCCTTGCCCCAAATCTCTACCCACTCCAGTCCATCCTCTGCTTAGCTGCCAAATCGATCATCCTAAAGCACAGATGGACCATGTAACCTCCCTATTCAAAAACTTCAGTACATCCCTCTTATCTCCAAGATCAAATGTAAAATTTCACTTTGAAAGCCCTTAATAACCTGATCCCATTGTACCTTGCTAGGCTTCTTATACTTTATTCCTCTCCATGTATCCTTCTAATCAGTGACATTGACCTCCTTACCATTCTTTGCACAAGACACACTGTGTCAGAGCTCTGGGTATTTTCACTGACTGTCCCCTTATGCCTGAAATGCTCTCCCTCTTCATCTTTGCTTCCTGATTTCCCTCTATTCCCTCAAGTTTCAGTTAAAATCTCACCTTCTGCAAGAAGCCTTTCTAAGCCCTGCCCTTTCCCTCTGAGATCAATTCCCACTTCCACTGTGTATCTTGGATGTAAATAGTTGTTTGCAAGTTGGTTCTCTCACTAGAATGTAAATTGTTTGCTGTGTTTTTTGCCTCTTTTTTTATACCAGCACTTAACACAGAATCTGGCACATAGCAGTAGGTGCTTAATACATGTGTATTTACCAACATACTGACTGACTGAATAGAGAACTAGCTTTGAAATCAGGTAGAGTTAGATGCAAATCTCTCTGACATTTTTACTAACAGCATGTCCCTGAGTAAGTCATTTAACTTGTCAGTAGCTCAGGTAACTCCCTGGGACTTCTCTCCTGAATCCCCTGCAGTTCAATGTACAAAAAAGGAGAGAATTTCCCATTCTTCAGAAATCATCAATCCTGCATCAAATTCTAGAATGAGATGTTTTCAGATATGCCACCCTAAATGCTACAAGGAAAGATGACTCAGGTGAGAGTCAGAAAATGGAGTCCTAGATCTACTATTAACTAAGTTGTAGGATGTTAGGCAGATCAGTTCATTTCTCTGAACCTCAGTTTCTTTACCTGTGAAATGAGGTGATTAAACTAGATTATTATGCCCACTCAAATTTATATATTTGTGTGATTAGTACTTTCCTCACAACAACCCTATGGAGTTAGGGGTGTAAGTATCACAAGTCTCTGCCATCCCTTAAAACCCAAATATTCTAATGTCCCTTCTACTTCTAATATTTTATGTTCTCTGTGATAAGGTCTCTTTCAGCTCTCACACTCTATAATCCTATGGTTATATCTGGAAGAGAACTTCCTTCACCCCGCTGTTTTAGTGTTAAAATTACATATTGTCTAATTTATTCTGGGACTAGTGGAAACAGATTGTGAGAATCCCACATGTATTACCAACCATGTTTTCAGAATCAACAAATTAATTTCAAGTCTTGAGGGCGCATTTGAATAAAACCATTAGGTTCTCTGTACTCAGCTCAACCTAGAACCTTAACTAGGAATGAATAACTAGAGTTTTATTCCAAAGGACTGAAATTCAAAAATTAAACCTAGCAAATAGCTAGGATAGTTAACTATTACAATAGTTAGTTAAACATAACACAGTTGACCATAGAATAGTTAGTTAAAATAGGCAGCTAACAACAGCTTCCTTCTCCTAGTAGTTGGACCCCAATTTCCCCAACCCACTATTCCCCTCTCCCCAATATGAGCTTCTTTAAAAGTTAATTTGGGGACATATTTTGGGTCAGTTCCCTGGGCCATATTTTGCGTCTTCTTGCTTATAGCATAAAAGAAATTGTTCATTGTATCTCTGGTCCAACCCTTCAGAGTAACTAATATTTCATGTTTATAGGAAACTTTCCTCCAAGGAATTCGCAGAATTATAAATTCTATAGCCAGTTGGGATCTCAAGAGATCATATAGTCTAGCCTTTGCCTTCTGGCACATAATGTACCATTATGCTCATTTTGATGAGGCTTCTGAAACCCAGAGAGATTACATACAACTAATAAATGTCTGAGAGAAGATGAAATACAAGATTCTTTTTCTTCCTACTGCAATGTTTTTTTTCTTTTCTCTTGTCCCACTAAAAAAGGAAAATTCAAAGCAAGCTCCAGTTATCATCTATATTATCCAGTAGAATGTTTCCCTCATATTCACCTAAGCATGGGCACAGTTAATTTAGTTTGATATACTAAATATTCATGAGATGAATTAACACATATAAAGCATGTTGCCAACCTTAAAGCATTACATAAGTGCTAGCTTTTCTTACTGCTACTACTATTATTATGAGACATTTAATACTGAGCAAACTTGGGTCACCCCTATCTTTCCAGCTTTATTTCATGTGCCCCATTCTATCTGCTCTACACTCCAAGGCAAACTGTAGTTAATGTCTTCACCATTTATGCCTTTATGCATACCACTTCCCATACCTCAACTGCCTTCCTACTACCATTACTTCTGTTGAATTCATATAATCAGCACTTACCATATTTCTCGGAACATGGTAGGTGCTTAATGAATGTTTATCGAATTGAATTAATCTCCATAGCAAGGAATCCAAAAGAGTCAAGGAACTATCTTAGCCATCAATACTTAATCTCCTTGCCAAGTGTAGAGAGACATGGCAGCTAAGAACTAAACCACTTTAGAATACAAATTTACTTCCAAAACATGGAGAGAGATAGAGTATCACAAGTTGTAAAACATCAGAAAATAGCAAAAACCTACAGAAAGGTCATCATGGAAGCCAACTAACTTAGATCATCCAGAGATCATTTATGGAAGAAACCAAAAGAAAGGACAAAAAAAGATGCCAAATGGAACAGATCAGCTGCTTCTCTAGGGATCTATTCTCATAAGTGGTAGCAATGGAACTATCATATCTAGACTTATCACTTCATTACTCAAGAAAATATGTGAGAAACTATTGTTGCTGCTGCTACCTCCATGGCTGCTCTTCAAAAATAAAGGATGAACAATTACTACATTAACAATGTGAAGAAGTAGCAATAGCATTTAAGAAAAAGAAGTATGGAAGAGCCTGGTACCTGACCAACTACATATGGAAGAAATCTGTGTTTGAGAATCCACAATTTTAAAGATACTCAGGAATAAATTTCTAAGTTATCTTAAAGGGAGGGTAGAATGAAGGTAAACAACCCATAGGCATCCATGGAATGTGCCAGGACCTCATGTGATGTTGTTTCCTTCCTTTGAGGTGGAAGGAAAGACCAACAGTAAAGAGTGTAGCAACACGCTGTGTATGTTTATGTGACAGCTCAGATGCCACACTCATAAGTCCAAGGACTTATGGACTCTGGACTCTGGAGGGAGGCTCCTTTAGGTAGAACATAAGGAAAGACATGAACAGGAATAGAAGAGGATGAGAAATTATGGTTGTCATTGATAGACACAATTACCAGGCTCCACATAAATACTTATTGCTTCCCCTGTTTACAAAGTGCTATCACTGGGGATAGAAAAGCAGGGACCATCCCTATTCTCAAAGCGTTCACATTCCAATGGGGAAAAAACATACAAACACATAAGCTAAGTACAGAGTAAATGGAGGCTTATATCAGAGGGGCAAGTATTATCAGCTGAGTCAGGTCAGGGTAGGACTCCTCCAGAAGGTGAGCTTTGAGCAGAGTCTTGAAGAAGCCAGGGTGGCCAGGCAGTAGAGGAGAAGAGGGAGAGCTTTCAGAGCATCAAGGAAATCAACGACATGGAGACAGGACGCAGTTGTGTGTGAGGCATATAAACCAGTTTAACTGAGTCATAGAGTTCATGGAAGGAAATAAAGCACAAGAAGACTGTAAAGTAGGAGGAAGCCACGTTATGAAGACCTTTAAGTGATATAAAGGAGTTTTGGGTGTTAAATCTTGGCAATAATAAAGAACTACTAAAACTCATTGATCAGGAAGAGATCATCAGAAAAATCATTTTGATAACAAAGGAGAAGGGGGCGGAGCCAAGATGGCGGAGTAGAAAGACTCACCTATGCTAGGTCCGAACCCACAGCCCATAGATTTCCTGTAAAAAGAACTCCTGACAAATCCTGGAACAGTGGAAGCCACGCAGCAACACAGTGAAGGAGATTT
>CM053772.1:218602222-218663405 GCA_028658325.1 Potorous gilbertii
TTTCAGTATCTGGGTAGTTGGTAGTATTACACACACACACACATACACACACGTACACACACACACGTACAGGAGTACACACACACACATTCACACATGCACGCACACACAGAGACAGAGCACAGAGTGAATTGAATAGGATGGGATAACAAAGGAGAAGATGGATTCAAGTGGGGGCAGGCTTGAGGAAGAGAGGACAAGGAGAAGTCTATTACAACAAGTCAGGGGAAAGGTGCTAAGTTCCTAAACTAAGGCAGTGACTGTATGAGTACAGAGAAGATGTTATTTACAAGAGTGGAGACAGAAATGACAACACTGATAAGCAACTGGATATAAGGACAGCAAGACACATACACAGATGTATATAAAACAAGGGAAAACATGATAAGGGTATAAAACAAATATAAAGTGCTTTGAGGTCAGATGAGAGAAATAGCATTTCCATCTCAGGGAATCACAGAAGAGAGAGCATTGAAGAATTAGTAGGATGGGTGTCTATCACTTGGGAAGTGGTTAAACAAGCAACAAATGTATGAGTGCAATTGAATATTTTTGCGTGGTAAGAAATGACAGTTATGAAGAACTCAGAAAAATATGTGAAGATTTATATGATGTGATGCCAAGTGAAATAAATGGAGCCAGAGGAAAAATATATACGACTATAATGATATGAAGGAAAACACCACTAAAAGGAAGTCAGACTTTGAATAACTGGAAAACCAGGAATAGTCCCAGGTAATACATCTTCTTCTCTTGTGGAGAGGCAGGGCATGACAGGGGCACAATGCTTCCTACATTTTCAGGCACGGTTCCTATGCCAGTTATTTTTGTTTTAACTATTCCCTCACTACAAAGGGAGATTCAATCCTCAGTAAGGGCTATATATAGGGAAATGAGATCTAAATATATAATTTCAAATAAATTTAATAAAAGGAAAGGGGGAAGATAAATCAGCAGGAAAAATAGGTAAGAGACAACAAGCAGAGTTTGGGGGCAGGGCATAGTTTGCAAGCCATTCCAGATAAATGGAAGAACATGGCAAAACTAAACAGCAGAGTATGAGGGAAGGATGGGGAATAATCCAGTTTGACAGCCGAGAAGATGGGGCTGTAAAAGTAAAATAGCTACAGAAGGTTTTGAAAGCTAGGGTAAGAAGTTTGAAGTTCATTCAGTAGGCAATAGGGAGCCACTGAAAGTTTTTGAGCAGAAGATTGATATGGATAAAGATATGCATCAGAAAGACAGCAGTGGAGGCATTTGTGAGGTGAGCCAGGCAGACTATTAAAGGGATTGTTCCTCCCCTAAAGTTTACTGTCTCATTCATTTGATGCTTAGCTGGTTCTTAGGATTTTCCTTCCTCCTTCCTTCCTTCCTGACTGTAGCAGCTTTATTCAAATGATCTCTCAAAACTTGAAATTCATTTAAATTCCTTTGGTCTGAAAACATGTTGTTGTTATTTTTTTCTACTATTGGTAAGACTTTTCTTAAAAATTTCACTTATTAGTCACTGATTATTTCTATTTTCCAAACCAAATGAAGTGAAGGGATATGAGACTCTTACCATTGAACTGGATCTGGTTAGCTGTAGTTATTTTTCAAAAGCATTCAGGCTTAACAATTGAAACACACTAGACTAGTAGGCAGGAAAATCTGGTTTCAAATCCTATCTCAGATCTTTATCAGCTGTATGACCCTGGGGAAGTCTCTTAACCCCTTCAAGCCTGTTTCCTCACTAATAAAATGGGGAAACAGCACCTACCTCACCTGGTTACTGTAGGAATCAAATGACTTGATGTACAGAAAACACTTTGTAGACCTTGAAGCTCTCTACATGGATGAAATCTATTATTGTTTTCACCTCCTCAGGCCTCATTTGTTTCATCTGTAAAATGTGGGGCCTGGACTCGGGAAGGCCAAGGTTCTGGTTCTGAAACTCAGGATGTGTCAACTTTTCTGTGCTCCTTTTTTTTTAATTGACCAAATGGGACATTCAGTACCTAATACCGGCCTCAGGTTGGTATTTGAGTGTGAGATGCTGTAGTGGATTCCCTGCTGGCATCCTGCAGCCTCCTGCGGGTCTCCCAGTTCTCATGGGGGGATTATTTCTCTGGCAACAAAAAGCAATCTTCTATTTGCCTGGAGGCCATCCACTATTACTGCTGTCTGGTACCAGGAGGATTATTTAGTGAACCATACTCTGGAAAGAGAAGATATTCAGACTATCTCATTGTAAATATCTAGTTTAATACAATGAATTGCATCACAGTGGCTTGGTAATCAATTAATGTATGTGGGGACCGCCAGCCAGCAATGTAATTTCTATTACAAATTGCAAGGCCCTAGAATTTCATCTGAAATCATTTGACTTCTCATCATGTCAGTTTTATCACACATGTAGTAATGGGAACAACCAGACTCATGGAATTTTAGAATTGCAGAGCTGAGAAAGGTTCTTAAAACCATCTGCCAGAGGTCAAATCAGCCTTCAAACACAGAATGCTAGCCAGAGCAGATCTTACTGGTTACCTAATTCCATACCACCATCGTTTACAGATGACAACTTGGAGACAGGTCAAGTGTGTGACTTGTCCAACAAGTTACTAGCAAAGTCAGAATTATAATCCATGTCTCTGAACTTCCAGCTGAGTGTGAGTGCATGTGTACATGTGTGCATGTGCACATGTACTTTCCTCACTCCATTACACTCTCTTCATGTGTAAAGTATTTCTAAAATCCCCAGAAGTTTTCAGGACAAACTCACCAAACAGGTTATCTTAGACATTTTTTGGAACAAAACGGGCAATACTTAATAACCTTGGATTAATGGAAGAGTATTTTTTTTTTGTGGAGGGGAAAAGGTATGGGTGTGGAAGTTGGGTTTTTCTTTTTGGAAACTAGATCCAGAGAATGAACAGGAGGTACAGAGAATTATCAGTCACGGGGGATACGGTAAAAGTAAAGTAAGTGGAGAAGGGAGGATTTGAAGTCTATTTTTAATAAAGCCCATTTTGACAAAGCTAGTTAGTAAATTTTAGAGAAAGCCTGACTTAATAGAACTTATAGTTGGTGGGAGAAAAAGATACAAACCTGTACATTATTATATGTTATATAAGTGGATTAAATAGTTGTTAACAGTGGATAGCCTTGGAGAAAAGAGTGCCAGGAATATTCTAGAGGGATTGATAAAGAAGGCAACCTTTGAGTAGGGCCTTAATGGATGGAAATCAATTTGATAGGCACAGAGGGAGAGCATGGGCTTCTAAAGGCATGAAGGTGGAAAGTATATTTACATTTTTTTAAAATCAATGTCAAGCAAAATATAAGAAGATGTGACTTAGAAGATGTTCACAGGAAAATTCTTGGGGTTTTACTTAACTAACTCAGTATGTATAAACAACATGATATTGCCTTGGGAAAAAATAAAACTAATATAATTTTAATTTGCATTAAGAAAAGTCTAATGTCCAGAATGGACCCAGAAGCATTCACAGTATAGCAGAAAGGGAGCTGACCTTGGAGTCAAGAAGACGTGGGTTCAGGTCCCATCTCTGATCTCTATAGGGACACACAGATGTGTGTACCTGGATAGGTCACTTAATCTCCTAGTGTGCTAAGCAGCTCTCCTTTTTTTATGAAAGATTAAAAGCTGCAGGAAAAGCATCATCTTTCTCTGGTAGTGGGAATGTCCTCTTCCAGGAGCTCTCCCTACCATGGAAATCAAAGGTATGATACCTACTGCATCCCTGTCCTATTGTCTAGAACAAGGAAAATACACCATGCAGAGTACAAAAACCTAATGAGACCACCTCTGCTATATTGAGTCCCATTTTAGGAGAGACAGAGTGTATCCAAAGAAGGTCAGTGAGAGATGATGAGGGGACTTGAAATTCTCTTGTATGAATATAGAATCAAGTTCATTGAGAATAGCAGCTAGGTGGTACAGTGGGTAGAGTGCTGGCCTGGAGTCAGGAATACCCGAGTTCAAATTGGATCTCAGACACTTCCTAGTGGTGTGACCATTTGTAAAGTGAGCTGGAGATAGGAATGAAAGCAATTCCGGTGTCTTTGCCAAGAAAATCCCAAATGGGTCACAAAGAGTTGACAGAACTGAAAAACTCTTTGAGAGTAAGGATTATTTAAATTCATTTTTCTTTGTATCCCATACCTACCATAGTGCCTGGAACATAAGAGCTACTTAATAAATTCATGCTAATTATAGATCAGTTGAAGGCACTATGTACAGTTCAGTGTGCAAGAGACAAAAGAGAAATATGTCCTTTGAATATTTGAAGAGCTCTTGTATGGAAAAAGTAAATTTGCTCTTAGTTTTTTTAAAGATTGGAACTAGAAAAATGGGTAAACATTACAAGGAAGCAGATTTTGAATCACAAGGGAGAACTTCCTTGCGGTTAGAGCTGTCCAACAATAGAACTGGCTGTTTCACAAAACAGCAAGTTTTTGTCACTAAAAATTTCCAAGCAGAAGCCAAATATCGTGATGCCTCAGGAGTGATTACTGTATTATGTGAAGGGTTGGATTGTCTGGGCTGGCTTCAAAGAAGTCTAAGAGTTGGAAGGAAAATTAAAGATTATTTAGCCTAAGTTCCTCATTCTAGAAATAAGCAACCTGACAGTCAGTGCAGGAAATATAATTAATAGAAGAGTGAAGTCTTGAGCCCAGATGGAGTGATTCCTATTCAAATATTCTTTCTAATGTACCTACAAGGAGCTTTCCAAATCTGAAACTGGTTCTTGAATCCAGAAGAGAACTGGTTCAAATCCCATTTCTAACACTTAGCAGTTTTGTAACCATGGGAAGGTGTTGTAACTCCTTTAAGATTTAGTTCTTTGTCTAAAAAATAAGAATATAGCAAAGGATTGTTTTCTAGGGAAGCTAGGTGATGCAGTAGATAAGAATGCTGGTCCTGGAATCAGGAGGACCTGTGTTCAACCAGCCTCAGACACTTTTAGCTGAGTGACCCTGTGCAAGTCACTTAACCCTATTTGCTTCAGTCTCCTCATTTAGATGTAAATGAACTGAAGAAGGAAATGACAAACCACTTCAATATCTTTGCCTAGAAAACCCCAAATAGGCTCATGAAGACTTTAATAAGACTGGAACAACTCAATAACAGAGATTGTTTTAAGTTTGATAAACTTATATTGGATGGTGGAATGATTTTTGTGAATACAAGTACTCTGAATAATCTTGATTCAGTTTTCTTTTATGTGACCCTTTAAAGGAACATCTTAATGTTTGGGTTTTAAATTATCCTTTGGAAGCTAAATATGTTATAAGCCAGGAATGTAACCGGTGGGCAGTTTCTGGGCACATGGAATTTCAGTACAGTTTTACATACCCTGGGCATCTTCATAATCCACCAGAGTCAAGACTCTCTAGTAATAACAAAATATATTCTTGTATAATAGGGTGTAATCAAAATTTGCTTCTTCATTCTCCTCCTTCCCTTTCTTCTTTTGCTTTTTTTCTTGGAATTTGTTGTTTTCTTGGTTATTTGTTGTTGTTTTCAATCATATCTGACTCCTCATGACCCCTTGTTGAGACTTTTTTGGAAAAGATTGTAGAATGGTTTGCCATTTCCCTCTCCAGCTTATTTGCAGATAACAAACCCGAGGCACACAGAGTTAAGTAAGTTACCCAGGACCGTACAGTTAGTAAGTGTCTGAGGCCAGATTTGAACTCATGAAGATCAGTCTTCCTGACTCCAGGCCTAATATTCTTTCCACTCTACCAACTAGCTGACCTAAACTAATCATAAGTTTCATTTAATGGTGAGACTTTTACCTATTTTTTCAGAATATCTTAATCACTAGCATGAATGCTTTATTTATCTAACATTCATATTCAACACTTAAAGAAACCATATTGGTGCATACCATCTAGAATTAGGTTCTGAATGTATATTCATTTATTATTATATATTATTGTATTATAATATGTTATATAATATATTATTACATATATAATGTTATTATATACTGTTATTATCTGTTAGTTAAAATATAGGTGATAGTCTTCTTTACCATGGGTCATAGCAATGTATGGTAGAGGGGACCACTGAATTTGAGGTAAGATGTGGGACTTGAGTTCAAATCCAACTTTCCCACATCATACCAGTTTGACCACCACTCACAAGTCACTAAATTCCTCTGTTCCTTACTTTTCTCATCTGTAAATGAATGGGTTAGACTGGAGGACCTCTTAGATCCTTGTCATGTCCAAGTCAATGATCCCCCTTTCCTTTTTGTGTGAACATTGTAAACCTTATATTTTGATGCTGTGGTAATTGTTGGCTATCATATTCATAATATTAGGACTCCTCTGTGGAATCACTTAGGCTAAGTGGTCCTACTAACACCCATAGAACTATATGGGCAGAATAGACAGTCTGTACTTTTCCATTGTTAACTCTGTTAGGCTGAAGAGGCTTGAAGCTTTTTGATAGGATGAATTCTTGACCTGCTTACAAGATCACCATCAAACTTTGGTACAGTTTTTAATATCTATCACTCTATTTAGTGACACCCTAGGCAAGATCCACAGTACATCAGGGAGCACTAGGAATTTTGTTTGGACAGCAAATGAAATTTGTGATGAACATGCCAAGGCACTGTTTAAACACTCAAGATGTAAATGATATTTAAAGGAAGCAGGAATTCAGAATGTTCCCTTTTCACTCAAACATGAAGACCTAGTTCTTGTCATAAGAGGATCCTGTGATGTGAATATTTGCCCAACATTGACATTTGAATGTTGATGCTGATGGTATGGCAAGCAACAGGCTTTTATTAATTCAGCATCTTGATTTGTCCATTTCAGGTGGAATCCCATTCATCTTGACTGGAGAGTTTTTCCAGCAGTCTCAGCGGCCAGCTGCATTTATGATCGCAGGGACAGTCAATTGGCTCTCCAATTTTGCAGTGGGGCTCCTTTTCCCATACATTGTGGTATGTACTGTGATAGCAGCTATTTTCCTTCCACTTTTTCTTAAGGATCTCTGCAGCTCTAAGAAAAGGGAATGAGGAACAAACACCAGAGGAGAAATAATGACCTTCTATATAATAATGAAATTGGTTAGGAAAATGAAAATCAATCTTTCCAAACAACTCATCTCCTAAAAGAGGAGAGTGATTTGTACTTAAGCTTAAATACAGAGAGAAAATCTTTACTTAGCATGTTATAATGGAAAGAATTAGAGGTCCAGGGTTCAAATTCCACCTCTGATGGTTGTCACTTGTAGGATCTTGAATAAATCGCAGCCTCCCTGGGTTTCAATTTTCTCCCCTATGAAATGAAGGGGTTAGGTCAAATGGTCTCTGGGGTTCTTTCCAATTCCAAATCTAACATTCTGTTTTTATTCCCCATTTTGATATTGGAAAGAAACTTTATTTCTCTGACCCTCAGTTTTCTTATCTATAAAATGAAAGGTTCAAATTATATTAAACCACCTTCAAATTCTTAACATTTTATCCTGTGTTAATTCCAAATAAAAGTATTCTCTCCCTCCTCCAATTTTCCTGCAGTTCTGTATCTGAATATCAATCATGGATTGTCATGAATATCTATATGCTTCCCCCTCAAAAAATGAGTTATAAATTCTTTGAGGAAAGGGCCTGTCATTTTTTTCATTCTTTTATCATCAGTGCTTAGTATAGGATTACTGAATGAGTGACTGAGAAAGCATTAATTAAGGTTTACCATATGCCACGGTTATATGCTGAGCATTGGGAATGCAAATAGAAGAAAACAAAATATTTCCTTCCTCAAAGAGAATATGTTCTAATGGTCAAAGACTATACATAAAGGAAAACTAGAAAGAGCTATGGTTTGTCAACAGCCAAAAAGTGATGTGGAAGCCTGGTTCCAGACAAGAGGAGGTTAAAGCTCCCCTATCATAATCCAGCATCCAAAAACAGAGTTCAAAATTCCAATGGAAGGAGAATGAGGACAGTGAAGACAGTGATGATAGTGCAGGCAGCATGATTTGCAGACAGCCATGTCAGTAGCAGCCTGGTAATAAATGTTAGCTGAATTAAACTGAATTCCAATTCTAACCATCTCTCCATTTTAAGCCCCTGTTAGCTTTGATATTCTCTGCTTTTAAATTAATTTCTTTCAGCGGCTTTAAATGGCCTATCACTGACACACATATAATCTAGATATATGCCTTGGAATGTGGAATTAGGTAGTCACAAATTTAATTTAATATTTTTCTGGAGTCAAACAAACTCTCAGCTGAATTCATAAGATGGTACGTTGTCTTTTCAGTCAAATTAAAACTTTAAATCACTTTTCCAGGTTTGAAAATGTTGTACAAACTTAATACAACCAAGAGTCACTAAAATATCCATAACGCTTAGGGAGACCTACAGGATGAGATTTCATATCTTCTCTAAGAATTAAATTGAATGTCAATTCATTCTTCCCCACATTCTTTAGTTACAATATGTAACAACAGCACCAGTCCTTGAGAGGAGGACAGACTGAGGAGATCTTTTGTTTCCTCATCTGGCACTTGAATGCCAGGAGTAGACTCTAAATGACTGCGAAGGTTTCCTTCCACCCTAACATTCCATGGTTTCTCTATGATTTCAGCTGTATCTTTGCAATGTGTTTCTCCAGAGGGTTGGTAATGAGATGTGTTGTATTGGAACGAGGAGTGGACTCCCGGACAATGATCCCAGAGACCTGGGATTGAGGTCCAACTCTACCAGCTGTGTGACTTTGGATAAGTCATTTAATCTCTCAGATCTTGGTTTCCTTTATCTATAAAATGGCCCCTTTGCACAAAATGGTGGTCATTTCCCAATATAAAATTCTCTTAATGAAAGTGGTCTATCAGGCAATTAAAAAAAGATATAACCTTAAATCATACCATATTTTAAATACATCTACCTCAGTCACAAATGACATTTTTGAAAGCACATACAATTGTAATTAATTCTAAGGCAGTAATGAAGCAAAATTATCCTCATGGTTTCTATTTCACCAGGAGTAATCATGTTGGTCACTTCTCAGTGGGTATAAATCATTCTCAAGTTACCTTCACATCTTTTTGTCCCTTTCTCCCAAAATGATAGATATATGTATGGAAAGAGGAAAGAGCGGGGCATAGTGGGTGGAACACTTAATTTACTTGAGTTCAAATCCTTCCTCAGACATCTACTATCAGCGTGACCCTGGACAAGTCACTTAACTTATATGTGCCTGAGTTCCTTTATCTGAAAGTAAAGATACTAATAGCATCTATCATGCAGGGAGGAGCAGCTAGGGGGCACAGTGGATAGAGTGCCAGGGCTGTTTTTCAGGAAGATTCATCTTCCTGAGTTCAAATCTGGCCTCTGCTACTTACTAGCCATATGATCCTGGGCAAGTCACTTAACCCTATTGGCCTCAGTTTACTCATCTGTAAAATGAGCTAGAGAAGGAAATGGCAAACCAGTACAGTATTTTGGCAAGAAAACCCCCAAATGGGGTTACAAAGAGTCGAATATGACTAAAACAGCTGAATAGCGGCAACATCAAGGATTGTTGTGAGAATCAAAGGAAGTGATTTTAATAAAGAACTTGCCAAATGTTAGCTATTATTGCAAGTAGGTATGAGCAGAACCTCTTAGATTCCTTTTATCGATTTTTTCTCTGCCCTCATCATTTCTTTCCATGTATTGATAACGATGTTATATTTATAAATAGAACCATTACTTGGAGGTAGATGGGAAGATAAAAAAAAAGTAGAAATAATGAATTTGGTTTTTTCTGTTTGCATTCTCAAGGAGAACAATGTTCAAGTTGGGAAGTAAAGACCAAAAATGGTTATTAGGCTGTTGAAATCCAATATAGTATTAATAATACTCATATTTCTCTAGTGACTTAAGTTTTATAAAGAAGATAGGTAGTTCACTTATTGCTATTCCCATTTTACAGATAAAAGATTGAGGTTCTAAAAGTTTAAGTGATGGGTCTAAGGAAAATGAGATGAAAAGAGAGTACCTAGCTGTCCTTTGAGATCCAGTTACTAAACCCTAACAAATGATATTACAGTGTTCTTTAAAAATGAACTGATGGTTGTCATTTTTTCAATGATTTTTGAATTAAAAATGGGTGGTAACAAGATTAGCAAATATTCTGATTTTCCGAGAAGAGAAAAAGATAGATTCTCCAAACTAGTGACTATGGGGTTAATTAGCTCTAATGCCTGTCAACATTGTAGAAAGTATAATAATTGCTTGAATTCATATAGCTTTCTAAAAAGATTGCAAAATGCTTTCCACACACGAATTCATTTAATTGTCACAACTAGCCTCTTAGGAAAGTACAATAGAGACTATTATCTCCGTTTTGTAGATGAAAGAAATGAAAGTAGGAGATAGCAACAGATTTGCTGATGGTTGTAGCAGTAAATGTCAGAGGCACGATTTTCTGATCCTGGAAGAGAAGTTCTTAACAGGGGCCCATGAACAGACAGAGAGAGAGAGAGAGAGAGAGAGAGAGAGAGAGAGAGAGAGAGAGAGAGAGAGACAGACAGATAGAGAGACAGAGACAGACAGACAGAGAGAGAGAGAGAGAGAGAGAGAGAGAGAGAGACAGAGAGAGACAGACAGACAGAGACAGACAAACAGACAGAGAGAGAGACAGACAGAGAGAAAATAGTTCAATATAATTGGTTTCCTTTGAAATCGTATATTTTATTTTATGTATTGAAAACATTTTGAGAAGGGGTCTATAAGTTTCACTATACTGTTGAACAGCTCTCTAACATTAAAAAAAGACAATCTGCTCTAAAAGGCTGGGATAAATCTAGTATGATAAAAATTTATCAAGAATAAGTGTAAAGTCCTATTCGTGGGTTCAAAAGTCAACTGTACATGGGATAGCAGTGATGTGGCAAAACAATAGTGAAAATGAAAAATGTCTAGGAAGTAAGCAGGAAGCTCAGTTTAATCGACAAGGTGACATGATATTGAAAATCGCCACAGCATAATAAGCAGTATAATCTCTAGAAGGAGCAAGAGTATGATTCTCCTACACTGCCATGGATCTAATGCAGGTGTATCTCAGAGATACTGCAAGTTCAATTCTAGATCCCCTCAACACTATCGCAATAAAGCATGTCACATGAAGTTTTTGTTTTCCCAGTGCATATAAAAGTTATGTTTATACTATATTCTAGTCAATTAAGTATGCAATAGTATCATATCTAAAAAACAAGGTGAATAATTTAAAAAATAATTCATTTCAGATTACCTTATGTTTAGTCTGTCTATATCTTTATGTACCAAGTTATTTACATCTTGTCTTCCTCGTTACAATGTATGTGCCTTGAAGGCAGGACCTGTCTTTTGCCTTTCTTTGTAGCCTAGGCACAGTGGCTGGTCCACAGTCAATGCTTCATAAATGCTTGCTGTCTGACTGACTGAGTACTTACCTTCCCCAGTGACACTCTACTGCAAGCGTTGTTATCCTTATTTTACAGATGATGAAATGGAGGCCCTGAGAGTAGGCAGTGATTGGGCAGCTGCCAAATATCTGAGGCAGAACTAGCTTCTAGAGCTCCTGACTCCATGCTGCACCATCCAATAGAGAGATACCATCAACCTATTTATGGAAGGCCAATGGATTTAGTTTGAAACTGAAGGGTTTTGTTAGGGCTGCTAGTGTGACACAGTGGATAAAGTGGGAGGGGACTGGAGTCAGGAAGACTCATCTCCCTGAGTTCAGCTCTAGCTGCATACACTAACAGTGTGACCCTGCGCAAGTCATTTAACCCTGTTGGTCTCTGTTTCCTCATCTATTAAATGAGCTGGAGAAGGACATGGCAAACCACTCCAGTACCTTTGCCAAGAAAACTCCACATGGGTCACAGACAGTCAGACACAACCAAAAAAATTCATTAACAACTAAAATTAGAACTTTTGGATAGTTCAAATGAATTGCTTAGGAAAGGGGCTACTCATTGGGATTACCCAGTATCTTGAGATCTTGTTTCAGTAAGAGAAAAAAAAAGACCTTTACTGACTGGTTTAGATATTCACCTGTATTCATCAGGCTTCTGGGAGGATTAATTCATAGGATCATAGATTTAAGACTTGAAGGCACCTTAGAATGAATCTAATCCTAAACCTTCATTTTATTTCTGAAGAACCAGAAACACAGAGCTCAAGTGACTTTTCTAAGGTCACACAATTGACAATTAACAGACCCAGGATCTGAACACAGGGTCTTTAACTGCACAACCAACATTGGCTGGTTTCCATGGTAATCACTGTACTAGTTCTTCCGATCCCTTCCAGCCCTCTCAGTCAATGAGTTTATGAATGTTAATCAACCAATAGTTAATAAGTATTTATTAAACTCCTACTATGATAAATGCTGTGAATTATAAAAAAGAGGAAAACAACCCCTGTCCTCAAGGAACTCACCATCTCAAGAAGAAAGAGAGACAAGGGGGAGAACATGGACATAGGAGGACATTTCATTCAGGTTTCTAAGATCAAATTAGAACAGCAAAAAGATATAAGATGACTCGGAATTTTTTTTCCAATTTCTTTTCTAGATAGTCCATTTTCAATCTGTAATACAAAAACTTTTGATGTTCTATTAGGGATTGAGTTGCCTGTCACTTAAGGCACTTAAGCAGAGTGTGGACAACTACATTTCTGAGACATTGTAGAGAGGATTCACATAGCAGAGCCTCGAGAATAGTAGACCCTTGCCAACTCAATGTTTTGGGTTTTTCTTTTTATAAAGTGGATTAAACTCAAAAAAGAAACTTAGATAGTCTTGGAGCCACACTCCAAGAATCAGACAAGTCTCTTAGAGAATAAACATTCAGAATAATTTTATTGAGATCCAAATTAAGCCTGGAATGCGCTATGTCTCATATCCATTTTTAGAACGTCTCGATGAGCAAAAGCTTGCCTGTTTCCTCCAAGACTTGTCGAGAGCCGGGAGTCTGTTGGGGGAAGAGGATGTCACTTGCCACCCTCTTCATAGTTGCTTTGCAAAATTTCCTGGAGAACCATGTGATAGGAGATACTCAGGTATCTCAATTATCAAAAGGGGGAAAAAATGTGAGTTTGGGAAGATCTTGGGCCAGGCTGCAGATTAGCTCTCTGAAAGCCATCAGGATGATGTGACATCTCCATTTACTGCAGCTGGCATTTCAGTAATGGTCCTGGAAAAGTTAGTAATATAATATGACTCACCAAGGAACAGGACCATAACTTGACTGCTCTGGGAAAGGCTTCATCATTTCAAAAAGTCTTTTAGCTTGACCCCACTCCCCCATGCTTCCAGCATCTGGGACATAACCGTAAAGCCAGACTTGCTGGAGAGTTTCCTATGAGGAATGCCTAATGGAATGAAAAAAGATTGCAGAACTCCCTTTATGAGTGACAGGACCAATAACTGCTTAGTAGCTACAGTCAGAAAGATTGCTCTTTTTCAGTGTCCATGGGATAGATGGTCCAGGATGTATACTTTTGACCTTATTTCCTGACTCCTGGGCTCAGTTTATGGCCACAGATTTTTCTATTGTCCTACAGTATATGAGTCTCCCCCTGGAAACAGGGCTCCTTCTAGCAAAATTCAAGGGAGAGAGAAGACTTCTCTAAGCTCTCCAAGCTGGACAGACTAAAGGGGAGTCTGCCAGTGCTAGTACTTAGCAAAGTTCCTGGCACATAGAGAATACTTAATAAATGCTTGTTGAGTTCATATCACCAGGACTCTATAAACACTAATGAGCTATATCATAGTGCTATCAAGTAGCACAACAGGGTCATTGTGATCCGCAAGTGAGGTGAGATGGGCGACAAACCAAGACCCAGACAAGTCAGTATTCTTGACCAAAATCACAGAAAATGGAAGAGTCAGATTCCATGTCTAGGTATTCTTACCTGCGCCCTTTGCATGATCGCACATTGTTTTTCACTGAATGAAAGCACGAAGAAATCCTTTCACTTTACTGTGAAGAAAATGGGATCCACCAACTTAAACTTGACAAAACAGGTGGTGAGTGTGAGAGCCAGAACCAGAACCCAGGTATCCTGGCTTTTCTATCAAAAGTTCTTAATGTGACAGCACAGGATCATGGACCAAGAGCTGAAAGAGACCTCATTTCGGACAGCCCCTTCACTTTCACAGATGAGGAAAACAAAGCCACGAGAGATTTAGTAACTTACCCAGGGTTACACAGTCAGTAGGTATTAGGGGCGGGCCTTGAACCCAGGCCTCCTGACTCCAGAGTCTGCACTCTCTCTTGGAAATGTATTTATCCTGCTTCCCTTGGAAAGGACAACTAGATAAAGTAAGAGGGACCAATAAGTTATCAGGGTAGAGGGAAAAGGATTGGACCCATCTATCTTTTGTGCACTGCCAAGCTATAAGTATGTGTTATCCAATACTTTGTAATTGCTTTTTTGTAAGGTCTCCTTAAGATGCAGAATATAGATGAGAAAATAAACTGATTACAAAGCGGTTCTTGGCTTTTTTTGAACCATTAGAAATTGCTTAAACATTTATTCCAGAAAAGAATTAAGCTTTGAATTGGATCCTCACAAAGGGATCTTACTATGTAAATCAGGCTATTTACATTATAGAATAAAAATTAGATTAAAATTATTTCATGCAAAATAGAAAAAAGGAGAAGGAATGCTTCAGAATTTGATGCCTTTGCTCCCCTCAAAAGACATTTTTCCTTTCAGTCTTTTTTCAAAGCTACCCCAATGAGTATGTTTACATGATTATCAGCTTTTTTTCAAAGGCAGCTGTGTTAGGATACACAGTCACTTAGCTAATCCAGACACAACCAATTAAACACTTGTATTGAATTTCAAGTCAGAAACAAAATGGGTTTGAGTTCCAGGGCCGTTACTCACGAATACCTGTGTGAGTACAGAGAGCTGACATCCTCTGATGGCCTTAGTTTCCTCATCTTGGATGGTAACACTTGTCCTACCTAGCTCACAAGCTGGCTTTGAGGCTTAAATGAGATAGTGCTTTTTAATTTAGGGGTAGATGTGTGTGTGTGTGCAATAGAGTGACTATATCAATGTGGGTTCACATATAAGATGTCCCAATAGTGTTGGGAAGGAGAGAAAGTCTGGGAGTCAGGCATTGAACCCATCGAGGAAAGAAAGTGAGCAACCAGGAAGCCTGTGTGCAATAGCTCTAGATTTTCATTGGGTGATAGACATAGATTGAGTGAATCTCTGAGAAGGAGAAGTTCCTGAGTGATAGCAGTAGTGGGAGAATCTAGAAATAGCAAAGAGGAGCAACGTGTATTCCAACTGCCTGTGCCTTGGCCAGTCAATCGGGGGAATGAGTGAAAGTGCAACCAGTTTTGGAAAGTATGACTAAGGAGGCTGTGTCATCTGGAGGGAGCCAGGTCTCGGTGAGTCAGAAGATGAAAGAAGTAGGAGGAAAAGATTTAAAGCAAAAGGAGATTTGTTTCCTATGAGGCAGGAATTCGCAGAGCAGAGTGAAATGGGTATTTAGCTTTAGACTGTAGCATCTGAGGGAGAATTAGGGGATCAGGTGGAGGAGAAAAGAGAACAGAATTTGGATAATGACAGCTGTATGACTGGGCAGGTCATGGAAGCTGTCTGGGTCTTGTTCTCATCCATAAAATAGAGTAGTTGAACAAAATGATGTCCAAGGTCCCTGATAGGTCCGATAGTCTGCGGTCTGTATTCCAAAGTCTCTTCTGAGTTTTCTAAATTTCTACAATCTAGGGTCTCCACTTTGGCCCTAACAATTTGTAACTTCATGATTGTGATTCCAACTATGCATCCATCCTATAGCCCACTAACCAAGATTTATATATAACCTGGTCAGCTTGGATGACATAAAGCTGGTTAAATAGCACTTTCTCTTACTACTGCTATGGCATCTGAGCTGGGGTCAATATTACTATAACCAGGAATTGAAACTTCTTTTCATCTCTCAACATTCTTCCCATCCTGACTACCACCCCTGCCTCCCACAGGTCTTTGTTTTCTGATCTTGCTACAAAATGGATGAAATGACTGATTCAGGTGTCTTCAAAAGAACCAAGAAACAAATTAATTTTTCCAACCCCAATCTGTTCAGACTTGTTCTCTGTGAAATTGCCAGTTAAGCTGCTGAATTCTATTCAAGTCGCATCTCTTCAGGGAATAGCCAGTCTGTGATGCTACTTTGCTTGAATAAGCTAGGGACACTGATCCATTTCTAAGCACATGGTCACAATTTTCAACACCAACGTTACCCAGTCAACCAGAGTTAGATCTCTGACTGCCATATTGATTTACCACAACTTGTCATAATGCCTACAGACTTCTGTGGAAAAGGTCATTATAAATGTCATTTTCAAAGGAAATAGAGATTGGAGTTTTAAAAGAAACTAGATAATAACCATCATATTAGCTGGCATTTTATATAGCACTTAATGGTTCTAAATATGATCTCATTTCATCTTCATGATGACCCTGAAAGCAAGGCAGAGTGCCTTCTATAACCTGACCCTCCTTATTCTAGTGCCACTTACCTAGAGAGGCAAATTGGATTTTTTTCTGTCCCCTGAACAATAGTAGAATAATAGCCAATAAACATTTATTGAGTACCTACTATGTGCTAGGCACTGTGATAGGTGCTGGGGACATTTATATTATATTTTAAAGTTTGCATGATGCCTTACATTTTCTCATTTGAAATTCACAGTCAAACTCATTCAAGTTTTTCTGACTTCTTCCACATTTTGAAGATGAAGAAATAAAGATGTTGCTATAGTCTTTATGAGTAGGAAAATCTCAGGTTCTAAGAAAGTCTCAAAATTCTTCCACTACAACCTGTAACTGAACAGATATTTCTTCGACAACACCCTGAGAACTGGCTTAGATGGGATGCCCTAACACCTCCAGGATCAAATATAAAATCCTTCATTTGGCTTTTAATCACAATCTGGTGTCTTCCTATCTTTCTAGTCTTCTTATCCTTAGCTCTTCTCTATGTATTCTAAAATACATAAAACTGGTCTTCGTACTATTCCTAATACACTCCATCTCCTGTCTCTCTGCCCACTATACCCAGAATTCTCTCCCTTTTCGTCTCTGCCTCCTGACTTCTTTCAAGTCTCAGCTCAAATCCCACCTTCTGCAAGAGGCCTTTCCTTGCTGACCATCTACCACTGATGGGCAGGTAGGTGGTGCAGTGGATAAAGCACCAGTGCAGGAGTCAGGACCCGAGTTCAAATCTCACCTCAGACACTTGACACTCACCAGCTGTGTGACCTTGGAAAAGTCACTTAATCCCAGTTGCCTCATCCTGGGTCATCTCCAGTCATCCTGATGAATATCTGGTCACTGGATTGAGATGTCTCTGGAGGAGAAGTGAGGCTGGTGACCTGCACAGCCCTCCCTCATTCAAAACAAAGTCAAGTGCTAGTCATGTCATTGACGAACACACCTACCACTGACCCCATTGTTTGAGGTTTCTCTCTGAGATTACCTCCAATTTATTCAACGTATATCATGTATGTGCATAATTATGTGTATGTCATCTCCCCCAGCAGAATGTGAGTTTCTTGAGAAAAGGGATAGTTTTTGCCTTTCTTTGTATCTCTAGCACTTAGCACAATGCCCAGCAAATAGAGACCTCATAATAATTGTTTCTTGACTTGACTTGAAATCCATTACTTCCAAAAGAAGTCCATTCTGTTCTTCATTGACTCTAATTGTTAGGAAAATTGTTAAGAAGTTTTCCCTTATATCAGAATATATACCTGCCTCTTCAACCTTTATCCATTGCTCCTAGTTTTGCCCTCTGAGATCAATCAGAGCAAATCTAATTCCTCTTGTATAGGATATTACTTTGAATACTTAAAGACAGCAGTCATGGCCCCTTGAGTCTTCTTGTTTACATGCTAACCATCCCCAGTTCCTACAACCAATCCTTATATCATATGGCTTTCATCCTCATCACCCTTTTGGGAAGGCACTCTAGAATGCTGGTGTCCTTTCTAAAATGTGTTGCCTAGAACCAGAAACAATACTCTCAATGTGGAGTGATCAGGGAAGAAAACATCAGAACTGTGACTCCCTCATCCTAGATAGCTTAACTTTTTTGATGCCTATTTTCTGACCACCATATCACACAGTGGAAAACCCTGGCATCGACCTCAAACAAGACCAAGGAAGTCATGGCTAAAGGCTCTTTTTGAAATATGGGTGAGGTGTCTTCATCTTAACATTTTGTAAAATGTTACATGCCAAAGTCAAACTTTAAGAAAATGAATTAAAATCTTTAATTTCATTTTTAGAGATGGAATTGCCAATTAAGAGAGAGTCAGCTCAGCTAGGGATATCTTTAGAAATGAGGAATGTTTAAAAAAAAGTAATCTCTGATCACCAAAGACCTTTTCTGGGCAGATGTCATGTTTGCATTTTCCATCATATCCCTTCTGACAGTCTTATTAAGCTACCAAACTACATAGCCTAGCAGAGAGGTATTTTCTCCTACAAGTCATGATCCTGACTTCACTGACATGAAGTAAATAGTACCAATTTCATACCACCATCAAGGAATGACAACATTTAGACTGAAATGTTCCAAAAATTAATTTCTAATTCAAAATGCAATTTCTGATCCTAGGGTATTAATTAATCAACACAATGTCACATAGCCCTTTGGTTTATACCTCTCTAATAAATTTGTCATGGATGACTGTGTATTAGAAAGTTTTTTTAATGTTTGTCTCATACTCCCATAATATTTTATAAGCTCCATCAGTCAGAGACTACCTAAAATTTTGTATTTGTTCCTACCAGTGTTCTGTATACAAGCTATATGTGCTTGATAAATGTTTAATGACAATTTAGTGAAGCACTTATTTCATTTCTACTTATTTCATTAAGTCCAGTGCTATGTGTTTAGGGGATCTGGATTGTAAAAAAGTAAAACAGTATAATCTATAGTCCCTGCCCTTGGAGAGCTTACTTACAGTCTACAATGGAAGCATAATATACACACATGAGAAAGAGAACAGTATAAGTCAAGATTCATTAATTTATTTATTCAACAAACATTTATTAAGCATCTACTATGTGAAGAACATTGTATAAGGTGTTAGTGGATGACAGGCATATATAAAACATAATCTTTACCATAGAGAAGCTTACAGTTTGGTCAAGGGAATAAAACAAGATTAATCTGATATTATTTAGTACATTATATGTATGAAAGAGAGTTACAAAGGGTTGTGGAATATTTAAGTAGGAAATTGTCCTTCTTGAGAAACTAAATCTCTCTGGATCACATCCTGCTTGACAAGGGGATGGTCAGAGAAGGCTACATGGCTACATCTCCACTTTACAGCTGGGAAAAACCGAAGCTGAGTTCAGTTATTCAACCAGCTATGAATCTCCCTATAGATATTATTATTCAACTCATATATTTTTCATCCAGATAAAAGTAAATCAAATAAGCCCTAATAATAATAGTCTGTTAATTCCTTTATTATGTTTAAAGAGCTTTGACATGCATTGTCTAACTGGAGTAGGAGTTAGGAGATGTGCCTTCAAGTTGATCCCCATTCCGCTGTCGGCAGCAGGGAAGTGGGGGTACCTTCCCAGCTCACCAGAAAAAGGAAGGGATTGCCCCTCGGACACAATGAAGGAACACGTGGCAAAAAGCAGCTTTCTGCTCTAGAGGGTGGAATCATTCACAAGAACCACAAAAAGAAAATGCCAGTGGTTTAGAGGGGTTCCTAAGGTCCTGCAAGTACACGAACTACATGCTGGTTAAGGGGTAGAGCAGTCTTGGAGACTGGCATGATGAAGGACCTCCCAGCAATATTGGACACGCCAGAATCCCTACCCACTTGTGAACAGTCCTGGCTCCCTGAGGGATCCAGACAGTAAGTAGGTCAGCCTTTTGCTTTATATCTCTGGGGAGCCCAACTAACCACACCTTTGGGAGTCTGATGGGAATGAGAGGGAGTCAAAAAAATTGAGGAGAAGCTGGAAGCAAAGGAAAATGAAGAAGGAGCAGTTTGCTTCTCTATACAACAAAGAACTTAGACAAGATGTTTTTCCTTGGGAAAGAAAACACCCAGGAGGAGAAAACATTTATCTCACCTGCTGTTTCTTAGGTTTGTAACCTTGGACAACTCATTTAGCTTGTAACGCCTCAGTTTCCTCAATGATGAAATGGGGATAGTAAGATGAACTGCCATTGTAAACAAAGCGTTATATATAGCTAAATGAATTAGAGCTAATTACAATGCTGCTTACCACACAGGGATGGGATGCTGAGAAAACCACATGAAACAATGACTATGAAAGTACTTTTTAAACCATAAAATCCATATAAATGTTATCTATTATTATAATTAATAAGAAATGCTGGACAGTACTTTTTAAACCAGTGCCAAGAATAAATTTGAGTGTAATCCAGGAATGGTGCTAAATGCCAAGAACACAGATGTATTTTCACATTAATAAGGATGCCAAGGACAAATGAAAAGCAATTGTTATGGCTTCTAATAATAAGCCACCTGCATCTTATTCAGTTTAATTTGTTAACTTAATAATATGACCTTAATCATTTTTAGTGATCGGCTACTCAGCAAATATTTATTAATACCTATTACTTTGCATGTATAAGACTCTGTGCTAGACTTGGGGAGATAGTATTCATCCCTGTTCCAATTCCAAATCTATGCTTGTTCTAAATGAGACATTATTCCTGCCATCAAGAAACTTATTCTCTAGTTGTGTAGATAAGCCAGGCACAGAGATGAAAATATCATTTATTATAATATCAGACCATAGATGCTAAGGGTCAAAAATGAACTGTATATAGTATGTGCTATTGGAGATCCAAGGTAAAAAGTTCTTACCCGGTGGAATTTGAGTTGATCCTTGAAGGGTGAGTGGAGGAGGAAGAATCAAGAAGTAGTGGTAGGAACGCTGGACCTGGAATCAGAGGATCTGGATTTATGACCCAGCTCTGCCACAGTGGGACCTTGAGCAGATCACTTAACTTCTCAGCCTCAGTTCCCTTACCTGTCAATTGGAGTAATACTATGTCCTATACCACATAGGCATAGGAGGATCAAATCTGTGTTTAGTGATTTTGTAAGAGGTTAATTTACAAATTTTGTAATTAATATCTAGATTGAATTTTATAAATGACATAGTACTCTAAAACTTTCAGTACTGGTGTTATTGACATCACTTTTATACCCAGGGAGAGTCATTGCTTACAAAAGGAAACTTTCACTAGAATAGATAGTCAAACTCCCAGGCTGGAAGGAACTTTCTTAGTCTTCTCATCCAAACCTCTAATCCAAATGGCATCCCTCCCAAGTAAGAATCTAATATCTTCTTGAAGGCTTCTAGTGATGGGAAGCTTCCTTCTTCCCGAGGCAGTCATACCTCTTGTCTTATAGGCTGAAAGTAGCCTGTCTGGGACAGAACTCAAAAACTGTAAATTAATGAAAGGAAACTTGGTGATCTCCTCCAGCTCTGAGAGTTATCTTCCTGCATAGAATATAAGATTCTTGCGGGCAAGCACTATTTAATTTTACTCTTTTTATGCCCATCACCTACCTATAGGTACTTACATAGACTAAGTATCTATAGTCTAGCATATACTAGCTATAGGTACTTAGTAAATGCTTGATGAAAAACCGACTTGATTATGCTCATGATGCTAAGGTGACAGATTCACAGTTTCATTAGTGTATAGTTTTCCTCTCTGTAGCATAATTCTTATCAGTTTCCCCCTCTCTGAACCTCAGCTTCCTCTCCTGTAAATGGAGATGTTAATGCTTATACAACCCACCTCACAGAGTCATTGTGAGGAAAGAACACTATGTAAACTTTAAGGTGCTATAGAAATGTGTTTTTTGTTATTATTTATTCATTTTTCAGTCATGTCTGACTCTTCATGACTCCATCTGGGGTTTTCTTGGGAGAGCTACTGGAACAGTTTGTCATTTCCTTCTCCAGTTCATTTTACAGATGAAGAAAATGAACCAAACAAGGTTAAGTGACTTGCCCAGGGTCACACAGTTTATAAGTGCCTGAGGCCAGAATTGAACTCACAAAGATGTATCTTCCTGACTTCACGTCCAGCACTCTATCCACTGAGCCACCCACTTCTCAGCTTTCATTAATGCTACTATCAGTCTAGGATAGTTTTTCTTGTGCAAAGGACCAACCTAGCCGTGTTGGAGTTCTCATCAGAACTGGGATCTAGAATTATAGCTACCAGCTAATGACATAATAATTTAAACATACAACATCCTAAAGCATAGGAACAAAAAATTCCAAAGCAAATGCCTAACTCTTGAGCACTTATCCCTATTTTGTCCCACATTCTTTAGCCCTCAACCTGAAATGTACAAAGGAAGCAGACAATTTCCCATTGGCCTTCTTTCCTTCCTGCAAACATTTGGTCAGCATGTGTGCTCTCTCTGACTTTCAAATTCACATTCATGTTGGCTAGTTTGGAGTGCAGTACACATACTGATTCCTTCCTACTCTGCTTGATTTGAACTATAACATTCTTCTTGAATTTAATAAAATGTTGGAAGAAAAAAAACAGTTTTTTTAAATTGCAAATATTGGCTCAAATCCCATGTGTTCCCATAAAATCAAATGGAGATTTGAGGCAATTATTTGGATAATTTTGCTAAAATAAATGCTATTAAACCACTGAACCATTGTCATTTCACCAGTCTGGATATATCCAATAAAGCTGTTTTCTTATCTGAATTATATAGCAAATCTCTTTGTCGCTTCCCTCTGTGTGTGTAGATTCGACAAATGTCTCTGAAATGTCCATATGACCTTGGGGCCCAATGGATAGGTGCTGAATTCAGAGGCAGGCAGACTCTGAGCCCCATGTAGTCCCTACTATGTGCCAGGCACTATATTATCTGCTTTGTAAATGTTTTCTCATTTGATTCCCACAACAACCCTGGAAAGTAGGTGCAATTTTCTTCTCTCTTTTCAGATAAGCATACTGAGGCAGACAGTGACTTGCCCAGTGTCACACAGCCAGTAAATGTCTGAGGCCATATTTGAATTCATGAAGATGAGTTTTCCAGGCCCAGAGCTCTATCCACTGAGCCACCTAGCTGCCTATGTACATGTGTGTGTACATACATATATATACATATATGTGTGTGTATGCATGTATATATGTGTAAATATATGTGTATGTGTATAAGCATGTATATATGTGTGTACATATATGTGTGTATATATGCATGTATATATGTGTGTACGTATATATACATACACACATTTTAAAAATGCTTATTGATTCCTTGCAGAGGGTCTACTTTGTGTTATCTCATTTGACCCTAACAATGACCCTGGGAGATGAATGTTACTACCACTCCCATTATACCAGAGAAGAAACTGAAACTGAAAGAAATTAAGGGACTTGTCCAGGGTTACACAGCCAGTAAAGTCCAAAGCAGGATTTGCATTCAAATCCTCCAGGTTCCAAGTCCAGCACTCTAATCACTGCCACACCCATGGGCAATTCATTTGTCCCTTCTAGTCCTCAGTTTCTGTATCCATTTGAAAAATGAGGAGATTTAACTGGTGGCCTGTCAGGCCTCCGTTCCTCAATTGTAAAGTGAGAATCAATATAGCACCTACTTCACAGACTTGTGAGGATCAAGTGAAATAATCTCTTTAAAGCCAATGCCTGGAACAGAGTATGTACTTAATAAAGTCTTGTTCCCTTCCCCTTCCAGCTCGAATAGTCTAGGTTTAGGAATATGTAATGGAGTCTATCATGTAATATAGACAATATATGTGTATCAAATGTAACTATATGCATTACATATGATCACATATGGTTCAATATATCTAAATATATATTATAGATAATTATATAACATAAATACATAAATATCATGACATTAAGCACAAAATTACATAGTGTAGACTTAATGCTAAGGAGTTCAATTATGGGCTAGTGACTGCTAGCATGGTCAAAGGCAGCTAAGTGGTGTGGTGGATAGAATGCCAGCCCTGGAGTCAGGAGGAACTGAGTTCAAATCCAGCCCCAGAAGTGACCCTGGGCAAGTCATTTAATCTCATTTGTCTCAGTTTCCTCATCTGTAAAATGAGCTGGAGAAATGACAGAGCACTGCAGTATCTCTGCCAAGAAAACCCCATGTGGGATCACAAAGAATCAGATGAGACCGAAATGACTGATTAGCAATGATAGTAGGACGGTGAAGGAAGACTTTTTGGCTGGAAATAGACCATGAATGAGAAACAAAATCTGATAGGTAAAAGAGAGAGAATTTGTTAAGTTAAAATCCCTTTTAGAGGCAATGGGGACTGCTTATGGAAAGACCCAGAAGGGAAGAATGAGACTAGAGAGGGTATTGAACAGTGAGGGGACTGATCTGACTGAAATAGAGGGTATACATGAGATACTATGCGAGAATTAGGATGACTAGGAAGGCAGGACAAGATTGAAGAGTACCTTCACAGGTAGGGAAGTTTAGATTTGGTGTTTCAAGGATTCACCTTGTTTACTTTAGCAATGCTTTCCCCCGCTTCCCTTTCTTCTAGAAAGTTCTTTATCTCCTCCCTCCCTCCCTTCCTCCTTCTCTCCCTTTTCTCTCTCTCTCTCTCTCTCTCTCTCTCTCTGTCTCTCTCTCTCTGTCTCTCTGTCTCTCTCTTTCTCTGTCTCTCTCTCTCTGTCTCTCTCTGTCTCTGTCTGTCTCTCTCTCTCTGTCTCTGTCTCTCTCTTTCTCTGTCTCTCTCTCTCTGTCTCTCTCTCTCTCTGTCTCTCTTGGTCTCTCTGTCTCTCTCTCTCTCTCTGTCTCCCTCTGTCTCTGTCTGTCTCTCTGTCTCTGTCTTTCTCTCTGTCTCTCTGTCTCTCTCTCTCTCCTTTCCCCTCAACAACAACGTTTTGGTCTCAGTGAGCAAAATGGAATCTTTCCTGCTTTTGAGAATGCTTTACACATTTGAATTACAAACCATCCGTGTGTATGGCACCCAATCACACATACATAATTTAAATACAAAGCCTTCCAACTGACTCACCAGTGTTCCTTATGAATCACCACTGAGCTAAAACTCTCACTGTGTGGGTGGACGCTAAAAATTGAGGAAAGAAGTTATGTTCCTACTACCTCATTACCTTCAATTCCCTTCATAATATCCTCTTAAAACATGAAACCATCTCTCCACTAGGGCTTTGGAAATGAAGGTATTATCCTGTTTGGGGGCATCAGGATCCAAGCTGTAATTATCCCACTGTACAGTACCTTTTATTGCCATGTGCCCCGAGTCTATGTCAGAGGACCCATGAGTAAACAAATTCTCTATGGTCCTGGAGAAAGAAGGGATCCGTTAACCAAAACTCAAGCAAATCCACTGACTGTGCCTTGAATTTAGGGATACTGAAGTGAATAATGACAAAATATGCTTTTGTCATGAATTCAGTCTAAAAATCACTTCCTAGGGTGTGATCTAGACTCAATGCACATTCAATCCTATCTCCTACTTACCTGTAATAGTTCTGTGAAAATTACTGGAAATTTTTAAAAATGAAAAGAAAAGGTCCCTAACCCCAAGGAGTTTGCAGTCTAGTACAGAGAAATGCACCTGCTTCTATCAGGTCAAGTAGAACATAAAAAAAGATGTTATTGTTGTTGAGTTGTTTCAGTCATATCCAACCCTTCATGATACCATTTTGGATCATAGAGAGAAGGAAGGGAATCGATGTAGGATGGTACTCTCTGTGTGACCCCAGGCAAGTCACTTAACCAATGTCTGCCTCAGTTTTCCCACCTGTAAAATGGGAATGTTTATGGCACTCCTCTCTCAAGGTTGTTGTGAGGATCAAGTGAAATAATATTTGTATCGGAAATTTGTAAATCTGAAAGCACTGTATAAATGCTAGTTAATCCCATTACAAACATTATTCTTGTTATTTTAGCAATCGGGGAAGGAGTTCCTGGAGCTCACTCCATACAGGAGCAACGGAGTCAGATCCACACTCAGGAAAAATCATTTTGGAAGGGGCTCGGACTGAGGATGTAGGGCTGGGTAGATGCACAAGTGCCAGTCAACCAAGCCATGCGGAACCTGGTTCCTCATGTCAAATGAAAATTATCAATGATTTCTTCCTTGAGTCCTTTGTTGGCTTATGAGAATTTTATGAAAACAAAAAGAATATTAAAGTTTTTGTGTTTCTTTTCTTGTTGTTCAGTCATGTCTCCCTCTTTTTTTCTTGGAAAGATACTGGAATGATTTCCCTTTTCCTTCTCCAGCTCATTTTGCAGATGAAAAAACTGAGGCAAATAGAGTTAAGTGACTTGCCCAGCGTCACACAGCTAGTAAGTGTCTGAGGCTGGATTTGAACTCAGGTCTTCCTGGATCTAGGCCTGGTGCCCTATCCACTGCATCACCTAGCTACCTCCTTCTTTGTCTTTTTACTTATCTCCATATAATAAAAACAGAAAATAGAGGCTTAGGCAAGAGTCAAAAAGGCAGTATCCCATGCAGTGTTCCTTGAGATATCCCATAGACCACTAATGATAAACTGAGGTAAAAGATATTCAAGGACAGGAGTCATAGGACCACTGTCAGTCTATTATTGTAATTCAAAAATAAGCATCCAAAGCCATTTTTCACTATAAGTCTACAAAGGTGATTGCAAGGCATGGGGAGTGAGGTCAATTTATATCATCATTTAGAGAAGACTATAGGAAGACTTGAGAGGTATTATCAATAGTTGGAAGGGCTACCATGTTTAAAAATAAAAAAAAAAAAGAATTAGGTTTATTCTTGATGCCAGAGGACAATGAGTGGACATTGCAGAAAAGTAGATTTCAGCTCAATATAAGAGGGAAAAATTCTTCATAACAAGTCTGCCCAAAAGTAGAATGTGTTAGTTGATGATGGGTTCTGCGATAATGGGTTCTCTATCACTAAAGGACTTCATTCAGGTAACCCCTAGATAACCATTAGTTGAGACTATTGTAGAGAACATTTATCTATATGATTTGTGAGATCTTTTCCTTCATTAATTATTCATGTTAACTCATATGGTCATCATGTTATGTTCCCAAGGGTCCTGTAACATTATTTTTTGGCATCTGATTTTATGATAGAAATTGCTGGTTGGTAGACTAGAGCCAAGAAGACCTGAGTTCAAATCTGACTGCAGACACTTACTAGCTGTGTGACCCTGGCTGAGTCACTAGACTCTCTCAGTCTCAGTTTCGTCATCTATAAAAGTGAGATAAATAATAGCATTTACCTCACAAAGTTGTTGGGAGAATCAAATGAGTTAAATATGTAAGTATTCTGCCAACCATAAAGTGCTATCTAAATATATGCTGCCATTATTCAGTTTAAAAGCTGAAGATTGCAGCATGATAGTTTAAAAATGATATTTGATATAGAATTTGAAGGCCTGGGTTCAAGTCACAGTCCTGCAACCTAAACACCATTGTCATCATCATCTGCTGAAGTCTTGCTCTAACATATTAGCATGCCTGGAAGTTGCCCTGGGTTAACCCTAGGCCACAGCAAAAAAAGAATATGATCTGATCAGTCCTTTTTTATTTTTAATGGGAAGGGCTTTGACTTTAGGCTCATACTCTGAGTGTAGAATTTGGAGTTGAGTGTCCAAGGTTCTAAGTCTGGAAATGTTGGTCAACAGATGATAGATTTTTCAAGCCATGGTAATCCATGGAAACATTCCACTAAAGCATGAAATGGCTGCAATCTATGTAGGTGGGAAGCCATATCTATGCCAAAGAAATCATTTTTGAAGTATTTTCATATTTTTGTATGTATTTTTGTATAGAAGTATTATCATATTTTTGAAATATTCAATATTTTGAATTTATGAATTTACAAGGGCAACCAAGTGACAAAGGGGATAGAGTTCCAGATTTGTTGGTCCAAAAGACTCATCTTCCTGAATTCAAAAATGACTTCGAATGCTTACTAGCTGCAGGACCTTAGGCAAGTCACTTAACCCTGTTTCCTTCAGTTTCCTCATCTGCAAAATGTACTGGAATAGGAAATGGCGAACCACTCCAGTTTCTTTGCCAAGAAAACTCCAAATGGGGTCGGTCACAAAGAGTCAAAAATGACTGAAATGATGGAATGACAACATGAATTTACAAAGTACTATCTCCCCAGCAGCCCTCTGAGAGAAATGATGGTGTGACAGCAGGCACATGTATTAGTGATGCCACCTTGATCAGGTCTCTTAGCTTCTCCAAACTCAGTTTCATCATCTGTAGGATGGGAATTATGACACTTCTTCTGCCCACCTCACAAAACTGTTGTGATAATTAAATATGTGGAAAACGTTCCATAAATTATAAATGTAAATTCTTGCTTTTCTCTATTCCATTGACAGACTACCATGTCTGCATCCATGTCAAATAATTCAAATAATTCACCAACTTGGGGAGTGGGGAGTAAATTCCATTAAACATTTCATTGTTATGGAATGTATCAGAACACAGCTGTCTAAGGAGATATGCATCAGCTTGGTACCACTTTGTCTCCAGGGAATTATCATCCCCAGTTAGCTTCCTCAAACATTTGCTTGCCACTGGGTACATAAGGACTGAGACACTCATCCTGGGGTTATGTGAAAACAATGTAATTGGATGTGTCAAGCCTCTAACATCCAACTGATAATATGAAGTTCAGAAGGATGTGCTTTGTTCTGTCACAGTTGGAAAACAAAGTTTATCCATAACAAGGAAGGACAGTTAGCAAATATATTAATTGGGATCCCATGAAAGTTTCTGTTGCCCAGATGGATCTTTTTTTTTTTAAACATTGGCCTTTATGTAAGACGTTGGTCAAGTCCTCAAAGGAAATGAGGGTATTTGATTTTCCTGGATATGTTTTCATTCCTTTTGTTTCAAGGCTCCATAACCATTTTCACATGTTCAGCAAGCAAATTTTATTCAAGACTTGGTTCATACTTAAGCTAATAATAAATGTTTGTAGTTCACAAAAAAAAGACAAAGAATCCCAAAAGTCTTAGTGCGCTCAGTACACTTACCCAGGGTAAGAAAGATCCTGAGATGAGCCCTCAAGGTGTAATACCAGTTGACACATTACACTATCAGTCCATCCATCCATTCATTCAACAAACATATAGTAAGCACCTACCATGGGCCATGCCTGGTATTAAGAACTTGGGAGAGACATGGGCAGGTAAGACACACAGTCCCTACTCTCCAGGAGTTTGCCCTCTTGAGTTGGGATGATAAGGATAAAATATTACATCTCAGGGCTAGCTGGGTGATGCAGTAGGTAGAGCACCAAGCCTGATGTTGAGAAGACCTGAGTTCAAATGTGGCCTCAGATATGTGCTAGCTCTATGATCCTGGCCAAGCCATCTAACCCTGCTTGCCTCAGTTTCCTCATATGCAAATTTGGGTAACACTAGCACCTACCTTCTAGTGTTGTTGTGAGGACCAAATGAGATATTTGTAAACACGCTTAGTAGAGTACCTGGTACACAGCAAGCACTCTATAAGTATTGTGATTATTGTTAGAGTAATACCTCATCACACCTTAGAGTCTGCATGAGCTGCTATGGCAAAAACCCCAAAACAACAAACACTAGTAGCCAGCTTCTGGTGATGAGGCAGGTTCTGTGTAGGTTAGTCCTTGGACGGTCAACGCAGCTGGTCCCTGGTCCTTCACTAGAGGCCTTTGCTACTTGGCTGGATGTACCAGAGCTCGTGGCTTACTGCCTAGACTCTGAGGCTCAGAGCCAAGAGATCTGGGTTGGTATACCGCTTCAGACACTTGAACCTGGGTGATTGTGCGTAAGATACTTCTGTAGAATTCCCACTACCTACAGAAATGTAAAGAAAGTGACTTTCTAACCTGAAAGTGCTATTGAATTGTTAAAAAGTATCTAGGTAAAGCAATAGGAAGAGTGCTAGACTTAGAATCTGGAAGACCTGAGTTCAGATCCTGTCACAGATATTTATTGGCTGTGCAACCAAAACTTCTCTGTGCCTCGGTTTCCCCAACTTTATAATGAGGAGAATTAAACACAATAACCTCCATTGTCCTCTCCAGTTCTAAAACTTGAATCCTAAGGATATAAGGGACTACAAAATTCTATAAGATCAGATGAGAAAGAAGTCACTTTCAGAAGAATTAAGCTGTATATTTGACTATTCTTTGGCCAGAAAGTTATTTATAAGTTTCTTGTGACTGTACTTTGAACTAATTTGTCATCACTAAGTAAAACATAAGGGATGCTCCTGATGATTTAATTAAGCTATTTCATTAACAATAGAACCTAATGCTTTTCCCAGGAAGGATTCTCTGCCAAAACTGAAGCTATATTTTTAGCCTGTTGGGGATTACTATGAGATTTTAAAAGAAATCTCTTTTTCCTGTGTCATAGGGAAAATACAGTCTTTTGATGATCACTTCTAATAATTCTCAGAGATATATTTAGAGAGATGATGTGAGGACCTCTATTTATGTAATATGTAAGTTTGTAAAAGGATGTTGAAAATGGTGACTGTGCTTCCGTCACTGAGTAGGCGAGAGGTCTGGGCTTTCCAAGACTGACATTCACATCTTCTGGCTCCTGCTTCATCAGTTCCATCTCAGACTTGTCCCACACAATCCTAGAGGAACTCAAAATATCATTCCATCTTCTACCCACTCCCCTAGACAGATTCACACCTCAAATCATTCAGGGGAGGTGAGTTTTACCTTTACTATCATTAATAACAGCAACACAAGCAACAAACTTTTGTGTGGTGTCCACTTGGAAGTTATGTTACATGCAGGAGGAGAGAGGAGTGACAGACATAATCCCTGCCTTCTCCAAATCTCACGGGTCAGTAAAAGAATAGGGCAGGTAGGTGGAATACTGGATAAAGTACTGGGCCTTGAATCAGGAAGACTCATTTTCCTGAGTTCAAATCCAGTCTGAGATACTTCCTAGTTGTGCGACCCTGGGAAAGTCACTTAGTCCTGTTTGCCTCAGTTTCCTCTTCTGTAACATGAGCCGGAGAAGGAAATGGAAAACCAATCCAGTATCTTTGTCAAGAAAACCCCAAATGGGGTCACAAAAAATTGAATGCAACTGAAAAGTGGCTAACAACAGTAAAAGAATAAAATACATGTGCAAATACCTATAATGCAAAATTTTATATCAATTAAAGCCCTTCATGACCTGCCCTCTTCTTGCTTTGTCAGTGACTATTTCCCTTCACACACCCTATAGGCCACCCTCCTAGCAGACAGCTAAGTGGCAAAACATACAAACATTGGATTTGGAGTAAAGATACCCTCAAACTCTACCCGAGATACTTACTACTTGTGTGACCTTACATTCGTGGTTCCTCAGTTTCCTCATCTCTAAAATGAGGGAATTGGACTCAAAGACCTCTAAGGTACCTTCCAGCTGAATTATCCAATGAGATTTGCTATTGCTCATGCACAATGTTTCACCTACTGTCTCCCCTTGCCTTTGAACTACCTGTCCTCTGTGCCTGAAACGTTCTCGGCCTCACCTCTGACTCCAAATCTCCAGCTTCCTTCCAGACTTACCTCAATCACTACCTTTGACAGGAGGCCTATGCTGACCCTCCCAAATGCTAATGCCTTCAGTTCTAATGTATGTATACCTATTTATCTATAGGTAGTCTCCCTCATTAGAATTCAAGATCCTTGAGGCAAGGACTATTTTGATACCTTCTGAGCATTTCCAGTATTCATCACAAAGTCTGGCACAGAATAATAAATTAATAAATATTTGTTGATAAATCTATTGATTGATAACAGTATCTATCGAGCACAGTGCTTTGCACAGAAGAGTCAGTAACTAAATATTGGTGGAGTGAGTAAATACATGCATTTCCCATAGTACATTATAAACTTCTCAGCACAGAGCAATGTCTCATTTTTTTTTTGCATCCTCCAGTGCTCAAGAACAGGACCTTGCACATAACAATCATTTAATAAATAATTCTTGGAAGTGATTCTTCTTTCGGTGCTCAAGCTTTTTAAGAACACTTTTGGTCTCTGTTTTAGCCTCAGTCACTTCTTACCTTCTTACCTTTTTATATTTATCCAATTATGTGTCATATTCTCTTTAGCAAAAGGTAAACTCATTAGGATCAAAGATTGCATCATTGTTAATCAATGATCTGCAGCACCTTCTTATACAGGAGGTGCTTAATAACTACTGAATGCATGTTGCAAGTGTGCATTCGGCATAGCTTCCAGCTGTTATCTACATTTTCTCATCATATTGGTTTATTTTCAGGAATTAATGTGTGAAAACTAAGTTGTAGAGACTTCTTAATCTCTTTGAGACACCTTTTTTTTTAGTCTGTTTATATAAATGATTATAAGATAATAGTGCTTCCTGGGTCTGGCATTCTCAAAATCAATGTGTTTTTTGGAACTGTTAGTCGCATTGCAAACCAACTGAATCTCTATCCATTCCTAAATGCAAAATTGTAATAATCTCTTGCTGAATATGTTGATGTTTTCAATGAAACTTTCCTTTCTATCTACCTCCAGGAAGGTTTGAGAACATATTGCTTCCTCGTCTTTGCCGTAATCTGCTTATTAGGAGCAACCTACTTCTATTTTGTCCTTCCTGAGACCAAAAACAAGACTTATGCAGAAATCAGCCAGGCATTTGCCAAAAGGAACAAGGAAAACCTCCCAGAGGAGAAAATTGAGCAAGCCGGAGCCAATGGACAAGCCAACGGGAAGTCTGAGCTAGAGTTTTCTACACTTGACAACCACGTCCAAAATAAGACCATTTAACTTGCATAGTCTCTCCATTTGGTGGGGGTAGGAGGGCATCCTAGAAGGTTGATGCTCTCCTAAGTTCAAAAAGTCATCCTGAAACACTCAAAGTAGCCAAGCTTCTCTGCTCACGGAGATTTTGAAGTATTCACCTGTAAAGAGGGAATGACTATAACCTCTTGGACTTGACTATGACTGCTGATTCCGGAACTTCTGGAGTCTAGAAAGAGAAACAAGTTCCTCCTTCCCTCTACCCTTATCCTGCCCCACCCCCACAACAGACCATTCGTTTGGTGTAGTTTTTCCCATTTCATGTTGCCACAGATAGAGTTCCCTTGAATCATTCTGGGAAAACTACTTAGTTTCAAAGCAAATTGAGGAAATTCATGAGGTGAATATTAAAAATAATAATACTAAGTCAATTCCTGGGTAGGCAATTCTCAAAGAAAGTCCCTTTCACATGGAATGAGGATAGACTTGGGGTGTACAGAGAAGCTAGCTAAGTAACTTCAGAAAACATGCTATGTGATCAGCCTGTTCCTGGAGATGAGCTGGAGTGGGTGCTGCTCCCTCCAGTCACATTAGAGAGCTATGTTTTTATTCTCAGGCTTGTCCAAGCAGAGATGCCCGTGCCAAGTGGCAAATTGGATCATAAGGAAAGTGAAGAGCATGTTACGTCTTGTAACAGAAGTTAAATTAAGTGTGGATTTCATGTTCCATTAGCTGTATAACAGAAATACAGTGATCCCCTACAAAGACCCCAAAGCAGACAATCATCAGCTCTCCTGGGGACTGTGGTTTGATCAGACTCGGCCAGAGTCAATTCCTAAATTGAAGCCAGTTTTGTCCCTGGCCCAGCTCACCCTGTAGCCACCCTCCCAGGGAGAGCTCAGAAATGAAGATTCACCTTCATTACAACCTTTGCCAAATAGAAGCTGGAAAATAATTTTTTTGGGGGTAAAAAGTAATACTAAAAATTCAGCTGTACTAACACAGATATTTGTAAGTTGTCTCTGTGAATATAGATGTGTGTATGTAAGAATATTTAGAATAAAAAATGAGAAGTATGTATGTGAATATGTGTGTACATGTCCACCAGCATATGGTATCATCAATAAAAGTTTTGACCTAAGGTTTTCCACATTAGAGCAGGATCATCAGATTCCAGGCATCTATTTCTAAAGGGCTCCTACAGGATCGAGACGCCAGTGGAGAAGTTATTTCAAACAATTGCAAAAATCCAAAGTTGACGCCACATCCGGGGTCATACCTGAATGCAAATCTCTTCTTCTCTATTCCTGACAAATGTTCATCTGGCTTTTGCTGAATGAACTCTAGCAGCAGCGCAGATGGTCAAATAGAACATTTGGCTGAGTGCCTGGCAAGTGGCAGGTCCCTTATAAATACGTTTCCTTCTCCATTCCTCTTGTTAGAAATCTGTTAAGGGGCAGCTAAGAGGAGCAGTGACTAGAGCCAGGAGGACCTGAGTTCAAATTCAGCCACAGATACTAGCCAATATTTGCCTGCCTCTCTGCAATTTCCCTCTATTTATCCTACATTTGTCTACTCAGGCCAAGAAGGCCAAATCTAGTCGTAGTACCCCATGACAACTCTTGAGATGCTTGACCACAGCTATTGTGTCCCCGCTAAACCTTTTCTTCTTCAAGCTAAGCATCCCCCTTTTCTTTGACCAGTCTTTTAATAATAAGCAAAATTTGAATTGCTCCCTGGTGAAGGAATTGCAGCAAATCCACGTCCTTCCTAAAATGTGATGTCAGAACTGATAACAATATTCAGAACGTGACCTAGCCAGGGCAAAGTGTAGGAACTATGGTGTCCCTTGATCTTGACATTGTGCTCTGATGAATGCAGTCTTGGACTGTACAAATATTGTACAATGTGAATATGTGTGTATGTGTCCACCAGCATATGGTATTGTCAATAAAAGTTTTGACCTAATGTTTTCCACGTAAGAGCAGGATCATCAGATTCCAGGCATCTATTTCTAAAGGGCTCCCACAGGATGGAGACGCCAATGGAGAAGTTATTTCAAACAATTGCAAAAATCCAAAGTTGACAGCACATCCGAGGTCATACCTGATTCAAATTCTGATTCAAACTCTTTGGCTTGGTTGAGTTGAGAGTCTTTTCCATTCTGAGGAAGAAGATGTACTTTCAATGACCTTAATAGAAATGATCCTGACCTCAATCCCTGTGCTTGATGGTCCCACATATTTGACATTGCCTTATAATGGCTCAAGGCAAACTACTTCAAAGACTTCCCAGAAACTGAGAATACTCTTATTTTGATTCTCCACCTCAGAAATCACCTTGCCCTAAAAATCTGCAGTAGTCATTTATTTCTTTTGCTTAGAATTATAGACAAATCCCCAGAACAATTTGCAATTGTTTCCATGGGAAAAAAGAAAAATTGAGCCATATTATTTTTCATAAAAACTAAAAGTACCCACAGATAAGTGACAATATGCTTGAACTGCAGCCACCGCTTTATCTAAATTTCAAATATATAAGTACTAAATAATTAATTTGGAAATTGTTCTTGCCTAGTCAATATTAGGTTTTTTTAATGTTTTGACAATAGGCTTCCCCTTTCTCTCATATATAAACCCACTGCTCTTGATGACATTCTATTTTACCAACCAACTTGTATTTTGTTTCCTAGTATGCAAAAAGATCTGATATTTTTAATCAGAGAGTTTCTTGAAATGGAGCCAAATAAAGTGGTAAATATTAAACTAAACTTATGAAAGATGTCTTTCATTGGATGACTAGCTACTGGGGACACAGGGTAAATAATATTGACATCCAAGCAGCATGGAACCAGATGCCAGCATTTTGAACAAAAGCATATACTCCTTCCTTAGAAAACTAATGAATTGTTTTCAGATAACCTAATTAGAAAATAACAAATTAATACATCAAAAAATCCAAAGCAAGAGACCCTCAGAACCAAAAGGAATAGAAATAAAATTGGAAAGAAAAGAAAAAAATGAATAAGTACAATAAGTATATGGATTGTTTTAAGGAAAAAGAATAAAATCAGCAAACCATTTAAAAATCTACTCAAAACAAAGAGAAAGGAAAAATCAAATTTTCAAAATCACAAATGAAAAGCAGAGATCACAAGGAATGCCACTGAAATAAAGGCAACACTCAGACTATTATACGAAGTTATATGCTAATGAAACTGAGGGAGACAAAAAAAATAGATGCACATTTACAAAAATGAAAAATACAGTGGCAAAATAAGTATAACCTAAAGAAACCCAGCTCAACAGAAGAAATTCAGGTCATTAATGAATTGCCGTATAGGAAGGCACCAAGTTTCATAAGTGAATTCTATCAACCATTCAAAAACTCAACCTCTATATGTTTTTACAAATACGGTTCTCTTTATGTTATGGTTATAAGCTTTGTGGGACAGAACCACGTTTGCCTCACAGAAAGAGTCAAGTCAATATCATTAATGAATATTGGTTCACAAATAATAAAAATAATAAATGAAGTAGAACAATATGGTCAAATATTCATTATTTTTATAAATTTAGATTTATATCAGAAATACAAGAATGGTTCAATTTTGGACAAAGAATGTAAATCTGACTAGATCTCCATTTTACTCCTTATGTCATAGTCAATTCCAAATAGATAATGGTCTAAATATACATATATATGTGTATACATACATACGTTTATATATGAATAAAAATTTTAGAAGTGGAACTATAAATGTTACAGTTTTCAAAAAGAGGAAAATTCCTATGTAACCAACAAGTAGAAGAAATTATAGGATTTAAGTATAAAAAATAATTTTTAAGGCATACAGAAAAAGAAAAAAAACAGATTGGAAAAGTCTTTGGTGCAAACATTTCTAATAAAAATGTTTTTCTCCATATCCATAAGGAATTGCTACAAATTTATTATAGAAAGATTCATTATCCCAAGAGCTAAATTGCCAAAGGATATAAAGGACCACTCTTGAAGGAAACACATATTATCCTTAACCATCTGGAGAGAGTGGAGTTCTAATTCTATATTAATCAGAGAAAAACATTTTAAAATCACTTGCAAAGGAATATTTATTTCGAAGATATATCAAAAACAAGATAGAAACAAAAACTTTCCCCTAATAACTTCTGGGCACACTCTTCTCTAAGGCAGCTGGGATGCACAGGTCTTGGATTCAGAGTGATCCAAGTTCAAATCTGGTCTCAGACCCTATCTGTGCAATTCTTGACAAGTCCCTTAACCTCTCTGTCTGTCTGTTTCATCAGCTGTAAAATGGGAATAATAGAAGCACTTATCTCCTAGCATTTTTGTCAAGATAAAATGAGCAAATACTTGTAAAATGCATAGAAATTCTTATAATTATTGTTACAGCCCCTCAGTTGGTGGGGAAGGGGACTTGGATAGGTTCCTACATACCACTGGTCCCAAGTTCAGGCCCAAATGTGTCACGACTGATAGATGAGTCTCTAAGTTTCCACTGATCTGGAGTCCAGAAGATATTTCCTAAAGGTCACTTTTTACTCCTCAGAGAATCAATGGTACAAAACCTGGACTGGACTTAGACTCCTAAATGACTATGGCTGCTCATTTTCCTGACTTTTCAGAACTTGGAGACTCCATTGTCTTTGCTTGGCATGTGAAAGACCAAACTCAGAAGCCAAGAAAGAGGGATGGTTTCTTAGGGCCATACGGCCTGAGGGTAGAGAAGACCCTAAGTGAGCATTCTCCCTTTGGGGCATGGGCAGTCACTGGATGCCATCAACAAAGGAGTCCACCAATAGAGGAGCAAAACAGACAAATAAATAAACAAACAAACAAAAATCAAACCTGAGACAAGGCAGCAGAAACATATTCCAGTCTAATACTCCTGTATCTATGATATCCTTTAGGTGTGGCCAACTAAGATCCCAGCTCCTACAGGAAGCCTTCCCCAACCTCTTTTAATTTCAGTGCCTTCCCTCTGTTAAATATTTCCTGTTTAACTTGTATATAGCTTATTCTGTATATATTTGTTGCATGGCATATTGTTTCCCTCTCCCCATTAGGTTGTAAGCTCCTGAGGACTTTTTGCCTCTTTCTCTTGCTTTATATGGTCCTGATGCACGGTGGGTGCTTAATAAATGTTTACTGAACTGAATTCCCTCCAACTATGCAGATCAAAAACTATCCATGTCTATTCATCCAAGACAACTCTTCTCCATGTTGTTGACCCAAAGGTCAACACAGCAACTCAACATGCTAGACCCTCCTTACTTTCTTCTGATATTGCAAGGGTATCAAGGGAGCACTTTGGATATCCAGCTGTCACCCATCATTCTCAGCACATGACCAACCCATCTTCTCTTCCTATCACACAATTCTTTGATGACACCATCTACTTCTGTTCTCATTTGGAGTTGGCTGGATAATGCAGCCTGCTCACACCCACCACATCCCACCCTCTATGGGATGCTCATCTTTAGACAGCATTTTAGATGTTAGTGATATATAGAAACATATTTATAAGCATATATATATATATATATATATACACACACACACACACACACACACACATATATTAAGATAGGTACATTGAAAATAATGGGCCTTCATTAATTGGCTGAACACATTTTCTATATGATTATGATGGAATGCCATTGTGCTATAAGAAATGACAAAGGGGATGGTTTCAGAAAAAAAAACACCCTGAGAATACTTATATGAACTAATGCAAAGTGAAGTGCAGAACCAGAAGAACATTGTACATGTAATACCAATGTTGTAACGATAATCCATTGTGAAAGACCTAGCTATTTTGGTCACTATAATGATGTATGAAAATTTCAAAGGACTCATGATGAAAAATGCTATCCACCTCCAAAAAGAGAATGGATAAACTCTGAGTGCAGATTGAAACATTTTTTCATTTTCTTTATTTTTCTTGCTTTTCCCCCCAAAATGGCTAAAATGTAAATATGCTTTAGATGACTTTATATGTAGAATGGGTATCATACTGTTTGTTTTCTCAATAGATGGTGAGGGGCTGGAGAGAGGGAGAAAACTAGATTTTGGAACGCAAAATTAATATATGAATGTTGAACTAAAAAAGAATAAAATTTTTAAAAAGACAAAAAAGGATGGGATTTCACAACTATGGGAAGTTTAAGATCAGTAAAAGTGCTTTGCAGTTTCCCATAGACCTCCTTTCCTCCTTTTCAACTCTGAGCCCAGCTCATTTTCCCTCCATGTTGCACAGTGCCTAACACATAGAGAGTGCTTAATAAATGAATAAAACCTTGTTGATTGTGTTATCTGTCATAGATATAAGGTTGGAAAATCTCAGCAATGAAAGTAGTTGTGCATTGGGTTTCATTACATTTCGGAATTCAAGAAATATTATTTCATGGATTTGGTCTTTGGGTATGGCTCTATGAAAAAAGATCCCCACAAAAATCATTGAATATTGTGCCTGGACATCAGGATGATATGGTAAAAAAAATTCTGTAGAAGACTGGGAAGGACCCTGAAAATCACATCAAAATATACTCTGATACTTGGTGACTTCAGTGAAAAAGTTAAAAAGAAAAAAAGGTAAGGATAGGGAAAAACATATGAGAAAGAGTGGTTCAGAATAAAAAGTTGAAAAAAGCCAGACTTGTAGACCAAACTCAAACTCAAATAGAATTTCAAATAGAAATGGGGGACACAAATCCATACATAAGGATCCTTATGGACCACATGGTAACGTAGTTTTAAAACGTAATGTTGTCTATGTTTTATTGTATTTTTATTTATGTGATTAAATATTTTCCAATTACATTTTAATCTGGTTCTTTCTACACCTGGGAGTCTTAGGAGTAGGGCTGCATGTTTGACACCCTTATTGTAGACTCTACCGAAGACTCAAGCCCCAGTATCATGAATCTTCAAAAAACAAAGGATTTATAGGATCTGGTCATGGTGAACATCAAACATTATCACAAGAAATGAAATTTACTATGTTTTAACAAATGGAAAACATTATAGATGTGGGAGTTATCTCTGAATTTGCTTTCTGTACACAACCAACAGAGCTAAAATTAACTAAACCCAATAGAACTAGGATCAGAATTTAAAATAAATAAAAATAAATAATAGTAATGAGAAAAAAATATGATATACAATTTAAAAGATTTAACTCTGAATTATTTAAGAAGGTTACTTAGAATTTTAAAAATGGGAAATAGACAACAGAAATAAAATTGACACCAATAAACTACCTTACAGTTATTAAATTGGTAGAGATAAAAGGTAAGCTCTGTGAAGCAAGGTCTGCTTAATTTTCTTTTTCTTTCATATTTCAGTTCCTAGCCTACCTCCTGGCATATAGTAAGTACTAAATAAATGCTTCCTGATTGATATACCTGAACATTCATATAATCTTTTGGGAAAACAATGTAAAAATATATAATAAAGATTACAAAGTTGCTCTATCCTCTGAACCCATCATCCTATGCTATAGAGAATAAAAATCATGTCTGTACATAAATATTCCTAGCAATATTCACTAAAGGAAAAACAAAAAAAAGGAAGGAAGAAGGGAAGGAAGGAAGGAAGGAAGGAAGGAAGGAAAGAAGGAAGGAAAGAAGGAAGGAAGGGAGAAAGAGAGGAAGGAGAAAGGAAACAGGAAAACAGGAACAATCTATATGTCTTACCATTGATGAAAGGCTGAAAAAATAGGGAATATGAACATGGATGCAATGGTATTTCATCATAAAACATGGCAAATATGAAAATCACAAAGACATATGATAAAGATCTAAAGTGTAGAAGATAGAGTCAAAACAATACACAAACCAAGCACAACCCTCTAAATAATAAAGAAAAAATTCAGAAGGGAACATAGCAACAAACAATATGTTTTTGTTATTACAAGGTAAAAAGTATTAATAGTTTTTTAAATAAACTAAGTTGACTAATGCTTTATTATTATGTATTTTAATATTTCTATTGATTGGGGAAGAGGAGGCAAGGGAAGTGGTGACAGGAGGAAAAGGGAGAACAAAAATGAAATGATTGTCATGATAATTTAATCTATTTCCCCTGGTTTTATCACCTCCATATGTATGACACCCAGGACTGATCGAGCCAATTTATCTCTCAAGTGTTAGAGTTCAGCCCAGGAATATACAGCCACACAAAGCTAATAAGTCAATCAAACTGTTTGTTGGGTGAAGGATAAATGCAGAAACATGTGCAATCTCTGCCATGCAAACACCCACAAGTCCCAGGATCCCCAACATCTGGAATATGTTCTGGATCATTTACCATCTAAAAGATACATGGAATTTTCTTAGGGCCATCAGGGATGGATGAGGCATCCTGAGGGGTGAATATAAGTATGGGACACTTAAACAATAAGCAGCATGAGTCAGCACAAATCCATCAATCTGTTCATAGCACCAGAAGATGGTCTAACATGGGTAAAGCTGAAGATCCTAACTAATCTCAACCAATCCTCGCAGGGAAAATTCAAGCATTATAAGACCTGGGTTGTGGACATTCAGGATGATATAAGATAGCTACAAGCCATACAAACAATTCCAAAATAAAAAGTTTTTAAATCATATTAGTTTCCTTGGCCTGTGTAGACAAGTGTCTCTGGATTGATAGGTACCCAAAGTCCTTATCTCCAACCTTACAGGATTTCTACTCATCTTCCATGGACCAGATGTCACCTGTTGCATGACATCTAATCACCACAGTCAGAGGCAGAAGTGATTTTTTTCTCTTTCAAACTCCTACTAGAATTTTGTTTATACCACACTTATGACACTTAGGTCCTACCTTATATTCTAATAAGAAAGACAGAGAAAGAGAGAGAGAGACACACACAGAGACACACAGAGAGAGACAGAGGAGGAGGAGAAGAAAGAAGAAGAAGAAAGAGAAGGAGAAGGAGAAGAAGGAGGAGGAGAAGGAGAAAGAGCAAAAGGAGGAGAAGAAGAAGAAAAAGAAGGAGGAGGAGGAGAAGAAGAAGAAGAAGAAGAAGGAGAAGGAGAAGAAGAAGAAGAAGAAGAAGAAGAAGAAGAAGAAGAAGAAGAAGAAGAAGAAGGAGAAGAAAGAGAAGGAGGAGGAGGAGGGGGAGGAGGGGGAGGGAGAGGAGGAGGAGAGGCAATAACTTACCTCTCCTGAGAGATCTTCAGGCAGAGGCTGGATGATCGACTTTCAGGTATTTTCTAGAAGGGATTTCTTTGAGCTTTGTGTTGAACTAGATATTCCCTAAGGTTCATTTCAAGTCTACAATTCTGTGATTCTGTAGTTCTCTGGCTCCTTATTCATCTTTCTATCCCCCGAAGTGGCTTGCTCTTGGGAGACCTTCAGCAAATGTGGCGAATGACTCAATGGGTGATTGAACAGGTAAACAAAACCAATATGAATAAGTGAAAGTGCGTTTGAACAAGGGTGGTATGTTTGAATTTTGCACATTTCATAGAAGGATCGTGCATAGTCAACAGTTTGAAGCACCAATAACTGTAATTTAATTTAAATCTCAGTTAAGTCAAACAATGATTATGCTTCACATAACTCTAAATCCGTTAATAATTTGCTAAGTTTTCCTCATTGCCCCAGGTAGTTGGTTTTCTAATTATCTAATCGTCTCAGTCCCTAGATAATAACACTTTATGCCCTTACTAATCAAAACACTCATTTTTAAAAGTATAAATTCTGTATTCAGTGCTAGTCAGCCTATAAATGACACAGTAACTAATCTGTTCTCTGAGCTCATCATCTCAGACTGAGCCTGCCAAGTGACAGGACAGCGAGACCAGACTGATGGGGACAGGTTGACTCACTCGAACTTACCTATTCATGTAACCACATAGTTAAAAATACAAAGCACTTGAACTCAGAGTTCATTCAATTCCCTAAGAGTCATAAGGCTAAATTTTTCAGGTCCAGTTCAATTCCCCTTTGGGTCATATTTCTATGACTTCTGTTGTACAAAAGAAAAACTTGCCCAGACTTTTTTCAATGAATGAAGATGGAAGACACAGTACCTCTGCTGACAAAATCCCATTTTGCAATTGTGTTGATGCAGTGCCAGCCTGAAGATTTATTTCATTTTGGAGAGCTTAACTGAGCTAAATGTGATCCCTGAACTTCTACATTTTTTACTATGGATATGGACTGGTAAGAGCCAAAACAGGGAATGAGACAATCTCAATCAGAAGTCATCTCCCTCAACCCTTACCTACACAGACAAGTACCCTACAACTTCCTTGGCATGGGATTATCTGCCTTGATGTAAAGAACAGCAGTGATGGAGAACTCCCTCCCTCCAGAGGTATCAAATCTCATTATTGGATGGCTCCAACTGTTAGGTTAGTGAGGCTTATTTTTTCCTTTTATGGAACTGAAATATGCCTCTCTTCAATTTTTAGTCAAGTCTTCCAGTTCTTTCCTCTGGGAACAAGTGAAACAAGCCTAGTCTCTCTTCCCCATAACAGCTCTCCAAGTACTTAAAAATAATTATTAGACCTTCCCCTTCCAATTCCAACCACACCACTCTTTCCTAGGCTGAAAAATCCCAGGTCTTTCAAATGACCCTGGTTTGGTATGACCTGCAATCCCATAACCATCTTGATTGCCCTCTCCTAAGACTTGGTGAAGTTTGCCAATGTCCTTCTAAAATGTATTCCCCAGTACTGAACTCAAGAATCCATAAATATTTTGAGGTTAAATCTTGAACATAAAGGAGAAAGTATAGTGGAAAGGATATGTGTGAAACTCTATGAAGGGATAGACAGAAGTGATTTTTGTCATCAGAATATTCCATGGACCACTGGGATAGAAAGAGATAATAGGCAAGAAACTCAAGAAACAGGTCATGAGCCTTTCACAGGTTTATCATCTTTATATATCATATAATATATTCTACATATTAATACATTATATTTTATTTTACATTTTTAATATTTTATTTATTTTACATATTCATATATAATAATTTGTGTTATATAATGTATAATAACAATAATACAGATATTTGCTAGAGCTCTCCCGCCCAAAACCTGAGCAGCTAATAACAACTTTACTTGATTTGGTGGTGATTTTGTCCTCCCTAAGGTGGAGGAAGCAACAACAGAAAATTCTGGTGCTCACAAAAAGAGAGGAACTTTCAGCTACGATGGAAGGATGGCAACACTGGATGTGGCAACCCTAGATTTTAGAAAGTCAGATTTCAAAGGAATCAGGAAGAGTTTATGGCAGGTCCCATGGATTACATTCATTTTGGTGAATAAGTTATTCTTGGTTGTAGGTCTCCATCTTTATGCCTTTTAGAATATCAGACTCTCTGCTCTGTTCCTTCAGAAAGATATCTCCTAAGTCTTGTAGGATTTTAACTGTAGTTTCTTGGTTCTAACATTCTTTCTTTCTAGCTGTTTGTGTTATTTTTTTCTTTGTCCTGGAAACTCTGGATTTGGGATATCACATTCTTGGGAATTTCCATATCATGGTGGACAGTAGGAAAAAGTCATTCTATTTTTCACTTTGCCCTTTCTGTCTGTCCAATAATAAAACACGCCTTTTCATAAGGTAGAGAGCTCCTCAACTCTGCAGGAGTCCTGTTAGAAGTGAGATAACCATTTAGGAAAGATGTTGTAGAGGGTGCTCATTCAGAGAAAGAGAGCCTGAGTTTGTAGGTGGTAATGGTAGTGGTGGTGGTAGTTGTAGTGGTGGTGGTGGTAGTAGTACCAGTAGTAGTAGTAGGTAGTAATAGTAGTACTTATTCCTGTTCTTCTGACAGCAGGGTGGCACAGTAGATAGAGTACCAGGCAAGGAGTCAGGAAGACTCATCTTCCTGAGTTCACATCTAGCCTCAGACAAGTACTAGTTGTGTGACCCTGGGAAAGTCACTTAACCTATTTGTCTCTGTTTCTTCATCCTCTAGCTCAAGAAGGAAGTGCAAAACACTCTAGTATTTTTGCGAAGAAAACCTCCAATAGGGTCACAAAGAGTCAGATATGACTGAAAAATGATGACGACCACAACAAAATAGAAGTAGTAGCAGTATTGGTAGTAGTAATGGTGGTGGTGGTAGTATTAGTGGTAGTAGTACTAATGATAGTGGTAGTAGTGGTGGTAGTAACAGTAGTCGTTAAAATACTTATATTTATTACTCTATCTCAGTTGAGTCTCAAAACAACCTTATGAAGTATTATTATTATAGATAAGGAAACAGGCTGAGAGAGCTCCCACAGTCACATTGCTAATAAAAGAAGGTGTCATAGTGACCTCCAGGATGTCTTCATCTGACGTGCTAAGCAACCCCTGAAGATGGGCTGCTATGCCAGGAGACATTGCTGTCCCTATACAGGGAAAATAATGGACCTCTTCTGGTTTGCCTGGTGAAAGTTATGGCTGCTGGTGATTTTTCAGGAATTTTAAAGCAATGGCAAAAGGAATACCAAAACAAGTTCCTTTTTATGGAACCTCAGAGAACTAAATCTAAATTTTGTCCATTTGGTTCCAAGAGCATTAGGAGAATGATGAATGTAGACCCTTTGGAGCTTCATAAATCAAAAATTACCTTCCAAAACAGCACATTAAAATTTTTTCTTTTCCTTGACACTCTTCAAAAACCTCAGTCATCTGTTAGATTTTCTGACATGGTACAGTAGTTTTTCACTGGGAGGTAATAACATCCAAAGAAGAAGACTGAACATTTCATCAGTTTCAGTCGGCAAACTCCTGTACCCTAGATGACTGTTTTCTGACTCACAATGCTTTCTCGTGTCAGACACAACACCTCAACTTGCTGTTATTAGACTAAAGAGAATGATGGTGTCTACAGAACATGATCTCTTCAAAAAATAAAAGTGGTTCAACTTTGTCAAACACAGGCACCTCATTAAGCAATTTAATTCCATGAGTGCACATGTTTTCAAAGCTTCCTAGGTTTTCCACTTGTAACTATTTCATAACTGTGTGGAAAATGACTAAAAAATATGTCCAAAGACCAAAAGTCCTTTGAAAAATAGTTGCTTTATGAATGTCTTGCTTTTAATCAGCTCTGTGACCAAGGAATGAAAAAATCAAGACTGTAGAGTTTCAACAGTTGATATTCACCATGTATACTTTGATCAAGATCAGAATCCCTCAGAACACTTATCTAGTTCAGATCTTGCTGAGGGTAGTGCAGGAGCATATCAGCAACATTATGAGACATATCTTTCAGTTTTGCCACATGCCTTAGAAGCCACGGAGGAAAGCAACACTGTGGAAGCCATATAAGATTGCAGCTATTAGATGATAAGCAAATTTGGATATTAGAACACATCTTACTCTACAAACCATGATGAAATGTATGCAAAGATGTTCCATACCCTTTTTAAAAGAATATAGATAAAAGCCTTGAAAAAATTAAATAAATTTCCTCTGTAAATAGCCAGCACAATGTTGGGTGTCCTGGTTGACCTGAACCATTGTTCTGTCGTACTCCTGAATGAATGCAGTAAAAGCTTGCTGCTAATATCCATGGATGTCCTTTTTGGATGTTAATGAACATACTGCAGTCCTGCAGGGATCCCCAGTACCAAAACTGAGATCTCTTCATGGCAATTGCTGAAAATGAAACTACAACTTTTGACAGGTGGAAAATGAAACAAGTTCTTTTGGGTCCCTGAGATTTAGACATATTGGTTTGATGAACATGTTTCTTAAGAGAGTACTGGATGAATCTCAGTCCCTGAATCAGAAAGAAATTTTCTATATTCTTCATATATATTCATCTTTCAACTACTTCCATGAATGTGAGAACCAACAGTTTTAGAGGTTATCACAAGTATTTTTAATACATATCTTCCAAAAGTTTCATCCTTAAACCTATTGAAGGCAGTGTATTGCTTTTGCATGTTAAACATTTCCCGCAGGACCCTTTTAATCAACTTCTCCAAAAGAATATCATCAATGAGTTGCTGAAGTCAGATAATGGAAGTGAGAAGACTAAATACATACTACATCAGGTGAATGTTTGTTTGGAACTTGAAGATACCGCCATCCTTAAATCCTCAGCTATAATGTTTAGGCAATGCTCCTTAGCCCCATTTTGTTCAAATGTAGGGATTAGAAATGTACTGTTAGACCTTTTGGAAAATAAGAGACTTTTTAAATTTATAGCTGCCACATAATTATTTTGTTGATTTTTGAACTGAGAATGTATTCTAAGAGAATCCACATATTTCCAGTTTCTGAAACAGATGTGTTCATGGCTGAACCAGATCTTCTCAAAATGACTTTGCTCTATGTTCCTAGATCTGCTTTCTGTTTTGGCACCACTCATCCCAGAGGAGGGTTGGGAATGAAGATGAATCACTTAAAAGTCCTGGGTTTTCTTGTGATCTTGATCAATACCTAGGAGATGAAATTGGATATGAACCCTGAAGTTACATTCCTGAAGACCAAAATATTCTCTACAGAATCTTTCCTCACTGCTCCTGAATTTGCAGTATAAGATGCTAAAATAAAAAAGAAAACTTCATGAGGAATGAGTTTCCATTATGAAAAGGAAAACATGGATGGATTTTAGTATTTGCTAAAGCCTGATTTTTGTTCCTAAATCTACTGCCAAAAAAAGGTTTTTCTGGGCAGCTCATTGAAACAGATAATGTAATTAGAATTGTGCACTGCTAAAATTTACCAAATCAAGAAGAATTTTAGCTAAGGAATTTTTTAAAATTAATTTAAATAAAATTTTCAAAGCAGAAAAAACAGGATTTAAATTCATATCCTCCTGATTCCAAGTCCAGTTTTCTATCTATAATGCTCATTTATTTGATGACGATATATACTCTAGGAGAAGATGATGACTCAGAAAGTGTGTAGCATAGTGTTTTCACAAAAATAAGTTTTTTACATGCAACTCCTGAAGCAAAAATTTTCATTCAGAACTAGTCATACCTAACTCGTCTGATTCATTTTGAACATTTCCAAAAACAACCAGACCCCAACCCCATTGTCCTCACAGGTTACTGGAATTTTATCCCCTAGCACATAGTAGTTACTTAATAAATGTTTACTAAATTGAATTAAATTGACTCTGATAGACTAGCATGTTTCCTTCTCATTTTCTCTCTCTTTAAAAAATAGGCTAGTCTCACCATAAGCATTCACCAAAAATAAAGGCGTCATTTGATAAAATAAAATAAAAAAAACACTTTTCAAACCTGCATTATGATACATTAGCTCAAGTTTCATTTAAGTCCTCTCTTTCTGAAACGTGGAAATCTCAGTCTCTCCTCAAACACAACCCCCCTGGGCCAGAGGAACTGGAATGAGGAAAGTCATTCTTGCTAGGCTGTACTTAAAATCTTGGCCTTCAGGGGGAAAAATAGGTAAAGTGCCCCATTTACCCAGAGTATATTGTAAAAGAAAAAATTGCAGAGATGGATTCAGGTAAGCTCTATGTGTCCAGAACATAGATTAGTCAGTATAAAATATATAAAAAAGCAGATGAACCATAAGTTTGTGGAAGAAGTGGACTGAATACCTGCTGGGAGGAGAAACCTGAGCTGAACCAGGAATGAAGAAAGACACCTATACAAAGGTCCCAAAGTAAGAGATGGGAAATTGTGCATGAAGAGCAGCGACTTGGTCAGTTTGTCTGGAACATAAAGTGGATTGGGGAAAATCACTGTAAAATATGTCTGGAAAAATTAGTTGGAGCCAGATGGTGAAGTGTTTCAACTATCAAACCAAGTAGTTTACAATTTAACCTATAAGCAATGAAGAAATCACTAAAGCATTTCTTAGGCAGGGGATGACACAATCAGAAGCATGCTTTAGGAATATCAATTTGGATGATACATGGATGATTGGCCAGAGAGAGCAGAGGCATGATGCAGAGAGACCAATCAGGAAGCTATTAGAAGAGGTCAGACAAGAGATGATAAGGGCCTGAACCATGGCAATGGCGCTGTGAGTGGACAGAAGGGGATACGTAGGAGAGATGATGGGAAGTTGTAATTAGACTTGGCAACTGGTTAGATATGGAGGGGGTGGGACTTAGGAGGTCAAGGATGACTCTAAGGTTATAAACCAGGGTAACTAGAAGGATGACAGTGCCCTTAACAAAAACAAGAATGTTAGATAAGAAAGTGAATTCAGAGAGAAATGGAACTTTGTTTTGCACATGTTGAGTCTGAGATGCCAAAGGGAAGATGCACTAAAGTGAGTTAGAGAACTGAAGTCAGAAGAGATGAGGACTAGATGTATAGACATAGGAGTCATCAGCACAGAGATGATCATTGAATCCATGGGACAGCCAGACATAGAAATCCAAGACAAAGCTCTTTGGTATACACATAGTTACCAGTAGATTTAGGAATGATGATCCAGAAAAGAATCATACATTATAGCTAGATGAGACCTCAGATGTCATGAGGTCCAAACCCATAGTTTTCCAAATGAGAAAATGGAGGCCCAGCTAGTAAGTGTTTAATGTAGGATTCACATCTTCCTGACTTCAGACCTGACATTCTATCCATTCACCAAACTGACTCTCACCACAGCATCTGCAGAAGTCAGAGAGGCAGAAAGATAGACCAGAGGGAGATGTAGCATGAAAACCAAGATTGATGAGAGTTTCCAGGAGGGGAATATGATTAACAGAAGGATGAAAACTGAGAAGAGGCCATCGAATTTAGCAACCAAAAGACATTTTGGTTAGAGAATGTTTTCAGTTGAGAGGTACAGGGAAGGGAGAGGAGGAGACAAAAACCAGCTTTCAAGAAGTTAATAAGTGAGTATAAAGTATAGAAGAGAAAGGAACAGAAAAGGAAGAAAGAATTTAAAAAATTATCCATCCTTCTGGAGAAGCTTGGCTACAAAGGGAAAGAGGGATATATAGATATATGTATGTATATATACATATATAGTACATTAGCATGAGGGGCTAGGAAGGTCAAGTGAAGACTTTTTTTAAGGGTAAGGAAGATATGAGCATGTTTGTAGATAACAAGGAGAGAGTCACTAAACATTAGAAGATTGCAGGGAAATGAACAAAGGAAGAGCTCCTGTAAAAGACAGGAGAAGATGGCATCAGCACTCAAGTAGATGAGTGATCTTGGCAACTCTTCCTCAGAGACTACAGAAAAAGGAAAATGGCAGCTGATGCTTGGTGGACTTTAGGTCTGGGGAGAAGGGAGCATTCATCATGGATGGCCTCAATTTTCTTCAGCAAAGTGTGAAGTAAGGTCCTCTTCTGATGGTGTCGTAGATGGTCTGAAAAGAGAAGTGAAAACTTCTCACTGATAATCAATCACAGAAAAGCAAAGAGCCATCATTTAGCTGCAAAGCCCAAAATGCCACTAGAAAATGTAAATTTGTGGTGCATCCAATCAGGAAAGTGCTGTGACTTCCTCCCCCAGCACTGGGCTGCATATGAATAGATGCTAAGGTGATTATTGAGGAGTAAAGTCCTTGGGCACCTTCCTTCACTTCTCTGAGCTTTATTTCCCCTCATCTGTATAATGAGGGCATTCATACTAGAGACGACATGGCATAGCAGAATGGTGGATTCAGGATCAGTGAACCTGGGCTGGAATCCAGGCATTGCCATTTGCAAGTGGGTAGGATGCATAAATGAGGGTTATAATGCCGGGAGAAATTAAAGGTCATGTGTAGTGGAAAGAACATTTTATTTGGAATCAAAGGACCTAGGTTCAGATCAAGACTACTTGGTCCATGTGACATTAAGAAAGTTGATTTCCCTTTTCAGTTTCCACATCTGCAAGATGAAGAGGTTGTACTAGGCGATCTCTAAATTCTAGGGTATCATCCCCTGTAGCCAAAAAGTAGCCAAAAAACTTCCCTGGATTGAAACACAGGAAACTTGACCTCTAAGCTACTTCCCACTACTACCTAGCTCCGTGATCCTGCATCAATAGCTTTCTCCCTTTTGTCCTCATCTTCCTCATATAGAAAGGAAGAAGTTTGCCTAGACCTAGCAGGGGTGGGGAACCTGCCACCTCAAGATCACCTGTGACCTCCAGGCTGCAGGCTCCCCTTCCCTGGGTCCTAGAGGTTTTCTGAGGTCCAAAGAACACTGGACTTGTAACCAGGCAGCACCTGAATTCAGATCGAGGCTAAGGCACTTAGTAGATGTCTGGACCAGTGAATAATGAGGATGCTAATGAATGCCACACCTACCACAGACAGTCATTGTGAGGATTAATTATGATAATTTATGTAAAGTACTTTGCAAAACTTAAAGTATTTTATAATCATAAGTTGTGTTATTGTTGTTTTCGTCATCATTCTTCAGTCTCACAGAACTGTGATGAAAGCAATTTGCAAATTGTAAATAAAATACTTTTGAAATATGAGCTCTTGGCTACTTATAAACCCCTGAAAAATAGAATATCAGCGTGACAAGGTTTTGGCAGTTGTCAGGGAATGATTTCAAATATTCCCTATCATCTGCCTCAGAATTAGGACACTTCTGTTAGGGAATTTGCACATTAAATGGCTCAAATTTCATAGCACTCTACCTGAACCATGAGTTGGTCAAATAATTGGAAGTCATAAAAGGGAGGAGGGATGGGGAAACTGGATTTGTAAGAAGAATTTAACCCAATTCAATGCATCTGCTAGAACATGGGACAGGAAGATGATTCAGACGTGCGATTTCATTGGCGTTGGGCATTCCCAGAGAAGAAACTTCTTTTAGCAATGTATATGAGTAGCTTATTGTAAAGGTGCAATCTTTGAGATCTGCCTGGGGCACAAGGGATCACATAACCAGAATCTGTCAAAAGCAGATCTTCCTGACTCCTAGGATGGCAATCTGAATACGGCACCACACTGCCTCTCCCAAACAGAATGGTGTAGTGAAATGAGTGTAGGATTTGCAGTTAAAGTACCTAAGTTCAAATCTTTACTCTGCCATGTATGGTATGTGTCACCTTGGGCAAGTCATTTAGCTTCTCTTGGTCTTGGCTTCCCCACATGTAAAATTAGAAGGTTGGATTAAATGACCATAAAAGTCCCTTCCAGTCCTTAGTCCATATCCCCCTTGCAAAGAACCATGAAGTATGACAGGCATTGAAAGACAAAAATGAAGCTCCTCCCCCTAAGATACTTCAGTTAAATAGATCTCTGTACAAGAAGAGCCATTCACTGACTCACTCCTTACAGCCCCTTGTCATCCTTAAGGGCACACACTTACAAAAATAATTATGATCAGTTATAATTTTATATCAAGAGAAAGAGTTTTTAAGGAACTAGAAAAATCAGGACTTATAAACAATCTAAAGAATAGGGAAATCTTGGAACAAATGCACTTTGGGACACCCCCTATTTTCCTGGAGCCTCCAAAGTAATATTAAGAGGACTTTAAAATGAAAAAGAAAAGGAGACAACTGCTAACATACATTTTTCAAACCAGATTTAAGAAAGCACAGCAGGAATAAAATAGGAAAAAAGAATCAGTCAACCAGCATTTATTAAGCACCTACTATGTGTCAGGCACTGTTTTAAGAGTTAGGAATACAAAGGAAGGCAAAACTATAGTCCTCACTCTTAAGGAGCTCATAATCTAGTGGTAAAGTACCAGTGGACATGGCTTTAAGTTAAGTATTTTTCAAAGTTTCACCCTTATAGACATTGTGCCAGAAGAATGGGGGAGGGGGGTGGGGAGGAAGAGAGAGGAATACTCCTAATTGCATTCTAAGCCCTTTTGGTAAGTCAAGGATGTGAATTTCATTTGCATATTACCCTTTTTCTAAAAAAAAATCTAGAATACTCACACCTTGTCATTTATATTTGGAAAGATGAAAAAATATTCTAGGGTTGAATGAATCCCTAGAGAAAAATTCAAGTATAAAATAGCATTTTACACTCAATGAATGTGTAATTTCACTTATTTCATTGAAAGATGCTATTTACTCCTGTTTGACTCTGGACAAGTCACTTAACTATCTTGGTCTCAATTTCTTCATCTTTTAATATCTTTTTAGTATATCAGATTTAAAAAGAGACCATAGATATCTCCTATCTCGCCTTCTTATGCTCATCTCAAATAAGGAACCTGAGACTTTGAAAAGGAATGTGAGTGGCTTCTAAATTACAGTTATTTAGTGGCAGAGCTGGAATTAAATCCCATCACCATAATATCAGACAATCTCAGAACGGGAGCATTCCTAAAGATCATCATGTTTAAATCACACTTGAATGAATACAATATATTTAACAAATGATCATCCAGATTTGGGGGGAGGGGGCAGTCCTAAAGACCTCTAATGAGAAAAAATCCTCTACCTCCTAAGAAACATCATTCTACTTTGAGAGAGCCTTGATTGTCAAAGTTTTCCTCATATCGAGTCAAATTTACCTCTGTACAACTTTCACCCATCATTTCTACTTCTGATTTCTGTCACCACGGAGATATGTCTAATCTCTCTGCTATGCAATCAACCATTAGAATATTTGATGACAGCTATCATAACAATAGCAACTTTCCCACCATCCCCACCATCCCCCAAATCTTTTCTTGCTCAGGTGAAATAATTCTCACTTCCTCCAACTGATTTTCCCACAATATTGTGTGCCCTGTTGGACTGACTTGGCACATCTCTGATTAGAATGGTTCTTAGGTCTCCAGTTTGAGGCAGTTGATAGTTGGTGGATCAGAGTTTATCATGACATTGATAAGAGAACATGTTTCTCTAGGTATGCTGCATATTCATCTCAGAGGAACTTTTCAATATGTACTTCCTAAAGTCTTTATATAGTTTTAAATACCCAGGCTGATTGTTTTTCTTTTTGGTTTACATCAAAACCTTAAAAAATAAATAAAGTGTAATAGAATGCTAGAGAGAAAGAATAAGCCTCTCGGAGAATAACTGCATGCAATTCTGGGAGATGTGGCCAGTATGTGTATCTTCTGGTTGTGAAGGCAGAAAGATCAGAAGAAAGAGTGACATGGGCAGCAGGAGTTTCACAGGTGAAGAGGGAGACAACACGAATATTAGATTGCAGACTTAAGTCTCAAAACAGAGAAGCTGCAACTAGCATTTCAAATAGAAATTAAGACTAGAGTGTTGATGTAGCCTGAGATCCAAGCCTCTGCCTCTGCCTCTTTAAACCTCTGGAAAGTGAAATGATTGGAATGCACTGGATTTGAGATCTATGGAAAGGTGATGGCTCCCAAGACCCAGATCCTCTGTTTGGATTTAGAAGCAGGTAAGGAGAGGTTGGAATTTGGAGACAGGAAGTTCCTGTCCAGAGTAGGGTCAAAATTTCAGTGTGAGCAAATCAAAATGAAGAACCATACATCTGAGTCACAGAACTGAAAAGAGATAAAGCATCTGAAGCAAGACGGTCAAAGTTAGGAATCACAAGGTCCGTCAAAGGAAAAGCAAAAGGCAGTTTCCAGGCTTTCACCTGTGATAGTAGGGTTCAGGAAAATAACAGTGTGTCAGACTAGAACCAGAATGATCTCAGGTTGTCTATCTTCAACTTCTTTGATCATGTATGTTCTTATGCTCCATCATGGTTAGCCAGCAACAAATTCCACCTCCCCACAAAGTCCCTTCAACTGGAGAGCTCATCCTGCTACCCACCACTTTTATTTGTCAATCATACTAATGAATGCTGCTGAAACAAATGATTAAAACTATTTACTTAAGGCCATGTTGTCCCACATTTGCCTTTAAACATGCCTGTCCACCAAAGGGGTATAATGCGAGTTTAAGATCTTCCCCGCTCATTAATAAGCCACAGGTGAAGCCCACTAAGGGAACCTTGATTAGGAGAGGCTTGTTTTGTAGGAAGGCTCACACCTTTTGTTAATTAATGAGACACTGGGTCACAGGGTTGTGGAGTCCTTGGGCTCTGAAAAGTGTATATATACTCTGAGGTGAGGTTTTGCTTTGGGTGCTTGGAAGAAGGTTCGTGTGTCAGATGAGACTTGGGGTAACCCTTAAGGAGCCCCCCCACCCTACTCCCACACCATCTCCACTCCCAGCTTCGAAAACTCAGATGTTGATACTTCTCTCGTCAGACAGTTGGATCTATCTGTTGATCTTTGATGTATGTATTGCTTATGGTCAGACAGTTAAACTGTTGGTCTTTATTTCTCTGTTTGTATTTTCTCTGTTGTCATATGTAACTAAAGAAGATTGTTGACCCCTCAAAAGTTGCTTTCCTTTTAGAAGAGCAGATTTAAGAACCTGTGCTAGCAGTCCATCCTGGATGTGTCAGGGTGCTTGCTGCTACAAGGGGCACCTTATAGCAAACCCCTGTAATATGGCCAGTGGAAATACACAATAGCCCTGTCTTTAACATTCAGGGCACACCAGGATTCTGACCTGTTGTATCTGTAGAATTTCTTCACTTGCATAATTTTCTCTCATAAAAAAGTCAATCACTACTTTCTCCAACACCACTCACATGAAAGGCAGGCCCACCTCACCAGGCACTACTCTGCCCTTTGGAGCAATTCATTGGTCTAAGTGATATTCCTGCATTTTATTGTGGCTCAGAGCAGTTTCGTTCATCCATCAAACTCTCATTCATCCTCTTTCCATTAAAAGCACAGACCTGACTTTAATTTCAGCCTTTAAGATAATTTCATTTTCAACACCCATATGCCTGGAAGGTGAGGTTTCCAAATCTACTCCATGACTAATATGACTTCAGCTCAAACAAAGCATTTGTTTTTCCTGCCAAACACATAGATGATAACCATCCTTCACCTTTGGAAACATGGATTGTGGAATAAAGTAACTTCTAAAAGGATGCATTTCATTGCACTAAGATATCAATGTATACCAAACAGCATAGCACAAATACAAAGCAAAAAAACCATACAATTATTCCCAAAGGAACTATTGTAAGTAATGACTTTCCATGGAGTATTGTGGTACGTTCTGGGGGACACATTAGAAATGGAATGTTAATAAGGTATAGTAGGTACAAAGGAAGGCAATCAGGAGAGTCAAGAGCAGAAACCGTCACATGAAGCAAAGTTGAACTACAGATACTCAGACTGAAGAAGAGACAATGGGGAGGTCTAGTGGGGGGTAGTAGAAAACTATCTGGCTATGTTCAAATATCTAAAGGTCTATCATTTTTGTTGTTGGTCATTCATTTTGGTCATGTCCCATTCTTCATTTTCTCCCATTTTCCCATTTTCTTGGCAAAGATACTAGAATGGTCTGCCATTTCCTTCTTCAGCTCATTTTACAGATGAGGAAACTGAGATAAAAAGAATTAAATGACTTGCCCAGGGTCACACAGCTAGTAAGTATCTCAGACCAGATATGAACTCAGGAAGATGAGTCTTTCTGACTTCAAACTCAGCAATCTATCCACTGTGCCACCTAGCTGCCCCATCTGTCATTTAGAAGAAGAATTAAACTTGTTGTCTTTAGCCACAAAGGGCAAAACTAGAACCAATGGTGGAAATTACAGAGAGGCAGAGGAAGGAGTAGGGAGCAACACATTCAGCCAGAAATTGTCCAAGAGACAGCGTAAAGGGAATGTTACCAGGTAAAGAAAAATTAGAGAGAGCAAGGGATGACTGAAGGACAACCCACATGTTCATTGATATCCACCCAACGTCAAAGAAAACAGCATAGCATGCTAGGAAGACCACTGTATCTGTAGACACAGGCCCTGATCTCAGATCCCACTTACCTTTTTGACTTTAACTTACCTTCTCTTGACTTCTCTCTGATTCTTTTATTCTCTTCATCTGTAAAATGAGAGAGTTCTTGATAGCTCTTGATTGATTGATGAACTCCAGGAAGGCTTTCTGCCTGTTGGGTGAATCCCCTGTGGGGAATTGCAGGAGAACATGGACAAGAATTGCTCTGGATGAAAACTGAATGGGTGAATTCAAATCTGTATTACTGAAGAAATCACCTACATGATTGAGATCACAGAGCCTTTGAAGTATCAAAGCATAAGAAGGAGGTAACAGTTAATTGGAACTGGTTGACTGGTTGTCTGCCTAATGATGCTGCAGGCTCCCCCTCACTGAAGCTACTAAAATATTAGCAGAATGGCCACCCACTAGGATTATTATGGAGGAGATTGCTGTATTAGGCAAGGTTTGGACTTAATAATCTAAGAAGTCTCTTCCAACTCTGAGAGACTGTAGTTCTTTCTATGACATTATCATATGAAAAATCTACCCTTTCATCATGACTATAATTTTGTCCCACTTGGAGGCAAATTAAATGATCAAAACAATGACGGGGAAATCATTAGCTATATGGGAAAAGATAGACTCCAATGTGGAAAGTGGAAAATTGGGAAGGGATATGACAAGTCTATTTAAAGAAAAAACAAAACAAGGGATGGAGATGATCATAAAAGAGACAAAATAAATTAGATAATTTCAATTACATAAAACTAAAACAATTACTCAAGTAAAATCAGAATGATTAAAATTAGGATAGAAACTGTTAACCAGGGCAGGAGAGGATAGAAGGACAGAGTACAAACTCCTTGTTCTGGGTATCTGGCTTGAGCCTAACCTTCCAGGCATATGACATTATGTAATCTACATGCTAACCAGACTTACTTATTTACTGTCCATCACGCTACAGTATCTCCTACCTCTGTGCCATTGAAGAAGCTGTCCCCCAGACCTAGAATGCCCTCGTTCCTCTCTTTCCCCCATTTCTAACCTCTGGTTCCCTTGGCAACTCAGCCAAGTTCCAGCTACTCTAGGAGACATTGCCTTTCATCTCAGCTGCTATTGGTCCCCTAAATTTGGATTTACTTTGTGTAGCAGAGGGAATAAAGAACTGGTCTTATCAGAAAGATCTGAGCTCAAGTTCAGTTTCTAATGTATTCTAGTTTTGTGACCCTAATAAATTATTTAATCTCTCAGTGACTCAGACAATTCTCTAAGACTATACATTTCAGAGTAAATGTCAATCAGCATTGATAGGGGAAGTTTTCTTGATGGAAATTCCATATAGTAATAAAATAGCAGATTCTTTCTCACTCACTTTGGATATATTTTGTACTTCAGTGACTCAGGTATAAGATACGCATGATACTTGTTTTATATCTTATGTAACATCTGGGTCATTGACACAATGCAAACAACCCATGCTGAATTCTTTGTTGCTTTCATTAAGTCCATGATACAATATGATACCACATTATTGATTAAACAGTAAAGTACCATAAAATATGGCAGCTAGTTGGCTCAGTGGATACAGCACTGAACCTGGAGTCAGGAAGACCTAAGTCTGGCCTCATCCTGGGCAACTCCCTTATAGTCTCTGTTTGCCTTAATCCACAGGAGAAGAAAATGGCAAACCAATCTGTCATCTTGACCAAGAAAATCCCATGGACAGTGTCTTCCACAGGGTCATGAAGGGTTGGACAGAACAACAATACCATATTATATAACTTTCCATTAGGTGGGGTTACTCTCAAGCTTGTGTTTGTCCTTTATTTTCAGAGGACCATGACGTGACTTGAAGTTGACTTTGAGTTGAATGAGGGAGGGCTGTATAAGGTCACCAACCTCACTTTCTCCTCCTGAGCCATCTAGATCCAGTGACCAGATATTCACCCAGATGAGTATAGATGGCCCAGGATGCAATGGGAGACCCTGGCCCTTTTAGGCTAGGCCTTTTAATGGACTCATTTTGAGGGAGATAACATCCATTTAGTGAATAGACTTCTTTAAGAAATAGTCAAGGGACAGCCCCTTTAATTAGACGAAGAAAAAAAATCAAGATGGGAGAGCAAGACCATCAGAGTTGCTCTTCCAAAGAGAAACAGTTAAAAACTGACATTCACTCTAAGCCAGGAGTGTCCAAAAACAGCCATTAAGTAGAGCTAGGTCAGGGACTTATTGTGGTCCAAACTATGGGTTTCAGAGTGAACTGGGTTTAAAGAGGAAGGAAGGAAGGAAGGAAGACAGAAAGACAAGAAAGAAATCTAGTCAGATAGATCTCAAACTACCAATCCAATATCTTTCAGCTGCAAGTTCAAGAAGCTCTCTATCTCACTGTTATCATGAGCCACATAGCCGGGTGAATTTAAAAAACAAACAAAAATACTAAGCAGGCTAGACTCAGAGTCAATCTAGGGTGTGATGTGACATACACTTCCAAATTGACAAAAATATAGGAAAATCTCTGGTTCACTGAACTCCCACCCAGCTTCTCAAATTTTCCATTCTCAGGCCTTGCCCCCAAAACACATAGAAAATAATGAATGTACTATTGTCACATAATCTATTATACAAAATGAAAATAAAGCTCTCTTCATCCCCCAGAACTAAAAGCTACTCCCATGGGCCCTCTCAGATTTCTAGAACTATGAATGAGATTTCCAATCTTTTTCATTCCCGGATCCCTTTGGCTTTCAATAAACTCATATTTAACATGAAATATTGGCTTTGGCATTTACATAAATACATGAGAAAAAAGATTACTTTTTCATAAAGAAACATTAACCCCTAAATTAAGGAAAGGAATTATGTGTGTGTGCACATGTATGGATGTGTATGTACCTATGGGGGCAAGAAGGATGGGGGCAGCCCTTCTCTCAGAGGGGTCAAAGACTTATATCAAGTAGATAGCAAAGCAAACTTGATACTATAAGAGGGAACTTCATCTCTCTCACCAGTGGTTTTCATTAAGTATTAGATCCTTAATCAAGAATTTGCTTCCTGCTCCAGGGGTGGATTTATAAGCCATGTTAGCTGCTGGATCCTATCAGTTTGTTTCTCTGCTCTAGGTCCTTGGTTCCAATCTCCTACCTACTATTCTTGGACACCAGAGCTAGAGGTATGGGAGTGTACCAGAAAGCAGTATTATTAGTCTGAACACGGCACTCACCCACCCCTTGTGGCCAGCCTGGCAGATAGAATACCCTGTTCTTTCTGTAGGGCCTCTCCAGGCTTCCTGGCCCCAAATACTTTAAATTGAAAGTCTCTCAAGGGCAAAGGTAAAGGAAAATAAAGAACCTTGGCACATGTACACCCACATATAGGTCCCTTCACTAATATTTTCCCCTGTTGTGACTTCCAAGGTTACCCTTGACTTCCAATGAAGCTGAGATTCATTGAGGACACTCACAGTCCTTATATGTGTAAATATTGAATCTTCTAACATCATACAAGCTTTTTAAAGTCAAGAATGGTATTTTTTGTGTCTGTATCACTAATGCCTAGCATAGTGGACAACATGTAGTAGGTGTTTAATAAATGCCTGTTTATTGATTAATTAATACCATGAGGCCAGACCATGATAGTCATTAACAACAAGCATTTATTAAGTATCTACTGTATACCAAGTAGTGTGCTAAGCACTGAGGAATATAAAGGGAAAAAAGCATGGTCCCTGACCTCAAGGAGCTCATGATCAGAAGAATGAGCAAAACTAACTGAACTTGAGCATATTTGTGAAGCTTATGACTCATCCAGACTATTTTGTGAGTCCTCAGAGTTTGTTTTTAGGTAGACAGATATATAGATAGATAGATGGATAGATAGATAGAAGATAGAAAGATCTTATCACTTGCCTCTTGTAAATAAAATTCTCCCTCAATTTGACATTCATTAAAAACCTATATAATGGCACAAAGGACACAAAGACAAATATGACAGTCACAGAGCTTGCTCTCAAGACACTAAGTTTATAATCTAATGGGAAGAATGACCTAAAAGTACACAAAACAACCATAACCAACAATCTATTATGTACAATAAAATGAGATAAATGCAAAAGGGAGGCCCAGGACAAGTAAGATGAGAATGAGAAGAGGAGAGGGAGGAAAGGGAGCCAGAGAAACCTCATACAGGAGGAAATTCTGAGTTAAAACTTAAAGGAAAGGCCAAACTTGCAGATTTAACAGTGGGGCCAGGTTTGGGGCCAAGGTCAGGCCAGGGCCAGTGCTGGGGCTGGAGAGGAGTCAGTGGAGGCTTCCAGCCATGAGGTAAAGTCCTGAAAGCAAAGGCACAAATATAGAAAAGAGCAAACTGGAAATGAGGGACCAAGAGCAGGTGGCACAGTTTGGCTTGGAGGGGACTGGTAGAAGATAAAACTGGTAAGGTGATTTGTGATGAAATAAAGTCCTTGAATAACAGGCTTACAAGCTGGTAGGTAATAAGCAGGATGGTACTCTGGCAATTAGAAATGAGTAAACGTTTCTTTTTTTTTTTAATTTTCTTTCTTTTTTTTTAACGTATTTATTTAACTTTTTACATTCATTTTCACAAAATTTGGAGTTCCAAATTTTCTCCCCATTTGTCCCCTCCCCCCACCCCAATACATCAAGCATTCTAATTTCCCCTATCACCAATCTGCCCTCTCTTCTATCATCCCTCC
>CM053772.1:218663905-218701923 GCA_028658325.1 Potorous gilbertii
TGATGGTGATGATGATGATGATGATGATGGTGATGATGATGGTGATGATGGTGATGATGATGGTGATGATGATGATGATGATGATGGTTATGATGGTGATGGTGATGATGATGGTGATGGTGATGATGGTGATGATGGTGTTGATGATGGTGATGGTGATGATGGTGATGATGATGATGATGATGATAGCAGCTTAAAACATAGGTAGGGAGTGTTTCAGGGGCTAGAGGATCTTTCCACTCATATATCTTTCTTGTCTTTCTGCACCAGCTGCTCTAAGGCATGAAAAACAAGGGGAGGCTCTCACCCCTCTTCCTTTAACTAGTCTTTTTATTTCAGATTCTTACCAATCTTGATTATCCTATTCTGGTACTCTCCAGCTTATCCATACCATTCCTAGCTTTGCTTGTCTGCAATCTCATCTCACTATTAAGCCTTCTAGAGTTCTTAGTTTCCTTTCAAGACACAACCCATACTCTACCTTATACATAAAGCCTTTACAGATCCCCACTCCCACTCCCATTTATTATTGCCTCCTTTCCCCATTGAATCTTGTTGTTGTTCAGTTGTTTGAGTTATATCCAACTCTTCATGACCACATTTAGGGTTTTTCTTGGCAAAGATACTGTAGTGATTTGCCATTTCCTTTTTCAGCTCATTTTTATAGGAAACTGAGACAAACAAGGTTAAGTGACTTTCCCAGGATCACACAGCTCTCTGAGGTCATATTTGAACTCAAGTTTTCCTGACTCCAGGACCAGTATTTTGTCCACTGCACCACCTAGCATCCTTCCCTTGAATTGCCTTGTGTCTACTCTGCATGTGGGGATGCATGTCTGTGTGGTCTCTCCTGGATGGGATGTAACTGTTTCATTTTTGTCTTTGTGTTTCCAAAGTCTAGCATATGTTCTTGCACATACTAGGTCCTTTATAAATGCTTGTCAAATGATTCCTAAAATACATTGTTCAGAACTGAACTTAATACTCTATGTGCCATCTGACCAAGTTCAATAGAACTCTCACTTCTCTTGTCCTGGGCATCATACTTCTACTAATACAGTCTACGAATGCATTAGTTTTCTAGGCTGCTTATTGGACTGTTGATTCACATTGAGCTTGTAGCCAATAAAATGCCTACATTTTTTCAGATTTTTCCATTTTGTATTTGTGAAATTGTCTTTTTTGTAAGGTTCATCCATTGTTTTTAGCCTGTTGAGATCTTTTAAAATTCTCGCTGTTATCTAGTATGTAAGTTATACTTTCTGGTTTCCTGTCATATGAAGATCTCATAAGGAAGTTATCTATGACTTTTTCCAAGTCCTTAATAAAGATATTATACAGCACTGGGTTAAGCCCAGATCCATAGAGCACTTCCCTGGCTACCACCTTCTAAATCAACTGGCTAGTTGAGGATTCAACTGATTGCATTATTGTCTAGCACTCATCTCTCCATCTTTTCCAGAAGAGGAGCAAGAGAGACTTTAAAAGGCTTAGCTAAAATCTAAGTAAACTATGTTCACAGAATTCCTTGGTTTATCATCTTAAATGCATGTGCCCCAAGAATCTGTGATTTTGACAGAATAGGGAAAACTCACGGTGTGAGAACTTTTGCTATCAGTGTTATCTATGCTTTCATAGTTAAGTCCTAGGAAATTACTTGAGGAACATGGAAGTTAAGGGATTTGCTCCTGATCATATACTTATATGCATCTGAGGCAGAATTGGAAGCTAGGTCTTTCTGTCTCCAAATCAAGATCGCTATCCACTACACCTTGCTGCCTCTTTACCACTTTATCAACCTTGTCAAAAAAGATAGTAGGGTTAGTTTGTCATTACCTGCTCTGGTTCAGCCATGTTGGCTCTTTGGGATCACCCTTTTCTTTTCTGGAATTTCATTAACCATTCCTCTAATGATATTTTCTAGAACTTTGCCAACCATCAAAGTCAAATTCACTTGTTCATAGTTTGCACAATCAGTATCTGTCCTTGTTTTGAAAATCATAGCATTTGTCCTTCTCCAATCTGTGGTATCCCTCTCAAACTCCATGACCTTTCAGAGTGTACTGATAATGGCTTGGCTATAATACCTGTCAGTTCCTTCAGTATCTAAGAATGAAGTTCATCTGGGCCAGATGACTTGAACTCATTAAGAGTAGCTAAATACTCCCCTACTATCTCCTTACTTATCTTGGTTATCAACTTCCTTGTAGTCATTTTTATTCTTTCCTTTCTCATCCAAAAATCATTCTCCTTGGGAGAGAAACAAAAATGAGTCCCACAGCTCTACCTTCTCTGTTTCTGACTTTCTCTTGCCTTGTCTCTCTGTCTGTGTCTGTCTGTCTGTCTGTCTCTCTCTTATCAGTTATTTTCATCCTATCCACCCTTGGGCAAGGTCCTAACCTTTCTTTGATCTCCCTCCTTTGATGAGCTTAATTTGGGAGATATTAAATCAAAAAGAACAGTGAGAAAATCAGGTGGAGATATCCATTCCATAGCTGGAAATATGCGAGTAGAGCTCAAGGTGGCAGATTTTGATTTGGGAGTAACATTTAATCTATAAAAGCAGATGAATTTTAAGAGATCATACTGAACCTCTCCAATGAGGGCAAATGTGTTGGGTATGGCAAGGATAGACAAAGCAAAGAGACAATCACAGGGGATGCATGGAACAGAGGGAGAGGAGAGGAGAAGTAAGGAAAAAACAGCAAGAACTACAAAAAAAAGTTAAGGGAGAGGTAGAAGAGAGGAAGTAAATGTGAGAGACAGAGATGAATGACAGCTTAATAAGGCTCTGGTAAAAATATTTACTTTTTCTCCTGTTTCAAATGTCACCTGAAATCATGTGAACATTTATTGCTCTTAGGCAGATTTCAGGGTGATATAAGGAAGTGGCATCTATTCTAATCTCCTGCTTAATATTTGAATTCCCTCTATGACATCCCTAGTCATTCAGATACTGAACAACTCTGATGATGGGGAGCCCATTGTCTCATAATAAGCTTGTACAACCCCAAGGTTTTTCACATGAAATTGCTGTGTAAGTGACATCTCCCCCGTCCTTTGCCAGGTCTATTGCTTTTTTTTTCCTGAAACCAAGTACATTTATTCACTTAAAGTTTCATCTTGCTTGATTTGGCTTATATTTATTATCTTTCAAGCTCTTTTTGAGATCTTTACTTTAATTATCTTTTCATGGAATATTCCATGAAGGTAGACACTAAGTCTTAGTTAACCTTTATGCTGCTTCCAGAACCCAGTATAGTGCAGTGCACACTATGCTGAATAAATGTTCACTTAATACATTTGTTGTTGAATATTTCCATCTGGATGTTCCTTCTGCATTTCCATTGCAACAGATCTCAAAATAAACTTATCAACTTACCCCTCAAATCTATCTCTTTTCTTAACTTTTTTCTTTTAATGGCATCTCCATTCACCTATGTTTGTCACTTTGGAGTCATGATTGATACTTACCTCTCCTTCACGTCACACATTCAGTTACTAAGTTCTGTTCAATCTATCTCCATCATATTGGACAGATATCTATTCCCCCTGCAATAGGTCCACTTCTGGCTCTTATTGTTTAATCCTGCTTGATAAATATTCTGAATTCTCTACACTGATGATGTCGCTTTTCTCAAAGACATTCATTTGCTCCCTAGTGTCTACTGACTAAAGTCTCAATTATTCATCCTGATACTTAAAATGGCCTATCATAATCCAATGTACATGTTCCAGCATACATGCCAAACTTTGATTTATATTTTTCCCTTTCACATACTTTACATTTCAGATACATTGCACTAAGTTCCCTTCATCCCTTGTTCTTACCCTGCCATCTCTCATTTTCTATGCCTTTGCTCACGCAGGCATCCATGGGCTACTTCAAATCCTTCTCTGCTGGCTGTAAGCTTTCCCTTCTTTCAGGGACCATTTCAGGTTCTAGTTCCTCCAGGAATTCTCCTCTTCCCCTTCGTCATGCTGACAGTGGTTTAGTCTGACTGTAGTACTTTCCCCAGATCTCTATCTTGTACTTTATCACATTTTGACTTGTGTATTAGTTTTTGTGTACACATATTCTCCTTCTGTTAAATTGTAAGGCCCATGAGAACCCTACAATGAAAAATCTATCTTTGTATTGTAATGTACCATATGCCTTATATGTAGTAGGTGCTTAATACCTCTGTGCAAAGGAAAATGAAATCAAACAGAACCAGATTTTGAGATCCATCATATTAACTGTGCCCTTTTCAGCTCAGATAAGCATACTACAATTACATCCAAGTCTTTGATAAAATTGATGAATGGAAAGGTGCCAAAGATTCCTCAGGCATTCCTCTAGAAATTTCCATTGTGGTTATTATTTCATTAATACCACTCTTTGAGTCTAATTATTCAATTAATTCTGAATCTATCAAATTATGATATCAATCAGCCCACCTCTCTCTGTCTAGTGCATAAATGTGTTGTGAAAAACTGCCAAGTGTTTTGTTGAAGTCTAGATAAATTTTCAATGGAATTCCCTTCATTTTTTAGTCTAGATATACTTATATTAGTTCTTTCAATTTTAAAAATAACTTCTTTTTATTGTCATTTGTTTTTACATAATCGTCATTTTTGAATTTGTCTCTCATTTCTTCATCTACCCAGCAAACTGTCCCTTTTAAAGAAGATTAAAAAAGAAAGAGAAAAAAATGCAGTTATTTAAACCTACCAAGTTAATTGTTTCTGACAGTATATGCAAGATTCCATAATTCGTGATCTCTCATCGCTGAAAAGGGAGGCTACATTTCCTTGATTCTTCTCTGGGGTCAAACTTGATAATTTTAATTGCATGGCATTCAGTTTCACCTTTACTATTGTTTCCATTTATGTTGCTACAGTTGTTGTGCATAATATTTTCATGTTTTTGTTTCATATTCAATTTACTCTGCATCACTTAATGTAATTCTTTACATGTGTCTCTGCATTTGTCACATTTGTAATTTCTTATGGTACAATACTATCCCATGAAGTTCTAGTACCACAATTTATTTAGCCATTCATAATCAATGAGCTTCTACTTTGTTTCTCATTCTTTGTAGCCACAAAAATGAGGCCATGAAAATTTTGTGTTTATATCCCCTTTTTTCTTTTAATCTTTATGGTGTATGACAGTAATGAGATTCTGGGCCAGAGAATAAGGACATTTTAAAAGCATAATTACAAATTGCTTTCCAGAATAGTTGGGCCAAAGTATAGCTCCATAATCACCTCATTAATGTGCCTTCTCTATCTTGAGCCCTTCTAATAGTGACAGTTTCTGTCATCTTCGACAGTTTAATGGTTATGAGGTAAAACTTCAGTTATTTTTTATTTCTTTTGTTATTAGTGACTTGGAGGAGTTTTTCATGTATAGTTTAAAATTCTTCCTCAAATAATTATTTATTTATATCCTTTGAATGTTTTTCCACTGGAGCATGGTTTTTGTTCTTTTATACATCTGTTAATTTTCTCATATAGCATAGCTATCACTCTTATTGGAGATAGTTGATGCAAATCCCTTCCACCTCCTCTATTCTTCCCCTCAACCTCCCAGGATTTCTCTTTTTATTCTGGCTGCATTGATTTTAATTGTGCAAAAGCTTCTCAGTTTCATGCAATTTAAATTCTTTTATAAGTTTTATTAAGTTTTTTAAATTTTGTTAAGATCCCTTCATTTTTGAAGTGCCCATAAAATAGCTCTTTAATAAAAAGTGCCAGAGTTTTACCAGGAATTGAAATCAAGCTCTCCAGCCTATAGTTTTTATGATTTCATTTCTCCCTTTTAAAAGAAAACCTATTTGTTCAACATTTGCCTTGTTCTGTGACGTTTCCATTCTCCACATTTTTTCCCCAAAGATTACTCTCTGTGGGTCAGCACTCACTCAACACACTGTGATGTAGGTATTCAGGGTCAGTTGACTAGAATTCATTGAAGATATCTTGCCATTTTCTCACTTTTCTTGGATTTTAATTTCCTATTATTTTTGTTCTATTATTTCTAGTATGAGGATCATTCTCTTGGAAGTATAGGATTTGAATAGCTTTGTCTTCTCTGTGTTCTTTATTTTCATCATTTCATCACCCCATGGTCTTATACTTTTTCTGAGTTTTCTTTTTCTCCCAGAATACCTAATAGTCTTTTTTTTTGACTGCTCTTAGTATTTACCAAAAACCTGTTTAATTGAGGGCTCTGGCGTGTCTAGCATTTTTTTAAAAATAAATTTTTATTCATATTTTCTGTTTCTTATGTCACTATAGTATCCCATGTATCCCTTTCCCTCTGCCTGTCAGAGAGCCATTCCACATGACAAATGGTATTTTGCTAGAGAGAAAGAAAAAAAGAGTCAGTATATATGATCAATACATTGAAGAAAAGTCTGAAAACATGTGCAATAAGTAACACCTGTTGACCTACCATCAAACCTCTTCATCCAAATTCCATTTGTTCTTTATAATTTTATAATATTCACTTTTAATTTTTTTATGTCATTGTTCATTTTTATTAACATTGTTGTAGTTACTGTATATATTGTTTTCTTGGTTCTGCTTGCTTCATTCTGAATCAGTTTGTATAAATCTTTTCATGCTTCTCTGTATTCATCACCCATATTATTTATCACAGCATTCATGTACCAACAATTTGCTTAAACATTCTCCGATAGATGGGGATCTAATTTATTTGAAATTTTTAATATTGTGAAAAGTGTTGCTATACATATTATGGAGAATAAAGGAACCTTTTTTCTTATTGATAGCTTCCTTGTGTTATAAGCCCAGTAACAAAGTCTCTGGTTCAAAGGGTATGTTTTTATGTATGTATGGACACTTTAGTTACTTTATTCATATAATTCCAGATTTCTTTCCAAAGTGGTTGTACCACTTCTGAGTTTCACCAATAATGCATTAGTGTATCATCTTTCCGCAACTCCTCCAACATACCTGTCATTTCTTTTTGGTCATTTAGTCCAACTTCAGGGTTTAAGATAAAACCTCAGGTTTGTTTTGACTTGCATTTCTTTTATTATTAGTGATTTGGAGCATTTTTAAATTTGGTTTTGAGTATTTTGCAGCTCTTCCTTTGAGAACTGTTTGTTCATATCCTTTGACCATTTAGCTATTGGGGAATGACTATTAGTCATATCTATATTGGTTATCTATCTATCTATCTATCTATCTCTGCCTAGCCATCTATCTAATTATCTATCTATCAATCGATCTGTTTATCTAACTATCATTAATATATCTTGAATACCAAACCCTTATCAGAGAAATTTGATAAAAAGATTTCTCCCCCATTCAACCACTTTCCTTCTTTCCCTTGATGTATTAATGTTATCTGTACAGAAGCTTTTCAATTTTAGATAACCAGAGTTATTTATCTTTTATAATTGTAATTTTGTCATAAATTTATTTCTTATTTTATTAAGAATATATCTCTTACCCATAGCTGTGAAAGGTATGTGATCTATTTCTCCTCTAATTTTTTTTATGATATGAGCATTTAGAATGCATTGTGGCATGTGGTGTAAGTTCTTGGTCTAAGTCTAGTTTCTGCTTTTCAGTTTTACCAGCAGTTTTTATCAAATAGGATGTTTTTTTCCCTAAGTTACTCATTTTTTTGACTTGATAAAGTCAAAGCTGGGTTATTGAGTTTTATGGTTTCTGAATTTCTTTTGTCTTGGTCTATTCCATTGATCTGTCTCTGTTCTTTAACTGAGATTAGTTGGTTTTGATGACCACTACATTATAATATCGTTTGAGTCTGAAAGTGCTATTTCCCCCTTTGTACTTCTTTTCAGCATTTCCCTTGATATTCTAGACCTTTTGCTTTTCCAAATGAATTTTGTTATTATTTTATCAAGTTCTCAAAAGTATCCCCTTGGAAATCTGATTGGCATAGCATTGAATGCATAAATTAATGTTGATAATATTGTCATTTTTATTATATTGGCATGGTCTAGCTCTGAGCGCTGATTCTTCCTTCCGCTACATACCTTGTTCTTTATTTCTTAAAGGATCCTTTTGTCATTGGATCTAGGCAAGTTTTTTGTGTGCTTCACCCCCAGATATTTTTGCATCTTGTAGCTATTTGGAATGGAACTTCCCTTTCTATTATTGATTCTACATCCTGGAGCTGAGGTGTCTATGGCACAGGACGGAAACAGGGAGGTGGGACCAGAGTGCAGGGGCAGGTTTTGATGTAAGCCTGTGTTGTGTTCTTGGGTCTACTAGTGTAGTTTATGCCAGTAGCAAAGGAGGAAGAGGATGAGTATTGAGTGAGCTTATGATCAGTGAGCATTAGTTCCTGAGTTTTATTTTGTTTTATTTTTTACCTTCTTTTGACTTTTGGGTGCCCTAGACCATGGAAATAGCTGAAGTTGGTTTATTTTCAGTGCATCATTTCTTCTTTTCAGAGATTGTAAGGACTGGGAAAATGTTATCTTCCATCTTCTTTAGCATTATTCTTAAAATAACATGCTACTGTTTATATTTATTTTGTTAACTAATTTTGCTTTTATTTTCTCTACATGTAACTTTCTAGATCTGAATTTTCCAGTGAGGTTCCTGTGTGTCTATAGTGCTCTCTTTAGACATTTCCCCTTTCTCACCTTGATATTGGAATAATTGATTTTTGTCTTTCACATGAGAATTACTTTCTTGAGAGCATACTGTTTCTCTTTTGGCTTAGACTTCCCTCATAGAATCTTGGACTTGGGGAACCTTTAAAACACAGTCTCTCAAATGAGATGAAGTAGTCATCTGACTTAAATAGGTAAGCAGTCATAGATAGTCTGATTTCTTCAGCCACTTTAATACTGATTAGGATGATATTTTCAATAAAAACAATATAATTTGCCACAGTGGATTCTTAGTACTCAGAAGACTATCCAGCTGACTGAACTGTCCTCAATATGCTACCTTCATCAACTGAAACTGTGGCATCAAAACCAGATTTCTGTCACCTCCTCCTTTCAGTCCATTGAAGGAATCTTAGCCATTTTGAATCTTAGCTCTCTGTTATCTCAAAACTACAGCACTCAAACAGAATAATAGAGCCACCCATATATATTATAGAAAATAAATATTGGCCAATGAATGCTCTTGTTTTATATGTTTTGTAAAAGACTCTGTAGTCTGATAAGGTACAATCATGTTCTGTTCTATCAGCAGATAGTGAAAAAAAGTCTACATAAACCCGTTATCTCAAATATCCAATTTATATAAAGAACTAAGCACTGTTGAATTATAAATAACATTTTCCCAATCACAGGCAGGCAAGATCATTTACTATATTACTCATTTTCTAATGGTAAAATTCATATAGAGAACAAATCCAATTTATGGTGTAGGCTATTTATAAAGTTCTCAAAATGGAAGTTGCAATGTAAATGAGGAACAAATTTTATCCCCAAGTATGGAAATTGATCCATGTCAATTAAGAGGCATCTATGGGGGTGGGGGTTGGTGGGGGTGGGTTGGTGGAAAGTGCTCTGAATTTGAAATTGCAACATCTAAGACTCTGTTACTACTACCTGCATGATCTTGAGTCAGAGCCACTTCCTTCTTCTGGGCCTCAATTTTTCCATTTATAAGGAGAGGTTGGCTTAGATAATCTAATGTTTTCTTCCCATTTAAGTCCTATAATTTTATGATTAGTCTGCTGTATGAATATAAAATTTTTAGATGAAAAAATAGTTCAGAGGCTATGGAACAGGGTTATAGATAGAAGGGATTTACAACATAGAATGCCACAGTTAAAGGGACCCTTTTACATGCAGAGGAACTTTGAGACAATGTATTTCAACACCCTCATTTTATAAATGAAGGGAAAGTCTAAAGAAGTAAAGAAACTTTCCCAATGACACACCAAATGGTCACTGGGAGAGGAAGACAATGTCCCAGCTCTTCTGTCTCTTTGGTATTGTCATTATTCAGTCATTTCCGTTGTGTATGAGTCTTTGTGACCACGTTTGGGGTTTTCTTGCCAGAAATAATGGAGTAGTTTACCATTTCCTTCTCCAGCTCATGTTATAGATGAGGAAACTGAGGTAAACAGGGTCAAGTGACTTGCCCAGGGTCATACAGCTTGTGTCTGAGACCAGATTTGAACACAGGAAGATGAGTCTTCCTGATTCCAAGTCCAGCACTCTAACCACCATATCATCTAGCTGCACATGTTATTCCAGCATACTGTACTGTATTTCCATTTATCTGTATGTGGTAAGGAACTGTAACTCAAGATAGCTAAGGAAAAAAAGGACAACAAACTCACAAGGAGTACAGAATTATTGAGTTATAGAAGATAGGGATCATCCTATAATAGCCCTGCTTTAATTATTATTGCTTGGTTGAAATTTCTGGGTAAAAAGTTCCCTTTTCTCACATCTCAAATACGGTCTAATCAAGACATAGCATGACCATTTTGTCTCAGAGAAATATCTTTAATTAGGAGTTCTTAACCTTTTCTGTGTCACAGACCCCTTTGTTAATCTAGCAAAGCTCATGGACCCTCTCTTAGAATAATATTTTCAATGGCATAAAATAAAATACCTGGAATTACAAAGGAAACAAATGAAAATAATTTTTGAAATGTTCACAGGCTCCAACTTAAGGAGCTTTATTCTATATCTGTTAATATCCAATTCCTAGGTCTTTCTGTATAAATCTTGTTCACTCATTCAGCAAATATTTCTTCTTGTCTACTGTATCAGAAAGCTGAATCAGGAAAGTAAGTAGCAGCTGTGGGAGGAAGTTTTAAGCATTCAGTTAGTCAATAAACATTTCTTAAGCACATACTATATGCCAAGCACTGTGCTAAACTCTGAGGATGTAAGGAAAAGGTTCCCAATAATTAGAGATGCTCCAAGATGGAACAAGTTCTGCCTCAGGAGATAGTGGGAAGTCCATATCTGGAGTTTTTCAAGTCCTCAGAATCTAGATGAGACAGCCATTGAGGTTTTTTCCAACTCTGAGATTCTGGGATATTCTGCGCAGAAGCCTTGATTAGGCATTGGAAAAAATAGTAAAATAATTAGCCACCAACTGGTGTTGATGGTCAAACATGTAATCATATTTAACAGGAAAGATTAGAAGTTGGTGTTTCTCTAGCTCCTCCTGGTGGTTACGGTCCTGGACTTTGATGGCCTGAGTTCTGGGTCCAAGTATTGAGAAGGGGCTGATGAGCAAGACTACCCCTCATAGAACTCACAATCTCATAGGGTAATGGCACAAACAGATACCTAAAATACAATATATGAGATGATATGATAGGATATAATTAATATGGCATAAGTGAACCAGAAAGGTACAAAATGAAAGGCTAAGTTAAGGAAAGGTTGTTACCAATGTGAAAAGCACATTATTTGACCATCTCCATATACAATTCTCATTTACAGTTAGAGCAGGGTCGTTTCTTCCCATTGCTCTCAGAGGCCACATTGTCTCTTATCTTGATGCCCAGCATTATCCCTGTTCTGGGAGAGGATATAGAAGGAGGCTGCCCTTTCCACAATGGGGTGTGGGAGTGAAGATGAGATGATGAATGCGGTAAGAAGGGTGTGGTTTCTTATGTCAGTATAGAGTCAGATAGAAAAGGGTATAGGTCTTGTGTCTTGTGGTATGATATAGATGCTCTTGGATTTCTGTTGTCTGGTTAGTGCAACTGGAACATCTGGGTGAAGTTAATATCATCAAGGTCTGCAGTTAATCAGGGAACTGGCTAATAGAACAGAGGTGGTATGGCAGTGATGAAGTTGCCATATATATGGTGGTGAGCAGCAGTTTGTGCTGAAAATATGTTGTATGAGCCTGGGAGTAGCAATGTAACTGCAATACTCATAGTTCTGGGGTTCAATCCAATAATAATTAATAAAATGAGCACTTATATAGCACTTGAAGATTTGCAAAGCTCTGCACATATGTTATTTCATTTTGAGAAACTTGTGCTGAATGTGTTGTGTTTCTGGGAGTCTGTGTGTGGATTGAGGGGAGGGCTGTCGTTTATACTCCAGAGCCCAGAGACAATGTACACTATACTGGGTGACTGGAATGTAGGTATGATGAAACCATGGTTCAATTTCAGCCTCAAACTGCCTAAGTGATTGTACTGGCTAAACTCATTCTCTCTCCCATACCTAGCCTGGGCATCAAGATCTGATGTGTTAAGTCCCTGAAGGGGTCCTGAGCTATCCATTTATTTCCAACGTCACTTCATGATTATATGACAAATCATTGTTCTGATATCCTGCCTCATGGTGGCAGATTTAATTAGTTAAAGAATATTAGAGAGAGCTCAAAATAGCAATGTGTGTGTGTGTGTGTGTGTGTGTGTGTGTGTGTGCGTGCGCACGTGGGGGGAGAGAGAGAGAGAGAGAGAGAAAAGAAGAAGAAGAAGAAGAAAGAGGAGGAGGAGGAAAAAAATAAAAAAGAGAAGAAGGAAAAGGAGAAGAAGAAGAAGGAGAAAGGGAAAGAGGGGGAGAGAGAGACACACACACAGAGACAGAGAGAGAGAGAGAGAGAGAGAGAGAGAGAGAGAGAGAGGGAGAGAGAAAAGAGCAACAACATACACACCAAAAAAAATCAAGGTAGCTGCAGATGGGTTGTTATCCCTGTTCTCCAAGGCCTGGGGAAATGAGAAGAATTGCTTAATAACATCTCTTCTTTCTCATCCTACTTTCCTACATCATTTGCATTCCCATTTTTGCATTTGTTAGTATCAAGATGTTTGACAACAGGTTGAAAGAAGGGGGTCAATATCAGTGCTTGTGTTCCGCCCAAATAGCTCATACCTCTCCAGCCTTCTAGGTTTGGGAGTAAAGTTATCATATCCGACCACTGGATGGAAGGAAATCAGAGATTAAAAGCTGGTATGTCCAAGTGCAGCCAACCCAAGCAGAGCATTAGTGAAGCTATGGTCTGCTGTTGTGAGCAGTTTTATATGTGGGGGAAGGAGCCGGCATTGGGATAATATGGTCACAAATGCCTCAGTTTGGGAAGCACCAAGCTTAGCACAATGCCCAACACATTGAAGGTGCTTAATAAATGTTTATAGACTGACCGATTGACCAAGCTGCCATCAAACTTGAGAGAGCCGGAAAGAAGGGTTTCAAACTGCAAGTGAAGTGTTGATTCAGAAGCCAAATCAAGAAAAAAAGCATTGGATTTGGAGCAGACCGGAACGGAGTCCAAATCTTTCTACTACTTGCTTCAGGGGTGATCTTCAGGCAAGTTGTTAAGTTTTATTTCTTCATCTTCAAAATGAAGATTTTGGATTTGATCTGTCCCAAATCCTAACGCTGATTTTTGAAAAGGTACAGGTCCATGAACTCAATTAGTAAGACACAAAATCCTGGAAATCCCACCTGGCAATCACAATTAGAGAGAATGTATTTTAATGCAAGTATTTGTTCCTACCTCTGTCTCTGGTCACATGTAGCACTGATTCCACTAAGTCACATGAAAAAGAATGGTGTTGAGTGTCTACATGGTACCCATAGAATCTTAGAGACTGAAGGCCATTCAGAGATCAAATATTCTGACCTTATACATAATTCATTCATATTCTAAGTTTAATGGCTTTTGGAATACAGTTCCAAATTTTTTTTTTAGAAAGGTGGGACTAAAATGCAACTTTAGCAGCAGTGCATTAGTGTTCCTGCTTTCCCACAGTCCCTCCAACATTGGTTATTTTTCTTGTTTGTCATCATTGCTTCTCTGGTGAGTGTGAGGTGGAAACTCAGATTCTTTTAGTTTGCATTTATCTAATTATTAATAATTTAGAACATTTTTTTCATATAGTTGTTGCTAGCTTGCATTTCTTCCTCTGAAAATTGCCTGTTCGTATTCTTTGACCATTTATTTTGGGGGAATGGCTCTTAGATTTATAAATTAGAACCAATTTCCTTTATATTTTAAGTTTGTCAGAGAAACTTGTTGCCAGATTATCCCCTCACTTGCCTGTTTCATTTATCATTTTAACTACATTAGATGTTTGTATAAAAACTTTTGCTTTTTATATAATTAAAATGTCCATTTTATTTTGTGTGTTTTTCCTTTTCTCTTGTTTAGTCATAAACTCTTTCCCTATTCATTTATCTGAAAGGTAATTTCTTCTCTGCTCCTCTAATTTGTTTATGATGTGACCTTTCATATCCATTTTTAGCTTATCTTGGTATGTAGTGTGAGGTATTAATCTAAACCCAATTTCTATTAGACTGCTATCTAGTTTTGTTTTGTTTTTTATAGTAGTTTTGGCCAAATAATGAATCTTTCTCTCCCCTACTCGAGTCTTTGGATTTATCAGAGACTATACTGTTTACCCAATCTGTTTCAAAGATTGTCTGATTTTTTTTAACCAGCACCAATCATTTTAATGATTATTGTTTCATAGCCCAATTTGAGATCTGATACTGATACCTCCCTCGTTCTTCTCACTACTTTCTTATTTTCCTTGAGATTCTTGATTTTTTATCTAAACAAATGTTATTATTTTTTCTAGTTCTTGGTAGTTTAATTGGTAGATGGTATTGTTATTTTTATTCTATTGAGTTTACCTACTCATGAATAATTAATGTTTTTCTTACTAATTATATCTGTCTTTGTTTTGTTTCTGCAAGAGTGTTTCATGGTTTTATTCATACAATTTCCTGGATGCATCTTGGTGGATACACTCCTAAATATCTCTTTCTAGCTTTCTCTCTCTCTCTTTTTTATTGTTGTTGGTAAAATACAGGAATGCTGATGATTTATGTGAATTAAAAAATATTCAGCAACTTTGCTGAATTTATTGTTTCAATTAACTTTTGGTGGTCTCTTAGGAGTTTCGTAAATAAATCATATCAGTTGAAGAGCAATAATTTTGTTTTCTCTTTGACTATGCTTATTCCCTTGATTCTTGTCTTATTGTTTTCCTTCTCATTTTTTGTTTGTTTGTTTGTTTGTTTTATGGCTCTAGCTAGCATTTCTAATCCTATATCAAATGGTAATGATGATAATGGATATTCTTGCATTTATTTTATATGGAAAGTCCCCAACTTTTCTCCATTTCATGTAATGTTTGTTCTTAGGTTTAGAGAGATATTTACTATGTTGAGGAAAGTTCAATTTATCCCTATACTTTCCATAATTTTTTATTGAAGCAGGTACTATATTTTTTCAAAAGTTTTTATTTCAGCATTTGTTGATATAAACACATGGTAAACATTGGATCTAGAGACAGGGCACCTGGGTTTATATCTTGGCTCTGCTCCAAACTCAATGATCTTAGGGAAGATATTTAACTTTTGTGGACCTCAGTTTCATTATTTGTAAAAACTGTAGATTTGTCTTGACCTCTAAGGCTTTTTCTAACTTTGAATCTATGTTTCAGTGCATAGGACTTAGTGACAGGAAACCGGGTTTGAATTGTAGTTCTATTTTCTAACTGTGTGATGTCCAGTATATGTCTTAACCTTTTGGCGCCTCAATACTATTATCTAGAAAACAAGATAGACTGCTTGACTTACCTTTCATCATAGTTTTATTATGAGTATAAAATGCTTTAATACATGTAAACTTTGAACTGCTATGTTATTTACATTCACAGCCGTGATCATTCCCTCTCAAGGCAGACTATCCCATTGCCTGTCTCAGGAGGAAATCACATCAAAAAGGAAGCATTATCTGTAGAAGTTACTCTGTGAAAAGTTCTTCTAGCTCTACCCTGACAATCAAGAATCACTTCAATGTGTTTGAGTGTGTTTGCCAAAAGATGAAATATTAAATTTTCCCTTTAATTCATGTATGCTTCCCAGAAGCACTTAGGGATTTCTGGAATATCAGTTAAGAAAGACTTCTGGATATTCCAGGTATTATATTCAATCACTACAATATCTGGTTTAAAAAATGTGTTTTCTCACAATTGTGGGGGTACAGGCGAAGGGAAAGAATGGAATAAATGAAGGGCAGGACAAGATAGAGGGAAATATGGTTAGTCTTTCACAATATGGCTGTTATGGAAGTGTTTTGCATAGCTACACACGTATGACCTATATTGAATTGCTTGTTTTCTCAAATGAGGGTGGGTGGGGAAGGAGGAAGGGAGAGAATGTGAAATTCAAAGCTTTAAAAATTAATGTTAAAAGTTATTTTTGCATGCAGCTGAGAAATAAGTTATTCAGGCAACGAGGTATAGAAATCTATCCTGCCCTACAGGAAAATAGAGGGGAGAAGGATGGGAGAAGGGGGGTGATAGGAGGGAGGGCAGATTGGAGAAAGGGATGGTTGGGGTGCATGCTGTCCTGGGTTGGGGGAAGGGGAGAGATGGGGAGAAAATTTGGAATTCAAAGTCTTGTGGATGTGAATGTTGAAAACTGAAAATAAATAAATTCTATTAAAAATAAAATTAAAATATCAATCTTGTTCCTATCAAATGTGCAGACTCACCAGGAGTCAGACCAGCTTGTATTGGTGTCACAAATAAATTCTCTACTTCGATTGGAAAAAATATTTTTTTCTTTAAACTATGGGTCAGATTCTCTCCTGGAGGCTTCACTTTGCTTCTTCACTGCACCACTCTGTTTGTATTCTTATATGCTGTGCTCTTTGGGTAAGAAACCCCTTTTATTATTAAAAAATTTTAAATTGATCTCTTTTGTTTTCATATCACCTACATTTCCTAGAATATCCCTCCACCTTCTTCTTCCACAGAGTCATCCTTTATTACACAGAATAAAAACGAAAAATTAAACAGCTACACAAAAGTGAACATTTCAGCCAGGTTTGACCTTCTATACAATGTTCTGTACACATAGTCCTCCACCCCCGTAAAGAAGGGAAAAGAAGAGAAGTTTTCTGTTCTTCTTTTAGTCATTAAAACTAAATATAAACCATCAATCATTTTGGTTCAGGAAGATATGTAGAAGATGGGTAGCAGGATAATTATGCAAGAATCCCATAGATTTATAAGGATATTGTTAGGAATGCCAAGGGTGTTGCCAGGAATGAGAGTTTTGAATGAGCTGAGGAATACTAAGAACAGCAAGGAATTTTTTTTAAGGCTGTATTCGAAGTTAGGAGAGGTTCACAGAAGGGGCAGGGGTACTGGTCAGGGAAGAGAGTGTAACCAGCATCTAGCACATTCACAGAACTCACTGGCTTGCTTGTGTATGATTATTTACCTGTTGTCCCTCCCATTAGATTATGATCAGGGACTTAGCCTTTCTTATATCTACTGTGCTCAGCACCATGTCTGGCACATAGTAGGTGTTTAATAAATGCTTATTGGCTGATTGATTAGTTTGTTTGGCTGATACAACTTCTCTAAGTGGAGAACCTGGAAAGGCTTCTTCTAGGGGAGTTATGATGGCATATAAAGGACGTGCTTTATAGAGATTGTGGTATATCTATAGATATTCTGTAGTTAGATCTATTAACTATGTGGCTGGTAGGAGCCTTTTTCAGTTGGACATCTAGCCCAGAATGGTATCATCAAAAAGGATCGTTAGATTCAGGCTCTTCCTTCAGTGAATTTTTCACTTACAGTTTCCAGTTAGAGACCATAATATAAAGAAAGAACCTTTGGGTTCTTCTCTCATTGAAATCATGTGACCCTGAGATATCAACCTTGATCTTTGGACTCTTGCATTCTAGGGATTAGAGTTTCTATAATCTTGTGAGTTTTGAGAGGTGTAGAGATTTAGAGATCCCTCTAATATTTCACCATTCCAGAGTTCAGGTTTGCCATCAGCATGTTATTCATGATCTGAGGTAGAAAGTGTAGCAAGGGCAGAGATGATCAAAAGAAAACATGAGTACAGAGTCTTAGGTACTATCCAGAAATTGGGCTGTGGAAAGTTGATGGTAAACTAGTGGAAGTTCCCCAGAGTTGCTGTCAAACAGGTTGGTAAGGAAATAATAGTATCATGGAAGGCACTTTAGGAGAAAAACTCGAGGAGATAGAAGTCTGTGTGATCAATAGTATTGAACATTGTAGAAAGGTTAAGAAGGATGAGGGCTGAGAATTACAATTAAGAGGTCATTAGTACAGATAATCATATGAAAAATGCTCTAAATCAGTATTGATTAGAGAAATGAAAAGTAAAATAAATCTGAAGTACCTACCACCTCACACCTACCAGATTGGCTAATGTGACATAAAAGGAAAATAACAAATGTAGGAGGGGATATGGAAAAATCGAGACACTAATCCACCATAAGTGATCCAGCCATTCTGGAAAACAATTTGGAGCCATGCCCAATGGACAATAACACTGCATACACTTTGACCCAGCAATACTGGTACTAGGTCTGTATCCCAAAGAGGTCAAAGAAAAGATCCTATATGTACAAAAATATTTATAACACTTCTTTTTGTGGTGGTGAAAGATTCAAAATTGAGCTGGGGGGGTAACCTTCAACTGAGGAATGGCTGAACAAGTTGTGGTATATGATTATGATGGAATACTATTGAGCTAGAAGAAATGATGAGCAGGATGGTTTCAGAAAAACCTGGGAAGATTTATATGAGCTGACGCAGAGTAAAGTGAGTAAAGTCAGGAGAACAAAACACAGTAACGGTAACATAATAGTGTACAACACCAACTATAAATGACTTAGCTGTTCTCAGCAATACAGTGATCCAAAACAATTCAGAAAGATTTATGATGAAAAATGCTATCCACTTCCAATGAAAGAACTGATGGACTCGCTGCATATTGTTTTTCATTTTATTTTTGTTTTGTTGCTTGTTTGTGTTCTCTTTTGCAGCATGCCTCGTGTGAAAATACATTTGGTGTGCCTCCAGGGTATAACCTACATCAAAGTGCTTGCCTTTTCAAGGGGGATGGCAGGAAGAGAGGGAATTTGGAATTTAAAAATTATTTTTAAACTGTTAGAAATTGTTTTTACATATAATTGAGAAAAAGATAAAATAAAAATTTTTCTTTTAAAAATGCAAAATAAAGCTTGAATTTATTACATTAAAAAAACCAAAAGAGGTAATTCATGATCTTTGAAAAAGCAAAAATTATTATAAAGAAATATAAAATATTAAAATGATACATATTCCCATCCGTACAGGACTCAGCTCAAGTGCCATTTCTTCTATGAAGTCTTTCCTAATTCATGCAACTGACTGTATTTTTTATTTCCTCTTAGTATAATAGTATAATATATATTAAGATGTGATACTAAATAGTATTTTTAAAAATCAATATTAAATATCATAAAGCTGGGAAGGATAATCCATTGAATGAGAGAATCCCTTCCCCCCTACCCTAATTTGATAAGAATGATGAACTGAATTGAAAAAAAATAAGATTACTGTGAATAAAAGTAAAAGTTTTGAGTTAAAAATAAATCACACAAATACAGGATACAGCAAGCTTGACTTGGCATAGTTTACACGAGAAAGATCTTGGAGATTTGGTGAACTACAAGGTCAACATGAGTCAACAATATGACATGGCAAACATACTAGAGTGATCTAGATGTGTTTTAATGAATGCATAGCATCCCAGGACAAAAGATGTTACAGTCCTGCTATATTCTAACCTGGTCCATATCTAGACACTATGGCCAGTTTCGAGCACCAATTTCATGAAGTATATTGACAAACTAAAGCCAATTCAAGAGAGATTAACCAATATAGTGAGAGGACTGCCCATCTGAATCTTGGCTAAAGAAATAAGATGTATAGCTTAGAAGAGAGGCATGATAATTGCCTCTAAGTCCTTAGAAGACTGTGATGTAGAGGACAGATTAGACTGGTTCTATTTGGTCTCTGGAGCTCTGGGTAGAAGTTACAGAGAGAGACACTTGGGTTTAACATAGGAAGAAATTCCTATTGAGCTACTTGACCGTTTCTTTGCCATTTTTTGGCATCCTTAGCCTTTAATACAGTGTTTGGCATATACTAAGTACTTAGTAAATATTTCTTGACTGACTGACCCTGGCAGGATACTACTGTAGGCGTCAATAAGTGTTGGTAATTGTTTGATATTGCCATGCTATGTGTACTCTTGGAATGGGCATGAGTATATTCTGCATCCCAGGGATGCTGCAATAAGCCACCCTGTCCATAGTCATCACTTTCCCAAATGTTCCCCCTTTGGGCTCCTTTGGGCAGATTAATCTTTCCTGACTTGACTGATGAATAAATATTTCCCAGTCACATTATTTAACTTTATTTGCTGTTATTCTAGCTTTATTTGCAAGCATAGCATCAAAACCCCTGCCTAGAAAGTCAATATCTTATGGATCAACTATAATGACCTGGTACAAATGACCTGGTTTATTAAATGGAGTGATGTTCTTAAAAGCTGAATATGTATATATACCTTTATGAATAAAGTGATGGGTTCAAAACTGGGGTGGGAGAGATAAAATGGGAAGATGCACTGCTACTCACAAGGCAGGTGATGGAAAAAGTGCTGGACCTAGAACTAGAAAAACTGAGATCCAGTATTTTCATAAGTGAGGAAACTGAGGTCTAGAGAGGACTGTTATCTGTCCAAAATGACAAAGGGAGTGGCAGAGTTGGGATTAGAAATAAGCCCTCTTGACTTCCAATTCAATGTATTTCCCACACAGAAGAGGTTGCTTTGACTGATGGTGAAATCATCCAGCCTATTGTGTTTGGAAAACACTGAATTGTTTTTTGGAAAAACAGTATTGCTTATGTTTCATGGTTAAAATGACCAAGCTGTCAGAGAAAGCTCCTGAAGCTTATTGTTGGCAGGTTCTTAAAATTAGAGTGGAAATGGATGGGCCTGATGCCAGTCAGTACTCATTGGGCACTGACTGGTTCACATGTTCAGGCCGCATGTCCTCAGCTGGACTATGAGTCCTTTGAAGCCAGAGACTTCTGTGGCTCCTAGCATTTAGAGACTTCCTTGACCCACTGGCATGGGTATTTTGCAGGAAAGAGAACGACCAAGAAGCGTTTGTTCAGATGTGCAGCAAAGCCAAGTCTGAGGCTATTTTCTTCATTTACTTCTTCCTTATTAGGAGAGAGAAATCATGGCCCAACATTGTCCAACTGAGGTGGGGCATATGAGGCATATGGCAGAGTGCCCTGAGGGGATGCCTCTGTGCTGTGGGTAGTGAGCACAGCAGCTACTGGCTAAACTGATTACTTTAGCACTTCACTGGGACTACTATAACCAGAATCCTTAGGACAAGTGGTCACTGGGAATGGAGATAAGGAATTCTTTGGAGGAGAATCAATGATTTCTGCAGTCTGAAAAGTGTTTGTATGTGAGAATAGAGGAAGGAGGCTCCAGGTGAGGTTCAGGAGTGCATGGGCAGCCCAAGTTCTGCAGTCAGGCCAATGGGAATGTCCCGTGTATATGTTTATGAACACTCCTGCTTGCCCACATTCTGGGGACAAGGTCAGGGGAGTCATGGTATTTGTGCCCATGCTACCTGTTGCCTGGAAGCCTATATATTTGTACCAACCCTGTGGAGTAATGGTTCAAGAGCTCATTGGCTGTGTGATCTAGGCAATGACCTCTGACATCATTTCCTCATCAATGAAGCAGAGATAATAATGTAAGTGGGTTCTAGACCTGGAAGAGACTTTAGAGATAATCTGGCCTCACTTCATTTTATAGAGGAGGAATCTGAGGTTCAGAAAGGGATATTACTTATCCAAGGTTATAGAACTGATGAATTTATCTCAAATTCAACATTCATTCCACTGCCCCTTATTGACACTGTCAACCTCACAGGATTGCTGGAAGGAGAATGGAGAATGTATTGTTAGTCTTAAAATGCTATAGAAAAGTGAGTTCCCTCCAGGGGGATGGAATGTGATGAAAAATGTGTATAAAATATGGCCAGGATTGTATCTTTTTCAGACAAAGCACTGTCCAACTATATTTCTTTCTTGCATCTCGTAATTCCAAAGTCTATTAGACCAGTGGAATCAAGCTCAAATACAAATGAGGGCCACTAAATCATATATAAGGATTTCTGGGGGTCATATGTTGACTTAGAAAACCACACATATGTGTATACATACACATACATACATACATATAAAATGCACATATATAATATATGCATATACACACATTATCCACACATTACATGTCCTTCATTTTCAAAGAGGACCATGACATCAGGGAAATGATGACATGACTTGCAGTTGACTTTGATTTGGAGGAGGCCTGTACAAGGTCACGAGACTCACTTTCTCCTCCAGAACCATCTGAGTCTAGTGGCCAGATATGCATTAGGATGACTGGAGATGGCCCAAGATGCGATGGGAGACTCTGGTCATTTTAGGCTAAAGCCTTTCCAGGTTCTTACTTTGAGTGAGATAAAGCCCATTCAGTGAATAGATCTCGGTAAATAGTTATTCAAGGGATAGTCCCTTTAACAAAAAAAAAAAAATTGGTTACTGACCAAAATAGAAACAGTTATTATTTAGTATTTTCATTTTGGAAGTCATATCGGGTTGCTCCTCTCTCCTAACTTGTTTTCTGACATTCTCTGAGGCCAGAATCAGTGAAATTGATTCATGGATCACCCAGTTTAAGAATCAAACATGGCAATTTTTATTGCTTCTTGCTGTTTAATTAGACATACTGGCTAGTTTGAGTCTGTCCCATTTTCCCCTCTACCCCTGCAAATCCCCACTAAGCAACAGAACAAAAAAGAATTGTATTTACTGTCAGAGGATCTGAGTTCAAATCCTGATGTTTGCTAGTTGGCACTTTCCCTATGTTGCTCTTGGTGGTTCATACAGTCTCTTTCAGCTCTAAATCCTGCAGTCATTTAACCTATTTCCTCTTATATCTGTAGGCATGCTGTGGTACTTCTCTTGTTAAGCCTAAAAGGACAGTACTTGAATTTAGTAGCTATTCAATAATTATTCTTAACTAGATTTTGTTCATATCCAGAGAACACAGAATTTCCATAAAATGTGAGAGTCAGAAAGGATCTTAGAACATAGATTTTTTTGGAACTGGAAGAAACTTTAGAAATTACAAAATCATAGCAATAGATTTGGAAGGGATGTTAGTGATCACCTAGTCTAATTCTCTTATATTATAGTTGAGGAAACAGGTATATATGGGGTAAATGACATGTCCAAGGTCAAGCAGCCATTGAGTATCAGTCAGGATTCAAATCCAGGTCCTTGACTCCAAATCCAGCCCTCTTCCACTTGATGCCTCTCAAGTAATCCAACACCTTCATTTAACAGATAAGGAAATGGAGACCCAAAGAACTGGAGTAATTATTCAAGGTGGGAAAGGCAGGACCCACTCTCGATTTCCAGATTTCCAGGTCAGATCTCTTTCCATTAACTATATCATGCTGCTTTCTTGATATGTAGTAACCTCCAAAGCTCAAAGATTTTTTAAAAAAAAGTAAAAAATGAAAATTGTTGGAAGGGATTATTTTTCTGATGCAAATAAAAAGCATTACTTTTAAATATTAAGCAAAAGAACATCAAGAAAAAACTACTGGGCTGGTCCTATGGCCATTGACACTGAGATTTGAAAGCGATCAAAAGAGCCCTTGCCCCTCTACACCAGTCTTCCACTCATAGCCACTTGAAATTCCCATTGTTAGAATCGCTATTTGATTAAGGGTGGGATTACCACAGACATAGCTTACCTGCAAGAAGTGGCAACACACCCCTTAGATCCCTCTCCTGAAGGAGAGAATCATGTCAGTGAATTAATATAGAAAATAGAATGTCTGGTTTTGGGTCCCCCGTCTGTCATCAATGTATGATTTTAAACAACCCACTTCCACCTCCCTGAACTTCAATTTCCTCATCTATAGCATAGGATCAATCTTACCCCATCTCAGAACTGTTTTCAATACCCAATAAGAAAGTGTGAAAGTTGGTCATAAAGCCTAACTTCCCCACCCTATGTAACTGTGGAATAGAGTCAGGGTTGGCCTTTGCGCTTTTCACAGGAATTCTTCATGTTGGTTTTCAGTGTCCGCAATGGTGAGGCTAAGGGAGTTCTTACTGATTTTAGGACTCTCCATGACTCCATAATTCTCAGAGACTTAAAGACTGTCTGATCCAGCTAAACATTGGAAAAAAGAATAAGGTGGGACACAGTAGGAAAAAAGATGAAATAAGAGAAGAGGTTATCAGTATGTAGAGAAGGGGAGTCCTGGGGTCTTTGTGAGTATCCTTGAGAAGAGATCTGAGTTAGAATGCTTTGATGTGAGAAATTTAATCTGTTGGAGAGGAGATGCCAGTTGCTCTTGGAGGTCAGGAACCCAGGACATGAATTCCAAATAAAGAGCTGGAACTGAGGCAAAGGTAGTCCTAGGGGTTGCAGAATACCTCCATGCTGACCATGGAGACTATGCTGAGAGGAACAGGAAGGTGATTGACATTTTCCTCATTCCATCTATTAATTTGCTGAAGGATTATTTCCTCATTGCTTCATAAATTGTCTTTTTGAGACTTCTATCCCATTTACCCCTTTATGGGGTATATGAGATGGCACTCATTTGTGTAATGGGGGAGACAATGATTCCCATAATGCCATTTTGTTATTTACATTTATTTGTACTCCAATTTGATATTGGATTGATGACTGTAATAGTTTGAAAATATTCCATTACTGGGCCATTGGGTCATGCTTGGCAGAATTGGTTATCTCCCAAAGCCCTCACTCAACTTGGAAGAAGCCTCTAGAGCAAGGGTTCTCAGAATTTCCAGGAGACTCATGTTACAAGTGCAAGGTGATATTATTTATAAGCACAAGTGGGATTTTTTTTTGTATATTTTGGCCATTTTGTATTTTATGTATTCCTTTGCTGCCTCCAAGAACAAAAACTTTGGATAATGACACAATACAACTAAGTGTTTATGGCTCCAGGCAGGAAGGGAAAGATCTGAAGTATGGGAGCATGCCCAGGCAGCCACAGGGAGACCTGGGGTCCCAGGCAGTTGTGAGTGTTGGAAGAGGGAGGGAGTCATCCTGAAACATTATCGGAGATGAGGTCAAAGGAGAGCTGGAACACAAATGTCCTCTTTTTGTTTTTACCAAGAGAATGCTTCTCTTCATTTCCACTTGTTACTGAAAAGGACAACCAGGTAGAAAGCTCTGCGGCGGTCATTTGGTCCCTTGGAGTCTTAATTTCTTAATTTATAGAATGAGAATTTGACACTAGCTGACTTCCAAAGTCCCTTCTAGCTTTATGTCTTGTTATCTGGTCCTCGTGAATAGAAAAACTGACCAGTCTGTAGGAAGGGCTAAAGGTCTTTGGAAAGTCGTTGGCTCCCTAGCTGTAGGACATTGATGGGCTACAAGATCGTGAACTTGTCTGAGTTCTAGTTCCTTTTCTGTATAATTAGATAAGAATATTTGCACTGCCTACTTCCAGGGTTGTTTAGATCTGGGAGCTAATAGATTTTAGGTCTTGTAAATGCAGGAACCACGCCTGAGCTGGACTTTTTATCTCCTCTTCATTCTCAAAGAGGACAGGTGACATCAGGAGGGTGATGATGTCTTGAGTTGTGTGTGGACTGGATTTAAGTGAGGCAGAGCTGCTCAAAGCTATCAGCCTCACTGTCTCCTCCAGAGTCATGGAAGAACCATGGGAAGTCAAAAGACAAGACAATGGCAGTTGCCCAAGATGCAGTGGCTGACCTTAACTTTTCATATAGTAGGTGCTTAGTAAATGTTTTTGTTGATTGATTAAAGAAAGTTCATCTCAGTTCAATAACTACTAAGTGCCCAATACATATAAGGTCTCAAATTATGTCCTAAGGTAATAGAGGTATAATGTAGAGAAATTAATTGATTAGAATTCTAACACAACACACACACATACACACACAGTCATACACCCATACCCCTGCACTCCAATCAACATAGGATGTAGTGAAAGTTCAATTCTACAATTGTTTTTTAACCATTTACTTTACTAGGTTCTTTGCTGGGCGTATTGAAAAATTCATAGAACTTTAAACACTTTAGAGACATCTAGCCCAATCCCATACTTTAAAAAATAAGTTCTATCAGTGCCTTTTTGTGTGTGTCACAAGTATTTCCAGATACTTTCAAAGTAGGTTAACTTGTCCAAGGTCACACTGGTAGTTGGTGGAAGAGCCATGACTAGAACACAGATCACTGGCTGCCTAGTCCAATGCTCTTTTTACCACACCACTAAATAGTAATTTAAGCTTTTATTAGATGCCTACTATATGCCTGACATTGTGGTCAGTTCTGGGGATACAAAGGCAAAAATTAATGGGACTTAGATTTAACTGGGGGAAATCAACAGATAGTTAAGTATAAAATCCATGCAAAATGAACATAAAATAGTTTGGTGGGAGGGGAGTTGGTAAAAGTATCTTATAAGAAGTAGCACCTGAGTTGAACTTTACTGGGAGCTAGTAATTCCAAGAGATGGAAGACAGGAGGGAGCACTTTCCTGGGCAAAGTCAGTGATGGAATGTTGTGTACTTGGATCATCAAAGGGTCCACTCTGGCAGGTACACAGAATGTATAAGAGTAATATGAAATCAGTCTGTAGGTTGGAGTCAGGCTGGGAAGGGCTTTCAATGACAAAGGGGAATTTAAATTTTGTTCTAAAGGCAATAGAGAATCACTGGACCTTTGGGATCAGGAGAATGATATGATCAGACCCGTGCTTTAGGAACATCAATTTGGCAAATGTATTGAAGATGGATTGGAAAGGGGAGAAACTGGGGGCAAGGAGACCAATTACGTTTTTACCTTTGTTAAATCAAGAAGTGACGAGGACTTGAACTTGAAACTGTGTCCTTGAGAGAAGAGAGGGTCTGATGTGAGAAGGTTGTGGAGACAGAACTGACAAAGCTGGTCAGACACAGAGGGGAGGGGAGACTGAAGGTTGGAGGGTCACTCCTAGTGTGTGGACCTGGGTAACTGGCGGTCAAGATAGGAGTTTAGGATGTGTGTGTTAGAGAGAGGCATGGCTTCGGCAAATCCCAGAGGCTCTAAGAGGTGAACAGATTTTTCTTTTGATCACATGACTTATAAAGTCCAAGTCAAGAATCAAACTCCAGGTCCAGAGTTCAGTCAACCATACCAAGCTGATCCTCAATGGCTACTCGCCTTGGAGTTGCTGATAGTACATAGTGCTTTAAGCTGCACGAAGCCCTTTATTTCATATTTATGAGGGCCACTGAAATACAAGGAAGGATTTGGACTTAGAATAGGAGAGTAATTAGATTTAATTAGATAGGGCCTTGAAGAATAACTTCATTTTACAATAATGTTGCCAGAAAGGTCTTAGCAAAGGGTAGCTAAGTGGTGCCATAGTGCATAAAGCACTGGGCCTGAAGTCAGGAAGACTCGTCTTCCTGAGCTCAAATCCAGCCTCAGACACTTACTATCTGTGTGACCCTAGGCAAGTCACTTAACCTGTTTGCCGCAGTTTCCTCATCTGTAAAATGAGCTGGAGAAGAACCACACACACATACACACGCGCACACACACACACACACACACACACACACACACACACACACAGTTCCTTCCACTCTGCCCTCCAGAGTGCAGAGTTCTTTTCAGTAAGCAATCATCAAACATATGCTGTATGCCTTAGGAAATATTATTTCTATTCCTGCTAATGGAAATAATAGCAAAAAGAGATCACATTTATATAATGTTTTTAAGATTGAAAAATGCTTTTTTTAAATCATAAAGGATCTTGGTGGTGCTTAGTTGCATTGTGTATACTAAGGTTTCTCTGCTTAGAGATATCCTAAATCAGCTTGCTTTTGCTATGTACATAGTGTTTGATCTGTTCTTTGTCTCAGTCTGCCTTCTAAAGAATCAGGAAAATGTCTATCCAACTTTCCCTTGCACCACAAGAAAAACCAGTTTGCCTAAAAAATGAAATGATTTGTTTTATTTGCAACACTGGCATTGGGGGGCTGGGGAAGGGGTTTGGTTCCACTGCAGGGGAAAGAAATGAAAATCAGCACTCTGCTTCAATCTGCTTTGCAGATAGAGGCCCTCCAGAAACCATGACTCAATAGAGTGTAATCATCTTGAAGTATTTGAAATGCTCATTCCTCCCCAGGAGAAGACATGAATTATTAAAAAGCCCAGTAAAGCATTCCAGTTTTCCTACTCATATTTTGTCTCCCTGGAAATGAACCTGATTTTATTAGAGCAGGAGAAGAGGGTTTTCTCAGCACACTTGCTGAATTCCACAATCCATCGGAGAAATTGGAGGGGTGTCTTCAGGTCAGAGACTTGTGGATAAGATTAGGCAAAAAACTGTGTACTGATGGTAAATGGTACATCTACACAATACATTTACTGTGTTAGGACTTCTTTGGGAGAAATAATTACGAATTTTGTCTTGATCTAATTGTGCGCATTCCTACTCCCTTAAAAGGATCTCATAGAGGCAGCATGGTGGTTTTCTAAGAGCACTTCCCTAGGAATCAGAAATCCAGGACTGAATTGGAATTTGAATTTAGGACTGAATCTGTTATAGCTTTGTTTTATGTGTACCCTTCAGCCAATTGCTTCCTCTCTCTGGGTCACAGTTTCCTCATCAGTTGTTTTGCTTGACTATACAAGAATTTTGGTTTTCTTTCCTTTTCATTTTCTTCCCCTGGAGAAGGTTGGAGATTGGGAGGGAGAGAAAAAAAATATATAACATAGTTTTTTAAAAAGTAAAAATAAACAAGAGGGAGTGGGTTAGATAATCTCTGTGATGCTTTATGGTTCTATTAAATAAAAAAAAAGAGAGAATAAGAATTTGCTGAATGTCTGATAAAGGCCTAAATCACCAACCCCGAATTTGGAAGAAGGACAAGTGGAGTGGAAGGAATAGGGCCAAACTTCCCTCTTTGTTTTCTTCAGTGGGGTGGTGGTGCATGGGCCAGTTTCCAAGGAATGAGGAATATAGAATTTGCCTCCTTATCTCTACTTTGAGGCATGGACCTGAGGGAACTGAGGAAGGATGCAGAAAGATTAGCTCACATTCAAGTAGCTCTTAACGGTTTTTCGTTCGGTTTTCAGTCATGTTTGGGAAGCTGCCTAATTCACACTTACTTTGGGAGGTGGATTAGATGTGTACAGACAACTGAAAATGGAGGATTAGAGAGCCGAACTGCTCTATCTAAGACCTGACAGCTCACACGTAGGGGATATGGGACCTGAGCCCAGGCAGTCCTTGGTAGATCAGGGATGCTTAATAAGATTCTGTTTATTGATTGCTTTTAACTCCAAGTGCAGGGGTCTTCCCATTGCACTGGGCCACAGCCTGATGTTTGATACCTCTTGCCTAGAATTCTCAAAGATATACTCTCAGTTTCCGTGTATTCCAGCCCATGACTCTGCCCCAGTACAGAGGTGGGGAGGAGGCATGGGGGTAACTATCTAACTGTACAGGAAGAGAAACAAAGAAGTTTTAACAACACTTGCAAATAGACCCTTGACCTACACACAATAGGAATACAGCTACAGAAGGGACGCCAATGGAAGAAGATGCTTAAAATGGGAGACTTAACCTTAAATGGTTATAAAATACTTCAAATGGACCAAATTGTATAATCCTTTGGATCATACTCAGGATTTAGAGGCGGTATGGTATGAGGGAGTAAGAGGGTCTATGGGATACCTTTCCCCAATCATGAACAACCATCCCTGGCTGGAGGGAGGCAGAGAACATCAAAATACTCTGTTGGTGTTGGTGACTGAGCTTGCTTTGGTGAGGCAACAAGAGCTTAAAATCAGAGGGTTAGAATTGTAAGGGATGTTAAAAGTCACCGAGTCCAACCATTTTATGTAATAGATGAGGAAAATAAGGCTGAGGGAGAGCTAGGGAACTAGTTCAAAGTCTACTGATAAAAGTGTCAGAGGTAAGAATTGAACTCACTTCCTTTGACCCCAGAGAAAGTGCTTTTGCCCTTGTTCCATGTTGCCTCCATGTGCCCTGAATGTGTTTATCATGATGGTATGTGGTATGTGGAAGTGAGGGGCAGGGTTGAGTGAACGAAGTAGAGGAGGAGAGAGAAGGAAAAGAAAAGGAAAGGGGAAAGGAAAAATATCTTGATTTGTATGTAGAGGATCTGAATTTGAATTACAGCACTGTCTCTGACCTTGGATACGTCAGTATCTTGGGGCCTCAGATTCCTCATGTGGAACATGGCCCTTAAGCCCCTTCTAGCTTTAATCTATGGTCCTTTGTGTATGAGAATAATGAGTAAGTATGTGTCTCTATACATGTAAGTGTGACTATACATAAGTAGAGTGAGATCCTGGATGGTATAGAAGTAACCTAGTGATTTGAGATCCGATAGAATAGGAGGGTATTAGAACGGGGCAGCTAGGTGGCATGGTGGATAGAGTGCTGGGCTTAGAACCAGGCTGATTTATCTTCATGAGTTCAAATTCAGCCTCAGACACTTACTAGTTGTTTGACCCTGGGCAAGTCACTTAACCTCTGACTGCCTCAGTTTCCTTGTCTGTAAAATGAGCTGGAGAGGGAAATGGCAGACCACATCAGTATTTTTGCCAAGAAAACCCTAAATGGGGTCAGGAAGAGTCAAACACAGCTGAAAAAATGAGCAACAATGAAAGAATAGGAGAGTGCCTGGATTTGTGGCAGTGTGAAAAGAGGGGGGTACTAGCCTGAAGGCTGAGTTCCACTCTGATTCTGGCATCTTACTATGCAGTTCCAACATTTGGAAGGACAGAAGGAGAGACCCCTGGCCAATCTAGATATCTTATTGGCATAGTTTGTCTGGTTGGAGGAGATTAGGTAAATACATAAGTGAAATAGTTGAAGACTGACAATAATCTGTTTATATGCAGAGAAAATTCCACTCTACATCATACCTTCACAGCCTTTCACTCATGTAACTCTTATACTTGTATTCCTTGACATGCCTGTGATAAAGGGAGAGAGGGCATTCTTATCCCCATTTTCCAGAGAAAGAAAATGAGCCTGAAGAAGTCGTAGTGATCCCAAGGTCAAAGACTAACAATATGCTTATTATTAGTAGGAATTATTATTAATAGTAGTACTGTTAATGAATTATTATTAAATTAAATATTTATTAATGGTATTAATATCAATGTTATTGATATTTGGGCATTTTTTAAGGGTCTAGGGCCACTGAGTTTAGGAACCCAAGGCGTCATCATCAATTAGTGGAACAAATAGTTTATCTGTAATGAAAGAATTGCAGAAACCGTCCAAAGGAAGGTGTCTTCTGGTGTAGCTCAGAGCCCCAGTGGGCAACTATTCCTAAGCAATAAAGACTTTCTCAACTTAACTTTCTTTCAGTCCATAAAAGACAGTCCATAAAAGCCCCATGGGCTTGGGGTAGAGTGGGGGAAACAGCCTTAAGCATGCCTAAGGGGCATTATGGGTGTTACATTTTGTGAAAAAAATGTCCAGAGAAGGGCAGGCAGGGTGGAGAGGGAACTAGACACTATATCGTATGAGGATCGCTGGGGATATTTAGCCCAGAGATGAGGAATTAGGGCTTAGGGACACACTAGTTGTTCCTGCATTTTAAGGATGATCACGAGGATGAGAGATTGTAGTTCTTCTTGGTTCCAGAAAGAAGAAGTAGGAACCGCAAGTGAAAGTTATGGGCAGATTGACTTCACTTAAAACCACTCGTAAAAATAAAATTTATTCAAAAAAATGGAATAGTTTGCCTTGTGGTCAGATCAAGGAAGGGAGCAGCTTTTACTAGAACTACTGAAGCTGGGGTTTTGCTATCCTCTCTGGTCAGAAATGTTGTAGACAGAATTCATCACATAGCTATAAGTTAGAATAGATTACCTCTGAGATCCCTTTCAAATAAGATTCCCATGGTCCTTACCTTCATGGACTGGTGGGACACACACCTCTACTTCTGACAGAAATTCCAATTTCCCCATATTCTGGGAGCTGATGACAGAATCCATTGAATTAGATTACTTTGAACTGTAGGGGTGGGGGGAGGGTGGGTTTCTTCATCTACATGAGAGACCAAATTCATGATCATCTATGAGATTAACAGTATCATAAAACCCAACATTTTAGATTGATAAGGAACTTTATAATAACTCTTAATGGGAGATAGTAAAGTATTATTGCCTCTATTTTTACAGATGAGGAAACTGAGTCTCAGAGACGTAGTCATACAACTAGTAAGCAATGAACTGAATGTTTTTGACTCCAAGTTTGCAACTGTTCCGGAACTAGTATATTCTGCATTGTGAAACCTCACTGCACCCGCTTTGAGATTCCTCTTGGGATTTATACTGGTTATTTCAGCAAACCTTAAGCACTTACTATATCATTAACACGCGGCTACTTCCTCAGGAAGAGGCAACTAGGTGGCATTTTGGACAGAGCGCTGGACGTGGAGTCAAGGTCACCTGAGTTCAAATCTTGTCTCAGACACCCACTAGCTGTGTGGCCCTGGGCAAAGTCACTCACCCTCTAGATGTTTCAGTTTCGTTCTCTGTAAAATGAGGATGGTAGTAGCACCAACTTCCCAGGGTTGTTGTGAAGATCAGATTAGATATTTGTAAAGTTGCTGTTGAGTCATTTCAGTCATATTAGACTCTTCGTGAGCTCATTTGAGAGTTTTTTTGGCAAAGATACTGGGATAGTTTGCCATTTCCTTCTCCATCTCATTTTACAGGTGAGGAAACTGAGGCAAGCTGGGTGAAGTGATTTGCCCAGCTAGCACTTGAGATAAGATTTGAACTCAAGAAGATGAGTCTTCCTTATTCCAAGCCCAGGGCTTTATCTACTGTGCCTCTTAACTGCCCTTACGAAGGTAATTTGTAAAGTACTAGCTGTTACTATTACAAAAAGTGCTTTGGAAACCATAAATTGCTACATAAAAGTTATTGTTATTCACCTGAGATGCTTCATGAATCTGTTGAAAACACAGTGTTAGGGGAAACAATATTTACCAGGGTAAGGAGTGAGCCAGAAAAACCATAATACCTCGTGTTTATACAGAGCAGCCTAGGGTTAATGAATACTTTCTTCACAAGTTTGTGAGGCACGATGCCCAAGAATTAGTATCTATGTTTTATAGATAAGGAAATGGATGTTTTTCCCCTAGTCCCACAGCTCATAAGTACTGGAGTCAAAATTCAAGCTCATAACCCCCATCCTCAGGTTCAGCACTCTTTTCATTAAACCATATTTGGAACATTGTGATTATATTTTTCAGGATAGGATGACCTACACGACGATAGGGTCTCCCAAGATTTTGTGATATTGACTTGCCAAGTATCAGCGACCATATTGTGGTTTGTTGTTCAGTCGTTTCTCAGTAGTGACCGATTATTTGTAACCCCATTTGGTTTTTTTTCCTGGCAAAGGTACTGGAGTAATTTGCCATTTCCTTCTCCAGCTCACTTTACAGATGAGGAAACTGAGGCAAACAGGGTTAAGTGACTTGCCCAGGGTCACACAGCTAGTAAGTGTCTGAGGCTGGATTTGAACCCATGAAGAGGAGTCTTCCTGACTTCAGGCCCAGCACTCTCTAGGTCTTATTTCCATCCTTACTAGCAATAACTCTGAATCAGGCTTTTTATGCTTTATTCAGTGATTCATGTGCAACCATCACGGACATCTTCATCCTTTAGGAAAAGTAGCCTAGTTAGGGCAGTTAAGTGGAGCAGTGGGTAAAGTGTCACACTTGGAGTCGGGAAGACATAATTTTACTTCTGGCCTCAGATACAAGTTGTGTGACCCCAGGCAAATCACTTACTTAACCTCTGACTCATGTTTATCATCCATAAGATGGGGATCACAGCAGTCCTTACCCCTCAAGATTGTTGTGAGGACAAATGAGATAATATTTGTAAACCTTCAAGTGCTTCGAAAATACTAGTTATTGCTACTATTATCTAGGAGTGGGGAAGAGATTTTGGAGTTGGGGGATCCCAACTTTACCCGATCAGTCGTTATTTCCTGGGATGTTTTCAGTGCTGGGATGGCAGATGGCAGTTGGCTGTGGATGCGGTACCTGGATCTTCTGCTGGAAAAAGGACCACTGACATCAGGAAGGTGATGTCTTGACTTGCAAGTGAATTGGACCAAAGTAAGGCAGGGCTGCGCAAAGTCAGCAGCCTCACTCTCTCCTCCAGAGTCATGGGAGTCCAGTGGCAAGACAAAGGTCAGGGTGACCGATGATGGCCCCAGCAGAAGGGAGAAGGTGGGGTTTGAAGGGAGAGGGGGTCGGAAAGACAATATCCAGCTATGGGTTGGATAGTCCAACTTGTCCTGCTTTTCTGACTCAGACATTGCTCTGGGTTCTGCTGTTCTGGACCACTGTCATTTGTTCTGACGTCTTAGGAAGAAATCAAGGTGTCACTATAGTTTGTTTTTCTGAGCAATCTGAGCCATTTTCCTTGATGCAGCTGATGAGCTGCCTCTATTTTTAGCATATATGTTTATTAGCATGCCTGGAGGCAGGTCAGATGAGAACAATATGGATCAAGGAGAGATAGACCATGGCTGAATTGGAAATGATATAAAGACTCAGTCTGTCTGACAAGATCATAAAATCACAGAATTGCAGCCTCAGAGATGGAAGAGAACTTAAAAATTATCTAGTCCAAGACTCTCATTTTACAGCTGATGAAACTTAGATGCAGAGAAAGCAAGTGAGTTGCCTAAGATCACACAGGTAATAAGTGTTGGTCAGAATTGGACCCCAGGTCCTTGGACTCCAAATCCAGCACTCATTTTCCTGTATCACTGTGGTATCTTTCCAGGATAATATTAATTCTGGTAAGTAAAAATATTATTACTAGGAGTAATATTTAATGTATTAAAAGAGTATTGTGTTAACAAGTGATGAATATGGGCACAGAGAAGTGTAAGGAGACAGCCCAGTACCTGGCACACAGTAGGCACTTCATAAATGTTTATTGACTGATTAATATGAACAAATACTTACAAAATTAAAACTTACAAAGTGAAGCAAGCTGAATCAGGAAAAGAATACACAACAACAAAAATGCTGAAAAATGATAAGGATCCAGCTTAGTTCCAAAGAAGAGATATGACAGAACTCTTTCCCCCTACTTTGCAGAGGTGGGGATCCATGGGTGTGGAACCTTGAATACAAAGTCAGAATTTTTTACGTATTGGTTAGTTTTGCTGAACTGTTTGCCCCATCTTTTTTATTCTTTGTTAGGAAAGTGATGGCTCCTTCAAAAATTAGCCATCAAATTTTTCTTTTTAGTAAATAATACTTTGAGGATCTATGATTTCGTTGAAATGGGTATTCTCCTTCAATGAAGGTTAAAACTCTTCCATATCTCAGTAAATGGTCTCTTTGTATTGGTTTGGCTGAAAAAATTCCCCACCCCATGGCCAACCTGATAGTGAGTCTCTCTGTGCTTATCTAATTTGACTTGCAGAAGCAGATGCTGAGTGTTTTATGAGGCTTCTCTGGAATTCTTGCCAACTCAGTAGAACCTGGCAGAGCTTTTTGCTCAGCAGGCATAGAACCAAGAAATGCCTCCATTCCACAATGGAAGAGTACTTTGCTGGATAAATAATAATACAGTATTTTCACCCTATATTTGGATAGCATTTTTGTTATGAAAAACTATCCTGTGTATTATTTTAGTTTAACTCCAGGACAACACTTGTGGGCATCATAATGTAATAGAAAGACCATTGGCTTTGGAGTCTGAAGACCTGATTTTGGATTTTGACTCTGTCACTGGCTCTGTGACTTTGGGGAAGTCAATTCTCCTCTCAAAATCAGTTTCTTTTCCTGTAAAATGGGGATACTCAATATTACATTTACATTACCTACCTTGTGAAGGTACTGTGAGGTAAGAGATTTGGGGATCTCAAAGTGTTCTTATGGGCAGTAGGGGGAGTGTTTGGTCCCAGGATACGGACATTGTGGACGTTTTCTTTGCACAATTCCAAATTGCTTTCTGGAATCTTGAGTCCAAACTAGCTCCAATAAAAATCCATTGGCCCTGCCAGCAATGAATATTATCACATTTTAGTCTTCTTTTTCAATTTGTGGTGTGAGGGAAACCTCAGAGTTTTATTTTGCTTTTACCTGTATTTCACCACATAACTGGCACAGATTTTATGCCAAATTTTTGGCAAAAAAGTGAGGTGCTACCATTATATGAAGCTTTTAAAAAAGTTATGCTGGTTATTACTTGAAAATCATTTATTACTAAACTGTCTTTGGTGCACGATTAAGATGCATGGAATACTCGTGAATATACGTTATAATTGGGAAGATGCAAGTCTTACCAATCATGTGACTTACTCCTGGCAGCTTCACTTGCCCACCTGCTGCACACTTTGTGGCCATGGCTCTTCGTTGGGGTAAGTGACAATACTGTTAGTATTGCAACACTCTGAACAAACCATGCAGATCGGCTTTTGGAAATATACTGAAAGTGGGATACAATGAGAATTCTATGCTCCTGGCTTGCAATGTTTGAGATGAATGCATATCCGTAATGCCACCAGGTGGATATATTGCTGCTCTGTTTACCTTCTAAGTGGCTTGACAAACAGAATTATACCATGTGATGATTACACAATGAAAGGTTATCAACCTTTTTGGACTGAAAAAACAGAGTGTGATGATTATGTTTTGGCAACAATTATGTGGTGAAATGTGGTAGTTGCATTTTTCATGTTTAGTAATGTCGAGGCATTCCTTCTGACAGTTATAAATAATTTGTACTTCTTTAAAGGTTACCATTATAAAAATGACATTTGAATATGTGTTTATTAGATTCCCTGTGAATCCCAACCACAGCCAAGTTTTTCATACCTTGTTCTCATCACCAAAGCTCCTCTTATCTTTGTAATTAACCACGTTTTAGATGTTACAGAGCCCATATCTGAGAAGTCCATGTTCTGTCGGCATCTTTTTGTGTACAGTTTTTTTTTTTAGTACTTAGTAACAGCGTGGCATCGAACATAAATGTTCTTGATGTTACTTTTTTTTTATGCTTTATACACTCTCTGAAAAGTGCTTCTAATCAGCCCACTTTGGTATCAGAGGAGACTTGTCGGTACAACAGCTTTCCCAGAAATGACTTGTAAAAACAATAAAAGTGCCTGATATAAACTTCAGACAAAGTTACAGGGTGAATTTTGTTTCTTTCACATTTGCATAAAGCATGGCATCATTTCTTTCCAATGGCAGGAAGAGATTCTTGCTTATTTTCCACCAAGTGGGAAAAAATCACTATTTTGGTGAATCCAAAAAGCATTCAAAAGAAATTTCAAGAAGGAAAATAATCAAGATTTTAAGTTCCTTATGGGCAAAGACTGTGTTTTCCATCTTTAAATATATTTCTCTGATACTACAGCATCCAATATGATCTAATCACACTGTAAATTGACCAACAAGAATTTATTAAGTGCCTCCTATGTACCAGGCTCTGTGCTAGCTGCTAGACATGCAATGATGCAAAGATTTTGTTTTTGCCCTCAAGGAGCTTACATAGTGTATCCCCAAATCTTAATGTTATTAAAGCTTAAAAACCACACTAAGACTTTTGGAACACTTCATATTTTACTGGGAAAAAATGTACATTACAACTACATAGTTATGACCATATATTATAATATATTATATATTATAATATATAATATAATACATATATTATAATATATAATATAATACATATATTATATATATAATATAAATATTATGACCTTATATTATAACTGTATAGTTATAATTATACATTATAATTATATAGTTATAATACACATTAATGTTTGAAAATGCATTAAAACTTTTGGGAGACTATGTATATAAAATAATTATATTATAAAATATAATAAAATTATATTATAAAAGAATTATTGAAAAAGAGAGGCACTTCTCTCATCCTCTCCCCACCCTAGAGATTTGCAGTTTTATGTACAATCATCTTTAGATGTTACTATTAATTTCATTTTTATTTTATATTATATCATTATATTACAATATATTATATATGATATATAATGATATATTATATCATTATATTACAATATTATATATTATATTA
>CM053772.1:218702423-218824102 GCA_028658325.1 Potorous gilbertii
ACTTGACTTTGGTAAGCCACATGGCATTTAGGAGGCTCACGACCTGACTACCATTGTCTCTGCAACTTGTCTTAAAGGAATATGATACAAGACCAAGGGCCCAGAACAGAATGAGGATGAAAATATAACGAGTACAGTGAAAGTCCAGAGCCATAAAACATTCTTGAATTGAATTCTTTTCTCTTTTTTTATAGTGTCATGAATTTAATCACTTGGAATCTTTATGAATATACCACATGACTTAACTTTAAAGAAAGATTTCTTTTATGTAGTAAAGAATGTTTGGTCAAAAAGAGGGAATGCAAAGAATCAATGATTGCTGGTAGCAAGATGTAACAGAGAGAACTCAGGAGATCTAGATTTGAGTTTGATTTTGACCTGTACTTACTTTGGGACCTAGAACCAATCATTTAACTTCTCAAACCCTCAATTTTTCTGTTTGTAAAATAAGGTTGATAAATTCCCCACTCCACAGTTCTGTAAGGATTCAGAGATAAGGGATATGAAATGATTGCATAAATTTCAAGGCACTATATATATGAAAGTATTTTATAGAGGAGGCATAGCCTGTAGCCACCTGATTCCAAACTGGAGGAAGATATACACACAGCCTGGAGTCATATCAAAGAGGAGACACCACAGTTCATCATTATTCATTCAAAATCAAAAGGCATTTAATATACACCCCTCTGAACATAACTCTTTGATACATGGTACTCAGGGTATGTTAGAAAGTCACAAGCTCTAGGTGCAGTAAGAAAACAACTTGTCAAAAAGCGAAAAATTCAGGAAAAGATTTTTTTTGTGTGTGTTTTTTTTGCCTTAAAAATATCGTTTGATGAAAGTTGGCCAAACTGATTTGTATGTACAGGCATAGCCCACATGAAACCCTTGAGGGGGCCATTTCCACCCACTCCTACCATAACAAGTTGTATGGCCTGAGGAAATGTAGACACTGCAGAAGTTGGATCTCCTGTTACTCATGTTCTTCTGTATTTTTTTCTTTTATTATTTCTTTTTTTTTCTGAGCACATTTATTTCTCTTAGGCAGACTTCAAGGTGATACAAGCAAGTAGCATCTATTCTAATTCACTGCTTAATAGTTGAATTCCCTCTATGACATTCTTAGTCATTCAGATATTGAACAACTCTGATGATGGGGAGCCCATTATCTCATAATAAGCTTGCACAACCCCAAGGTATTTTTCATATGAAATTGTTGTGTAAGTGACATCTCCCCCATCCTTTGCCAGGTCTGTTGCTTTTTTTTTCCTGAAACCAAGTATATTTATTCACTTAAAGTTTCATCTTGCTTGATTTATTATCTTTCAAGCTCTTTTTGAGATCTTTACTTTAATTGTCTTTTTATAGAATATTCTATGAAGATAGAGACTAAGTCTTAGCTAACCTTTATGTTGCTTCCGGAACCCAGTATAGTGCAGAGCACACTATGCTGAATAAATGCTCACTTGTTCAAATGTTCATTGGTTGTTGAATATTTCCATCTGGATGTCCCTTCTGCATTTCCATTGCAACAGATCTCAAAATAAACTTATTAACTTTCCCTTCAAATCTATCTCTTTTCTTAACTTTTTTCTTTTAATAGCATGACCACTAAATGTCTAATGCACAAGTCTGAATTTAAGAAGTGGGTGCCAGATTTCGAAAAAGAGGAGTGAATCCCTTAATAGAGGATAAAATTGTTATTCCGTCTGATGCTTCATGATCCCACTTGGGGTTTTCTTGGCAGAGATATAGGAATGGTTTTCCATTTCCTTCTCCAGCTCATTTTATAGATGGGAAAACTGAGGCAAAATGGTTAAGTGGCTTGCTTTGGGTCACAGAACTAGTAACTATCTGTTGCTGGATTTGAACTCAGGAAGATGAGTCTTCCAGACTCCAGGTCCCATCCACTGCACCACCTCATTGCCCCAGTAGGGAACAAAAGTCAAGCCAAAAAGAGGCAAGGAGATTTGGAGTCTACTGACTTTACAAGATGTAGTGTAAGTTTCTTGGGCAATGCAGATGTTTGCTCCCCAGGTCCACCAAGGCTCTTCACCTACAGCTAAATGTAACAGGCTATTGAACTGTCATGTTCCTATGTTTATTCTGGCCTCCTCTCAGTTTTTCATATATTCTTCATGTACTGAGTGAAAGGCTTGTTCCACATCCAGCATCTATATCACACAGAGAGTACCTGTGTAGGAGTCAGGGACCTTGTTGCCCACTATTGAGGAAAACAAGACATGAGCCATACCTCTGCTTTATTTTAGAGTTTCTCTTAGAGTTTTAGGGTGAGCACCAACCAAAGAGAAAAAAATGATCCCCTTGGGGTCAGCCCTCAGGACCAAACCTGGTCTATGCAAGGCCAGAGCTTGCTATAAACTTTGGGAAGAGGGCTCTTCACTTGAGACTGTCTATCATTTTCAAAAAGTCCTATTGTAATTTCTGTTTTATTTTCTTCTATTTGTTAATTGTGCGAACTGAGCACTTACAAAGGAGATGGTTTTGTTATGCTTATGGAGAAAGGGGGAAAGGACAACGATAATCAAAAACATTTCTGTTCTTTACTAAGCAAGAAAGTGAAAGCATCTCCCAAGCATATCTGGGCCCTGCGTGTCACAGGACAGGCTTTCACAGAAGGGTTACATTTGGGGTGTTCTGCCTCCCTGTAACTTCCTTTTTTCCCCTATAACTGTGTCCCACAGGAACTCTGCTCCAACTTTCCTTTGGGGTCAATCAGAAAAAGTCTAATCCTCTTCCCTATAACTGTCCCTCAAACGCTGGTTCCTTTATTTGCAATTTGTCTGACTTTGGAGAAGCCTTTTAACCTCACGCAGCCTCCTTGTTTTCATCTGTAAAATAAGGGGTTTGAAATATGAAGTAACCTAGAGTTCTCTGGGGACAGAATGTCACAAGACAGTGAGGCCTCCTCTGTCTGCACTTCTCTTTCTCCCTTCCCACTTCCTTGATCTCTGATCTTCCAAGGCACACATTCTTTTGAAATCATCCTGAAACTGTTTCCAACGTAGGAGTCAGATATGGGAACTGGACCCTTAGTGGCCTCCAGTCATTTCTCATATTTTTAATGCCAGCACAAGAGCAATTAGATTGTAGTAAGCTCGCTTAAGTCAGGTGACTGATTGCATTTTGTGCTTATATTCACAGTGCCTGACACATAATTGGTGTTAAATGAATGTTTGTTGACTGATTAACTAGAAATGGTTCTCCAAATTTATTAAAAAAAAAAAAAAGTCATGACCACTATGGAGGAATGAGTTGCTCTAGTATGGAGGTGATAAGAACCCAGGCATCCCATACTTGGGCTAGGAGGAAAAATAAAGTACATGATGACATTTGGTGTGTCTGTTCTGAGGGCAGCTAGGTGGCACAGTGGGTAGAATGTCAGACTTGCCGGTAGGAAGACCTGATTTCAAATCTGACCTCAGAAACTTACTAGTTGTGTGACCCTGGGAAAGTCACTTACCCCTGTCTTGGTTTCCTCATATGTAAAATGAGCTGGAAAAGGAAATGGCAAATCACTCCAGTGTCTTTGCCAAGAAAAACTCAAATGGGGTCATGACAAGTCAGGCACAATGGAAAAACCACTTAACAACAAACCATCAATAACCCCCTTCCTCCTCTAGTCATGGCCTAAAGACAGTTGTACTTGAGGCTCTGGTAACCAAGAGCTACTGGTATCTACTCCCTTTCTTTATTGAGACCAGTGGTACTCTTTGAACTAGATTTCTCTTTCTTCACCTATTGCCTTATACCCTTCCCCCTGGATGTTCAATTTTAAGATGTATATATCTGCTTTCACTATAAAGCTGCCATGATAGAAGTCTATTGCTTTAATTGTCATCTCTATGCAGATGATCCTCAGATTTATTTGTCCAATCTTACCTTTCTCCTGACATCTAGTCTCACATCTCCACCTGTATGTTAGATGTTCCAAACTGAATGCCCTGTAGACATCTTAAACAAGCACATCTAAAAGGAATCTCGTTATCTTTCCCTCCAAACTTCCACACCTTTCCCTAAATTCTCTATTATTGTGGAGGGTATTCCCATCCTCCTAGTCACCTAGGCTCAAAACCTAGTTGCCATCAGTGACTCCGTACTCTCTTTCAACCTCTCCCTCCATATAATCAAGTGTTAAATGCAATCATTTCTATCTTCCCAAAATTTCTCATGTATGCTTCCTTTTCTTCTCTGATCTTGCCATCGTCTTGATGCCGGTCTTCATCACATCATGCCTGGGCTATAGCAATAGTCTGTTGGCCAGTCTTCCCGCCCTAAAATCTCTAGTGTATCTTCCACTCAGTTGTCTAATATATCTTCCTGAAATACAAGTTTGAACATCACACACACACACACACACACACACACACACACACTCATTTAATAAACTCCAATGTCTCCCCATCACCTCCAGGATCAACTAAAATATCTTCTGTTTGGCTTTTAAAGCCTTTCATGACCCTTCTTACCTTTCCAGACTTATTCCTTCACCCTCTGCCTCATCTTCCCCCATCACAAACTCTCACTTCTCTTCACAAAAGATCCTCCATTCTCTGACACCAGGTGTTTTCCCTAGCTGTCCTCACGTCTGCAATGCTCCTTCTCCTCATCTGGAGCTCCTGGTTTCCCAGATTTCCTTTAAGTCTCAGCTAACATCCCACCTTCTACAAAGAAGCCCTTCATCATCCCTCTTAAGTCTAACATCTTCCCACTGTTTACAATCTCCAATTTATCCTGTATATGTCTCATTTGTACATAAATGTCTGTATGTTGTCTCCCCTAGCTCTTTAAATCCAGGAACCATCTTTTACCCTTCTTTGTATCCCCAGTGGTTAGTTAGTGCTTGGCACATAATAGATAATAAATATTGATTGACTTCTTGTGTTTTTCATTGTTTGTCTGTACTCCAAGAGAACTAATGGCATCACGAGGGTGATACCATAAGTTCAGAGTGAACTGTATTTAAGTGAGTCAAACTGACTGATTAACTGAAATCTCCTAGTTCCAGAGGAAATGAGGGCAGAAAGGATTAGGGGGTCTTAAACTTCAGTCTGTAAACCCGATTTTTAGAAAAATGACATTTGGTGACTGTATTTTGGTATAATCAGTTTCATTTGTAATCCTCTATATTTTATTTTATACATTTCAAAACATTATTCTGAGATCTCTAAGATTCCTTAGCTTTAACATTCTATGCTATGTGGAATAATGGATGAGCATTGGATTCAGTCTGAAGATATGGGTTAGCTCTGTCACTTAATAGCTTTGGGCAAGTCATTTCCCATCTATGGTTCTCAGTTTCTTTATCTGCAAAATTAGAGGGTTTTATTCAATAGTTTCTAAGGTCTCTCCTACTGCTAAATTTTATTATCTTAAATACTTTAAAACAACACTTAAATCTTCTCTTCTTTATGCTAATATCTACTATTTCTCTTCTACATATGGCATGGTGTCTGGTTCCTTCAAAAGAAGAGTTGTTATCCAAAGTATAACATAAATCAATAGTTCATGGACTAACTGGTGTAATATTTTTCTCTGTGATTTATTATCTTTTCTTTTTTTCAGTCTTTTTTCAAAGATTTACTATGCAATTCAAACTTGAACTTTGTACCATTCTGATAAACAGTAAGCGCAGAGGGTAACCAGGAAAGCTAAGGTTTTTAAAGTAATTCCAATGCCAGCCAGGGGAATGACCTGCCTGAAGGCACACTTCAAAGAAAATGTAAACACTAGGAAGACATTCTGGAAGGCTTCTCCAAAGTTGGCACTGGCTCTGATCTGTGTACATAATATAGGTCTTTAGTACTTGGAGGGGTTGGTGATAAGGCATAGAAAAGACAACTAGGGGCTCATTACCTACTCTGCCCCAGGGAGCATTTTCATAGCACTTTATGATTGCATAGTTGCTTCTTGAAAAACCATAGGAGATAGGATAAGGATGGTTATATCCTTTTTATAGAGGATAAACTGAGGTTCAGGGACATGGATCAGCCTGCCTAATAGAGCTAGGATTCAAACTTAGGTCTGTGGAATCCTAGTTTCATGCTCATTTAACTAAATCAGACTACAAGTATTTATTTTTGGGAAAACAACCCCTGATTTCATTTGTAGACAGAGAGATCTAACAAGGAAGGTTAGCAAATGTTACCTCCTACATGAGGCCATTCCTAATCCCCTCCAGCTGTTTCAATAAAAAGAAAAGCCTGTTGTTTATATTGTATATATAATTTTTTTTATGTAGCACCCCTCTAGGGCTACTTCCCCAATTCCTTCTCCATTTGTCAGATTGGATCCTCAGAGGATGACATTACTTCCTTCAGGGTTCTAAGGGTAACCTTGAAAGAGAAAAGATTTCCTAATACTGTACTGTCACTCACGATCCTCCAGCTAATTCAAATTAGGGAAGGGCTTTTAATAAGATGGAATAGTAAACACAGACAGGTAGGTGGCACAGTGGTTAAACTGATAATAGAGAATTTAGGGAAAGGTGGGGAGGGTTAGAGGGAAAGATAATGAATTTCCTTTGGGATGTGCTAGTTTAAGATGTCTACAGGACATCCATTTTGGAATGTCTAATATGCAAGTGGAGATGTGAGACTAGATATCAGGAGAGGTAGGACTGCACAGATAAATCTGAGGATCAACTGCATAGAGATGACAATTAAAGCCGTAGAACTTTATCATGGAAGCATTATAGTGAAAGCAGATATATACATCTTAAAATTGAACACCCAGAGGGAAGGGCATAAGGGAATAGGAGAAGGAAGTGAAATTTAGGGCAAAGGATACCACTGAGTCTCAATAAAGAAAGGGAGTAGATAGCCATGGTCCTTGGTTACCAGAGCCTCAAGTACAACTGTCTTTAGACCATGACAAGAGGAGGAAGGGGACTGTTGGTTGTTCAGTGGTTTTTCTGTGATGGGTGAGGTCACATTGTGCTAAACTATTTTGACATCCCAGTGAAAGACAGACCTGAGAAGAGAGAGACTAAAGACCAGGAAATTGGTTAAGAAGCTATTACCAGAATCCAGGTCAAAGTTGATGATCTGATTCAAAAGAAAACGCAGTGATAAAAAAAGAAAGAAATCTACAGAGGAGCCCTTCATTTCCCAGTCTGTCTGTGAACCTTTTTGTTTGTTTTTAATTGCAGTTATATTTCCATTTCCTCCTTCTGTCTCTTCTTTGAAATACGCTTGCTAGCTGCCACTTAGCAAATAAATATTTGCTTTAATTCACAGGAAATAGTAATAACACCCATGTGCATTGAATTTTAAGTCATTATATTGTCTCATCCCTGTAACGCTTCATGGAGGTGATGAGGTTATGGTGTGAAGGGACCCCAAAATACGGGCAGTCCCGGTCATGCTCGAATGAATTCGACTCAAGCCTTCTTAAAGCTAAAGAAAACAAAGTTTATTAAGGATTCGCCTAATTGTGTTGCCTCTTAAGGAGCCTAAGCATTCGTGACACTTGTATTCACAAGTGGGCCCGATACAATCCCAGCTAGACAGAGTCTGAGCTAGATTGAATCTGAGCGCCTTCATGGAGGCAAGATGGAACTTAAATACAGAAAAGAGTATGGAGGGGGGGCGGGGCGGAGAGTGGTCTGGTAGTCCAGGGTGATGGGAGGAGGGGATTAGGAAGGATCTTGAGAACTCCAAGGAGCGTCAAAGGCTGGAAATAGCTAGAGGCTATCAGGAGATATCAGACAATGGAGGTTTGGGTGGGAAGCAGTTGGGGCAATCCAGAGATCTTGATAGGGGCAGTATGGGAATGGATACAGATCTTGATGGCAGCCTGGGTAATGGGGTTTTGATGGGATCTAGGGTGAGCAGTGCAAGAGACTTGAAATGATAATGAAAAGCCCAGGGGCTTCCTGAGACTGCCTGAACAAATGGGAAGATTAGATTTGAGTAAGAAAGGCCAGGTTAAGTAGGAAGATTCAAGGGGAGTTCAAGGAGACTCCCAGAGTCTGAACCCCATCATAGGTAGGTAATACATACAGGTCTCTTCACCCCTTTTTGGTAGATGAGGGAACTAAGGCTGAGCTAAGGAAGAGATTTGCTCAAAGTCACCTAGTTGGTAAATGTGGAAGATAGAGCTGGAGCCCAGACCTTCTGACTCCAAATTCCAGATTTTCCCTTCACTGTACAACACTGAAGTTATGTGTTCCCTATCCAAGATTTCACATTTCCTCTACCTGATTTATGTTTTTCTCCAAACTTCTTTCTGATCTCTATGTACTTTTGTTCCTTTTCAGTTGTGTTCAACTCTTTGTCACTCCATTTGGGGTTCTCTTGGCAGAGACACTGGAGTGGTTTGCCATTTCCTTCTGTAGTTCATTTTACAGATGAGGAAAATGAGGCAGAAAAGTTTAAGTGACTTGCCCAGGGTCACACAGCTAGTGTCTGCATCTCTGTGCATAGAAACTAATAAAATCAGTGTTTGCTCCAATATGAAATATAAGATGTTATGTACTTATTTTATGTGAAACTGTTTTATTATGATATTTTCAATAAGAGGGAAGGGGAAGTATTATAAATTCCCTTAGAAGCATAATAACTCAAGAATACTAATGATGAAGGCGGGATGGAACATATGGTGACAAATGTACTAGACCTGGTCCAGTTTCTGGAGCTGTATCAGTGTCTAGGTGCCTCAATGTAGGTAAGACCCATAATCTCTTTAAGTTTCAGCTTCCTTAACCGTAAAATGAAAAGATGGGACTAACTGATTTCTAAGGTCATTCCCAGCTTTAGCTGTCAATATTCCAAAGTACTGTTCAGTTCTTAAATCCTATAATTATAAGTCAAGATAAAAATGAATAAAAAGATATTTGCATCATATTAGGCTTGAATTAGAGAGTTTTTCTACGAATTTATTTGTTTGGCTTCTTAAAATGTAGCACACCATTCTCTGAATCTGTAGAGAAAGGAACAGGGAGAAATGTCCTTTTAAAGTTAATCTCAGCAACTAATGCTTTCAGATTGCTGTCTACAAAGGTTTTAATGAGCTTTATAAACATTTTCCAACTTCAATACTATCCACTGCATTGTTGATTTTAAAGATGGATAAAATATCCTTTGTATTCTGTTTATTTGGAGGGGTTGGATTTGCACTGAAAACCTGTACCTAGATGATTTTGGTAGACACTCTGTTTATTTACAATAACAACAACTAAACAGAGTTGAGTTGGATGTTAATCTCTTAAAGAAAACTGCATGAGCCAGCCTGTCATACAGAATATATATATAATGTCTGACATATAGATAGGACTTTCAATTTTTTGTTTATGCTGAAATAAATTGGGTTAGCAAGTATCATTATCTCCTCTTTTAAAGGTGAGGATTATTGGGGTCTTCTAGCCTTTTAGTTCCAAATCCGGGACTTTACAGGAATAGAACCTGGAGATAGTGTGGTGCAGTGGTAAGCTGGACTAGAGAAAGACAAGACCTAGATTCAGATCCTGCCTCAGATGTTTAGTAACAGTGTAACCCTGGGCAAGTCACTTCATATCACTAAGCTTCAGTTCCCCATCTTTAAAACAGGGGTAACAAGACTTGTAGTATCTATTTCATGGGGTTAGTTGTAAGAATCAAATAAGACAGTGACCATTAAGATCTTTGCAAAACTTAAAGTACTATTTAATGTTGCTATTATACTATACTAGTCATACTATACTATCATTATTAACACAGAAGGGAGTTTAATTCTTTCATTTTATCAATAATGAAATTGAGGCCCAAAAATTGCATAGTTGGCCAAGGTCACCCAGTCATCTGGCAGAGCTGGGACAGAGATCCAAAGCCCCTGATTCATAACAACAGCAGCTGGTATTTATGTGGGCTTTAACATAACATAAGCATTTAGCATATGTTATTCTATCATTTGAGAGCCAAGCCTGTGAGACAAGTGCTAGTTATTTCCATTTTACAGATGGAAAAACAGACTTGCCCAGGGTCACACAAATAAGTATCATAGGCAGAATTTGACATTTTCTCCTGATTCTTGGAACAATGGTCTATCCATTCTGCCTCCCTATTGGTTCTTTCCACTACATTTTGCTTCTTCCTCTCTACAAATACCTAAGGAAGGAATGGGGACATCAATTAATTAGACATTATTGTCCAAAAGAAGAATGAATGGAAATTTCCTTTTCAGTTCAGAGATATATGTCTATGCATTCTACACTAGTTTTGGAATCATTAGGTTTTGCAAAGAAGAAAGTGGCAAAATTTGCCCCATCCAACCCAGCATCAGATATTAGGTTCTCTGACTTACTTTTCTTTGACTCCAGATAAATAAATTAATCAGTATTTTTATGGTTCTGCTATTCCATTTATACCAATATTTGAACTGTTTCATTCTAAATATGGATCTGGGTATATGATTCCCCCACTTAAAAAGTATCAGTGACTGCTTTTTGCCTACAGAAGCAAATATGAGTACCCAACTAACTAGCCTCAAATGGAAGGTCTTCCACTAGAAGAATCTGACCCGCTTTTTCAGTCTCATCTCATACTACTCTACTTCATGTAGTCTATATTCTAGCCAAGTCAATCTATTTATCCTTTCCTCAATCTGATCATGCTTTCTCCTGCCTCCTCTTTCATCCATCCTAGCCAATTCTAATCATTCCTTTCCTCATCTCCACCTGTTGAAGTGATTTTTTTCCTTCTAAGCCCAGCTCAGATACCACTTCCTCCAAATCCCGCCATTCTACCTCCCCCGATAAAGTGTTTTTCCCTCCTCAAATTTGTATATACCCCCTGCCTGGATATCTCTTTGTTTCATCATATTCTTGTATCTCACTAATTGTTGTACATACTATTTTCCCCTATTAAATAAAAAAAACTCCTCAAGGGTAGAGACTTTTTCATCTACCCTCAGCACTAGTACAGGGATGAGCACAGAAGTACTTAATTTATCTTCATTGAGTTTGATTATTCACAATTCTGAAAAAGATGAATGCCAGGGAATGAACAGCTTTCAAAATTATTTTAGGTTGGCAAAAGAATATTTTAGTTATCAAAAGATTGGTAATAATCTTGGCTGTTTCTTAATAGCTGGACAAAAAAAGTGCATTCACTGTTGTAGCCAAAATGTTATTTGGTTTAAATTAGTTCCAGAAATCAAACCACAAGCAAGACAACTGATTCCCAACCATGCTCAGTGCCAGCATAGATGTTGGCACCCTAGGATAGGGCCTTGTAGACAACAGTCGATCAATATTTATTGAATGAATGAGTGACTGGACTGCCAAGTTGGATATAGTTTCCCAACACCGATGATTATAGTCATGAACTCTTATAATCCATATTCTTGAAAGAAAAGTCCTGAGCCTAACCAATTCACATGTTACCCCATATGGCATAGCCAAAGAAGACCAACTAACATTTGTAATGAGGAAAGAATAATAAGAAAATGTGTACATGATTCTCTTTTGAACCTTTTTATTCTTGAAACTAATTGGTTGTTTGTTTAGTGAGGTTTTCTGCCTTAGGACCCTGACTACATGAAAGAACATTAAAGTCAATACTGTATGTAAAAGATTCCCACTGTTACCCTTTCCCCTTCTGTCTTCTTCCATCTGTGTGTAAAGATTGTGTCCTCCTGAATTTAGAGACCACTATTTTTTGTATTTTAATTCATTTGTTTTTTATTTCATTTAGCTCCTTTTTTACATTTGTACTCTCCTCCTCTACCCAACATTACCCATTTTATAAGTAATTAACTAATCCTAGTGGGAGTCAGGCTTCAACTTTTCCATGAGGCTACAACCACATTGGTAAATTTGGGAGCATCTAGTCATTTTTGAAGGTTCAGACACCAACTGAAGGTTCTCCTCTCCCCACACTTACTTACAAGGTAGACCAAGACACTAAGAAGCTGTCAGAAGAAAATAATATTAATAAGAAGCTGAAATTTATATAGCACTTTAAGGTTTCCAAAATGCTTTATATAGTAGCTCATTTGATCTCCAGAACAATAGCAGATACCCAAAATGTATCTTTATCTGCTATTGTCATTCCCATTTTACAGATGAAGAAACTGAGGCAGATATAGGGCAAATTATTTGCCCAAGGCCATACAGCTACCAAATGTCTGGGGCAAGATTCCAAACTCAGATTTTCTTGACTCCAGGTCTGATACTCTGTCCACTATACCACCTAGTAGTCTCTTGTGAACTGTACTTCCACTATTTTTAATACTGAAAACACTTTTCAAACTCTATCTGCTGCCTGGTGACTTTTTTTTTAAGAAAAGAAAGTAAAAGGTAAAGGAAAGATGTATCCAGAATCCCCTAACTTGAATCCTCAGTCACAATTCCCAGAGTTGTCCATCAGTATTAGATTAACAAGTGTTGTAACCAATTAAAACTATCACAGGCTGATCTAGTGCTGATGGACAGCTCCATTAACCAATGGTGAAAAGTAAATTCTCCTTTATCTGCAGACCAATAAAGAGGGTTTTGGGGGGGGGGGGTTGCATGTAACCTTGATTTACTAAATGGTAAATTGGGTAATAGTGCCATTTGCTGTCCACTTTTCCATTGAAAAAATAACAACAGCTAACATTTATGTAAAATTCTATGGGCATAAGAACTTTGTGTGTATTGCCTCATTTAATCCTCACCAATTTAATGAATACTCCTTTTATTGATTGAATGATTGAAAACTTACCACAAGTATTAAGTGGTCCAATCATTCTAGAAAGCAATTTGCAACTCTACCCAGAATGTCATCAAATTGTGAATATCTTTTGACCCAGTAATAGCACTAGTAAGTCTATAACTCCAAAGAAATAAAAAGAAAATGAAGAAAATTGCCCATATGTACAAAAATATCCACAGCAGCTGCTCCTGCGGTGGCTTTCTGGAATGCTGTGATGCATTCTGCCAGAAGGAAGCTAAGAACAATCACCAGGCATAGTTAAGGATAAACAGCAATTTTAGCATTAGAGGAAGTGGTAGGTAAAATATATGATCAATCTGTTTTTGAACCAATGAATTTCTTTTCAGAGACAGTGTGCAGGTCAGTCATTTTTCCTAATATTGCATGGGAGATGGCAACTCTAAATCAATTAGTGGCTATTTGATGAGTTGAAGTAGGAATGAATGGGTAAATGTGCTTTGGGAAAGTGAACATGACTGAGTCCATAGACAGTCATATGCTTAGGAAAACATGGTATAATGTATTGATTCATCTAACATCTAAATGGAATTTGAGTATAGGCAATGCTCAGAGGTGAACCATAGGATTTCAGAGTCCAAAAGAACTGGCCCAATCTCCCATTGAATTCTGGAATCCCTTCTGTAGTATACCTAGCCACACAAGGATCAATTAAAGGAACTAAGGATTTTTAGCTTGGAAATATGCCCTAAAGGGTACATGATAGCTGTTTTCAAGGATATAGAGAGTTGTCATATGGATAAAAGACTAGATTTCCTCTGCTTGGCCCTAGGAGCCAGAACCAGGAGCAATAGGTAGAAACTACAGAAAGGGGGCAGCTAGGTGACACCATGGATAGAGCACTGATCCTTGAGTCAAGAGGAACTGAGTTCAAATGGAACCTCAAGCACTTATTAGCTGTGTGACCCTGGGCAAGTCATTTAGCCCCAACTGCAAAAGAAGGAAAGAAGAAAGAAAGAAAGAAAGAAAGAAAGAAAGAAAGAAAGAAAGAAAGAAAGGAAGGAAGGAAGGAAGGAAGGAAGGAAGGAGGAAAGAAAGAAAAGAGGAAAGAAAGGAAGGAAGGAGGAAAGGAAGGAAGGAAAGAAGGAAGGAAGAAAGAAGGAAGGAAAGAAAGAAAGGAAGAAAGGAAGAAAGAGAAAGGAAGGAAGGAAGGAAAGAAAGAAAGAAGGAAAGAAGGAAGGAAAGAAACAAAGGAAGGAAGGAGGAAAGAAGGAAGGAAAGAAAGAAGGAAGGAAGGAAATAAAAAGAAAAAAGGAAAGAAGGAAGGAAGAAAGAGAGTAAGAAAAGAAGACAGAGAGCAGAAAAAGAAAGGAAGAAACAAGAAAACTGTAGAAAGTTAGGGCTTGATGTAAAAAATAATCTTTGTGACAATTAGACAATGGGCTGTCTTATGCGGTATTGAGTTCCCCATCCCTGAAGTAGAAGACATAGGCCTGCTTCTTGGGGAAGGGGAGTGCTATAGAGCAGATTCCTATTAAAGGCAGCAAGATGGTGCAGCATGTACAGTGTAGGAAGTGAAGTCAGGAAAATCTGAGTTCAAATCCTGCCACAGACATTCCCTAGCTGTGTTATCCTGTGCAAGTCACTTAACCTCTCTGAGCTTCAGTTTCTTTGTCTTTTGAAAGGAGGATCATAAAAGCACCTCCTTCCCAGGTTGGTTGTGAGGATCAAATGAGTTAGTGTCTGTAAAGCATTTTGCAGGCCTTAGAAGAAAAAAATGTTAGCTATCATTATATAAATTAAGGCTATACTATATTGATCTCTGAAGTTCGTTTTAGCTCTCATTCTATTATCAGTAATAGAGAGATCACTACCATGTGAAGCAAAGCATTCTATTGCTGGACAGCACTAATTGTTAGACATTATACTTGCTTACACTAGGCATAATTTGCCTCTTTGTAACATGAATCCATTGGTCCTACTTCTCCTCTGTGAAGCAACACAGAATAATCCTTCCTTCTTTACTAGTCTTTCAAATTTTTGAAGACAATGATTGTGTTTCTCTCTAAATGCAATCTTCTACAGACTAAAATTTTCCCAGTTCTTTTAATCCATTCTTATACCATGTGGTTTCCAGACTTTGTGGTGTCCTGGATACAATCCCCAGGATCATCTTCAGCTTGATGAAAGTGGTCGCTCATTGCTCATTCTGATTACTAAGCTCTAAGATAACAAGAACTGGCCGAAACAAAATGGAATGTGCCATGTCAGACTTCTTTAGAACACAATGAAGTTTACATTATTGGAATTTAAAAGATAACAGTCACGAGATTACTATCTGGCAAGAATGTAGAATAAAGACAGCTCATAGAGATGTACATTTGGTGAAGTCTTGTACCAAAAGAAGTTCTACACCAACCAGTATCTCAGAGTCATCAACTTCTCATCTGAGGTCCCACAGAAAAAGTCTAGTTCCTCTTCCCAATACCTGAGGACAACTTCTGTGTCTCTCTCCTGCCCCCCCATGCCCAATCTTCTCTTCTACAGCTTACAACTCCCTGTATTTCTGATTGCCTAAAAATTAGAAGTAGTCAAAACTGGAATGGGTTGTCAGAAAGGTAGTAGACATCTGCATCACTAAAGGTTTTCCAGTAAATTCTGGATGCCCACTTGTTGAGAATGTTGTAGAAGGGATTCTTGTCCAAGTTTGAATTGGTTTTCATAGCCTCTGAGGTGATTTCCTGCTCTAAGATTTTGGAGTTCTATAGGACTCATTCCTCCAAATTCAAGGTCAAATTATCAAGTCAAATAATGAAGTCAAATTCTAACCTTAAGTCCAAAGCATCTTTGGTTCACTGTCCTGCCTAAAATAACAAAGCATGAGTTATAATAACTTTAAGAACAAGTATGTCTAAATCTCTGCACTTGAAGTGAGAAAAAATTTGTTCAAATTCTACCTTAGTTACTAACTGTGTGATCCTGGATCAGTCACTTAACTTTGGATCTCAGTTTCCTCATCTATAAAATAGGTATTCTTAGTAGTGCCTACCTCACAGAAGTGTTGTGAGGACTATTATGAAAGTATTTTGCATGACTATATACACAACTTACATGGAATCGCTTGTCTTTTCAAAGAAAGTGGGGAGGGAGGAAGGGAGAGAATTTGGAACTCCAAGTTTTAAAAACAAATGGTAAAAATTGTTATTTACATGTAACTGGGGGGAAGTTAAATAATAAATGCAAAAAATGTTTTGAGGATTATATAGGATAAAGTATGTCCAATGTTTTCTAAACCATAAAGCACTATATAAATGGGAGCCATTGAAAGGTAGCACAACGTAATGGAGAGAGGATTTTTATGGAAGCCAGGAAAACCTGGGTTTTAAGTCCTGCCATACTGGCTGTGTCATCCTGGGCAAGCCATTTATCCTCTCCGTGTTTTAGGCAACTCTTAAAGATTCTATGTTTCAGAGAAGTTGCTAGTCTACACTGGTAGAGGGTGCTTCCTCACTTTATGGCCTCTCATACCAATGAAAGCATAGGCTAACTTCCTATCCCCTAAACCTGAAACCATATATCACTTGATCCTATCATTAGCCTTTTTTAAATTCTGTTCCTCCTCAGTTTCCCTTTCTCTCTACAAGTCCAGAGCCTTCATTTATTTCCTTCCAGATCCACCTTGACATCTCCTTCTTGAAGCCTTCTGGGACAGAGCCCCACCTGTCTCAAGTTTTCCTCGCTTTGAGTTTTCTCAGCCTTGGATGAATGCTATCTGTCTCTATACTACTGTTCAATTGCTATGTAGTCTCTGGGCTTGTTCTCTAGTGTCAATTGAGTTGCAAGCAACCACATTATACTCTCTGCTTCCTTTGTGCCCCTTAGGGACCCTGGGTCATCCAAGTATCCAGACTTAAGCAATGCTTGTTAAATCACATATGTACACATTTACACTTCTGTTCCAGTGTTGATCCTTACCTGGAATGCAGCAGTCTCCTTAACTGTCAAAGATCTCAAACCTCAGTCTGCAGACATGGGGATGCTTCCTGATCTCCACGCTATAGTGTGCAAGCCGTTTTCCTTTGTTCTAGTTCAACCCAGAAAACATTTGTTATACACTGGGTGCTTAATTTATTCAGGCACTGTGCTAAGTACTAAGAGTGAAAAAGGAAAATAGAAAGTGCCTACACTGGAAGAGCTTATGATCTAATGAAGGCTAAAGGCAGGAAGGATACAGCATGTATCCCCAATTAGTATAAGGTAGATTGAGCTAGACACGAAGGAAAGATCAAGCTAAAGGACTCTAGGAAGATTTTGGAGGGAGAGAACACCTTCAGCTGAAAAATTCAATAAGGTTTCAACTGAGAGGAGCCTGGGAGGAAGAAAAGATTTTAGCAGGTTGAAATCAGGTAGAAGGTACATGGCATCAATAGAGAATGACCAACAATGGTACGAAGAGGAAGGAGAATGAAGTACTTTATGTGGGAAGGCTCAGTTATCCAGTTTGACCGGAACACGTGCATGAAGGAAAACAGAAAATCTTGCTAAAACGATAGGTTGGAGCCACATTCTATAATTTGGCCCTTAAAGTCAGGCTAATTAGCTTGGGTTTTTTTCCCCTATGAGTTCCCTTACACCAATGAAATCAAACACTATCCCACCTTACCCCACCCCATCTCTGAATAATGATAATTGGGTTTTGTGGTTGTTCAGCAGTATCCAACTCTTCATGACCCCAGGGACTATGCTGTCCAAGGGGTTTTCTTGGCAAAGGTACTGAAATGGTTTCTCATTTCCTTCTCCAGTGGATCAAGGAAAACAGAATTTAAGTGACTTGCCCAGGGTCACACAAAGTATCTGAGGCCAGATCTGAGCTCAGAACTTACTGACTCCAGGCCCAGTGGTCTATCCACTGAGCCATCTAGCCACCTCACTAAATAACCATTGGGAACCACTGACAGTTCATGAGTAGTGTCATGCTGTACACCCATGCAGTAGGACAGCTCACCCAAAAGCTCTACTATGGGTAGGTTAGAGCAGTGAGAGACCAGAAGCAGAAAGACCTTTATGAAAGTTCCAAAAGCATAGGTGAAGGGTTATAATGGCTTGAACCAGGGTAGTGGAATGAACAGAAGAGAAGATAAGGATGGATATGAGAGGGATTGTGAATTTACAATCCAAAGAACCTGGCAACTGATTGATTGTGTGGGTGGAGGGGAGAAGAGAAGGGAAAAGTCAAAGATGAAGCTTAGATTTTGAGCCTATGTGCATAAATAATAGAATTAACAAGATTTGAGGTAGAGGAACAAAGTTTTTTATAACAGTGCAAATGTAAGTTACACATTTAAAACAAATGTGCAATTTCAGCCTGAGACCACTGCTCTAAATTTCTTCGAAATCCAGCCATCGTCTTCTACAGAACTTTCCCCAAACATCCCAAGCCACAATTCCCTCTCTATCCTCTGACCTCCTGTATGTCACCTGGAACTTAGCATATTCTATTAACAATTGTTGTTTGGAGTGGCCTCATGGGCTTTGTGTGACTGTTCCACTTACTAGCTGTGTGGTCCCCAGAAGGTCACTTAACTTCCATGTGCCTTAAGTAACTCCCTAGGACTTATTGGTGAAAGGAGCTCTCCATGGTTAGAAAAGCATAGATCCTATATTGTTACATATCTTGTAACATATATATATATATATAATATATATATATATACAATATATATACACATCCCATTTCCCAAACTAGACTCCATGCTCCTTAAGCACAGACATCATTACTCACAGTATCTTGCATACATTTGATGGTGTCTCAATAACAAGATTAAACAATAGTTGCTTTCTAGGTGCCTTCCAAACACATATACAAATTATGATCAGTAAAGTTAGTGGAGTATCAGCCCTAATAGAGAGGACAATATGAACACATCAAAGAATTCAAAGAATAAAGTAATGAGTTACTTGGAACTAAATGCACTAATATGTAATTATAGCACCAAACTCAGAGCTACACAAAGAAAGGCATTTGATCAATATTTGTTGAGTGAATGAACAAATACACTTATTGACCAGCAGATGACTGTAGTTGCAGTTTTAGGAATACTAATTTTTTAAACAATTTAGTGGCAAGATTTCTAGCATTCTCAAGCAGTTAATTCTGCATCACTAAAAAAAGCTGTGTATCCTGAGGCCTTGAAACAAGTCTCCTTAAGAATAAGATTTTGCCACAACAGCCAGAAAGAAAAAAATCTCCAAAATAATATTTTTCTCATCACCAGTACAGGTGATAGAATCAAATCAAGCAAACATTAGGTTCAATAAAGTACATTATAATGAAAAGATCATTGAATTGGCAATCAGAAGAACCATATTTTAGACCTAGCAAATTTTCTGTGTGACTTTGAACATAGTATTGCTCAGTTTCCTCATCTGTATAATAAAGGGGCTGGGCCCAATAATCTCTAAGGTCCCTCCTAGTTCTGATATCCTGTGTTCTGTATTCTAAAACTCTTTTTAACCAGGTGGTCTAGAGCATTGCTCTTGGAGTCAGGGAAACCTGGATCCAAATCCTACCTCAGACCGTTACTAGCTTTGTGACCCTGGACAAGTCACTTAACCTCTTACAACCTCAGCTTCTTCATCTGTAAAATGAACCATAGGGTTGGTTCAGGGATCAAAAGAAATAGCATATGTAACAAATCTTAAAGTGCTATATAAATGTTAACTATTATTTCCAACTCTGATGTTCTATTATCTTTCATCTAAGGTCCCTTCTTTCTGACATTCTAAGATGTCTTTCTGACATTCTAAGATGCTCTACAAGTAAATATATAAAACAGAAGAGAAAACAGAATCGTCCTTAACAGTAGTGATGCCAGGTGTAGCACTTTAAAAGGCTGAAAATACAATTGCTTTTAAAAAGCAAGAAATTGATTATCTGTTTTCCAGAAGACTGATTCAAACCTTGGATTTATGTGTAAGCACATCTTCACATTTGAGTTCCTTCTATTAATTACAGTGCCATCTATCATCCATCACAGTAATGACTGGTTCTCCAAGGGAATGGTTCTGAGATGAAATATGCTTTCTTCACTATGTGGACTATTGCAAAATGAAGGGATTGAGCAATTTCTTTTAACACCACAATCAAAAGATTTTCAAATACTATATATGCTCCTCCAAATTTCATCTTGGGCACCTACATCTTATTTTAAATGAACTTTATATTTTCAAGCCCTTGCACAAAAATTGAGGTAGTGCCTTTGGAGCCAGGAAGTCTTGATTTCAAATCCCACTTCTGATCCACATTTACTGTGTGGCTCACTTAACCTCTCAGTGCTCACAGGCAGCTCTTGAAGGGATTGATGGTGGAAACCTACACAGGAAGAGGAGAATGTCCTCCCCCAGGAGTTCTCTGTACCAGTGAAATCATAACATCCACTCCCTTTACCCTCGAATTCTCTTAGTTTACAAGTGAGAAGTTCCATCAAGACAGTAGGGCTTTATTAAAACTATATAAGCAAACCCATTTCCAAGCTTTTCAGAAAGAACAGTTAGTAAACAATCCACAATACTCTTATACTTGCCAATATTAAAAAGGAATTAACTATTTTAATGATATTTAATTTTAATGCAGTATTTTAGCATAATTTTGTAAACCAATAGTATATGTCTAGAACACCAAGGAAACAGTTTATCTTCACCATTATAACTATTGTTCTAAGAAAAAATTCATAGGAGAAAAATGAAAATTCAATGCCTGGTAAGTGGACATTTGCTACAGTAACCCTGACTTTGGCTTGCAGTGCTGACTCAGAACTATAACACAGACATATAACACAGCATAGAAATTGTAACCCACCCCAACCCCCAGCTCAAAATGTAAATAGCATGAAGAGGCAAATTGAAATCCATCATCCATCCCTGTGTACAACTTTAAGGCAGAATTGTCTGCTAACACAAAAGGAAGATTTTTTTTTTTTGACAAGGAAAGTATCTGCTTTTTAAACTCTCTACAGAGACTGCTTCCTATAATCCTAGCTAAGGAAGATCAACGAATGAAAGATAACCCCATTATCAATATAACCTTCATTTCTTAGTCCTTCAGAGCAAATCAAGAAGGATTCCACAACCAATAAAGAAACCCAGCATTGGGCTTGCACAAACACATTAGAACAGACAGTGAAACAGAGATAAATTCCCCCAACCCACCCTTGGGTCTCTGGTGTTTTAAAACTCAATCCAAACACTGGACAAACAGTTTGTAAAAATTATGTTTTAATGTCCATGAACATTTCACCCTCCCTAGGGTTGAAGAAGAAACAGGACAGTGGGACTGACGTTCCTCCTTTCACATGGTTTTGCTAAGCACTTCAGACACTAGACAGAAATACAGAAAAGGCATGTGTTACCTGACCAACAAGTGTAGGTGGAAGTTTGGGTTTATGTATGTATTGAAATCTTTTGCAAATGTACCATTCCAAGAAGCAAATTCCTTAAGCAGTTTAATGTAAACCATTTGGAGTGAAGGGTATTATTTTGCCCAGTGAAATCTCTCCCTCACAGTCCAGCTCGCACACTGAGTCAGTTGCAAGATCATGATTTGGAGAAGTTTGGGAAATCTGCGACATCCTGTCAAAAGGACCATCATCATTTCCACTTACAGAGTCAACCACATTGGGGATCATGTTGACATAGGCAGTGGCTATCTCTTTGTGGAATACTGTGTCCTGGTTGTAAGAGATGAGCTCGTTACTGATGTTCACTGTCTCCACTGGGGTTCCAGCACAGAAGTGGCTGCACCCCAGAAGGTTGGCAAATACCTTCCGAAAATCAGCATTGAAGGCATAGATGATAGGGTTGAGGGATGAGTTGGCCCATCCAAACCAGACAAAGATGTCAAAGGTTGTCTCACTTACACAGGGGAAGCCAGCTTGGGGGTTCCCAGGGTTGTCACAGAAAGGAACCATGCAGTTCAGAATGAAGAATGGGAGCCAGCAGCAGACAAAGACCCCCATGATCACAGAGAGTGTCTTGAGGACTTTGGTCTCCTTCTTGATGGACGTCTTGAGGCTGTTATGATGCTGGTAGTCCGTTCGGTTGCTCCGGCAGCTCTGAGCATGCTCCGCAGCCCTTTCCAAGGAGGAAATCCTCCGGATCTGCACCTGGGCTATGCGATAAATCCTCGTATAGGTCACAATCATGATGGCCACCGGTATGTAGAAACTGATCAGGGAGGAGGAGATGGCATAAGTCCTATTGAGACTGGAGTCACAGTTCTCTATCCCCTCAGCCACGAGTTCCTCTGTGTCCTTTTCCCAAGGAGTCCCATTGGTGAAAGTGGATGGAGGAGACTGGTTTCTAGCAAAAGCCTCCTGGTCTTTATGCCAGTTGAGTTGCACAGGGATGAAGGAGATGAGGATGGACAAGGCCCAGGCTGCACTTACCATGATCAAAGCCACCCTTTGGGTCATCTTACGCTCATAGCGAAAGGGGCTGGAGATGGCCCAGTAGCGGTCCACGCTGATGACGCACAGATTCAGGATGGAGGCAGTAGAGCACATGATGTCAAAGGCCACCCAAATATTACAGAAGGCCCCAAAGGGCCAGTAACCGGCCACCTCTGCCACGGCTTTCCAGGGCATGACTAGGAGGGCAACGAAGAGGTCAGAGATGGCCAAAGACACAATGAAGATGTTGGTCATCTTGGAGCGCAGATGTCTGTATCGGATGATGGCCACACACACCAACACATTCCCCAGCAAGGTCCAGAGAATGAGCAGCGACAGGAGGCTGGCAGTGACTATCTGGGCCGGCCCCAGGATCTCCCGGCTGTTCCCACCTGCCCCTTCCGGACCCCAGGCGCCTGTCGGGGGCAGCTGCAGCTGCAAGAGCAGCAGCGGCGGGTACAGAGTCCGGTTCCGTCGGGGTGGTAAAAGCATAGCAGGGACTCCAGGGGCGCCGGGCTCTGGGCAGCAGACACTTCACCCGAATGCCCCTGGCGAGGCCCCATTGGAGTCCCCCACCTCCCCCAGGGCTGGTGCGCTCCGCGGGCAGCTGTCCTCCCTGAGCTGGGAGCCCGACAGCTGCCCGGCGGCTGCTCTGGGGCTTAGGTGGCAAAGCCGCGGGCTAAATCTCCGCGCTGCGCCTCAGCTGGCCGGGCCACCAGGAATCTGGAGCGGAGCTGGGTTTCTGGGCGCCGAGAGCCGGACTCCGAGGCTCGGCAATTTCGTCTTCGCCGCCTCGGCTCGGAGCTCAGAGCGTGCCCTCGGTTCAGCTCCTAGGGTCCTGGCACCCTTGGGGAAGGTTAGGTGAAACTGCTAGCCTCGTGGGTTGGCTGGGGAGGGGGAGTCTCCCTGTCCCCCTTGTCCCCAGTCACTGCCCGGCGCACGGCGGCTTTCCACTTGTTTCCTACCTTCCCCAGCCCTGGGCTCTGTGAGCCGCAGCGCGCACCTCGAGTCCAGCCGCCAGGCGCCCTTGGCGTTGGCGCTGTCACCTGCCCCTGCGCCCGCTGGAACTGAGGGGCTGCCGCCCCCCAGCTCTCTCTCCTGCCGCCGCCCCGAGACAGGGAGCTCCTTGTAGCTGCCGCTGCCGCGGTCTGAGATCGGAAGTGAAGAAGGAAGAAAATGAAGAAACACCTCTGGCCCGCCTAGCCTGGGAATAACGCTCTCCTGCCTGCCTGCCTCCTCCTCTCCTTCCTTTCCTTTTCCCCTCCCTCCCTCCCTCCTTCCTTCCCTCCTTCCCCCGGGCCTCTGCTCTCCCCTTTTCTCTTCTCTCCCTCTACCCGCTCTCCCGCCCCAGCTATACCTACTTCTATCTGGTCTCCTGCCTTCTATCCCTCTGAGTGTCCTCACGTCAGCTGCAAATCTTTAAGTCAGCAGTGGATGGCTAAAGGTGAGGACTTTTAAGGTCTGGGAGATGTCCAAAAGCCAAACCACAGAAGCCGTGCCAAGTCGTGCCCGGGAAGAGACTCGCAGACAATTTCCGACAGCGTTGCCCCTCTGCCTCCCCTGTCTTGGCTTCTCTGTCCCACCACTCTCCCTGAGCCACGTGGAAGTTCCCGAGCTTGATGCGAGAGCAGTTTAAAAAAAAAAAAGGCAAGCAATCAGGTGTGATGAAAGGTGTATACTATGTAGAGTTGCATCGTGAGATAGCGGAAAGCCTTAGCTTCAGGGTGGGAAGACCTAGATTGCAACTTGCTAGCCATGAAATTTTGGGGAAGTTTCTTCATCTCTTAAAGCTTCAGTTTTCTCACCTGTAAAATGGAGATATAAATAATTGCATTATCTACCTCACAGGCTTCCTGTGAGAACCTCTTATGTGTGAACTATTGTTACGATACTGGGAGAGAGGATCACTTGTCCCCAGCCCTCTTTCTACACCTAGGATCAAGCATATTTTTCACTTAAATGAGTTTTGCAAGGTTCAACTCAGCATGAATTCTAGGGCTAGTTTCTTTTATTAAATTATGATTCTTAGATGGGTTGACATAGGAAAAGGAGGAATAGGGAGCAGAGATGGGACTTCCCTGAAGGCTTGAACCTGAAACTAAGCAAACATTTATTAAGATTTTTTAATATATGTTCTTGGGCTAGGTTACTGGAGTGAGAGTGGAGCAAAATTGAAAAATAACCCTACCTCTGCCTTCAAATCTGACTTTTCCTTTCAAGGGAAGACAAGTATAAGAAGTATAATTCGATGGGCACAAAGGAGAGAGTCAAAGTAATATGTGAAAATAGAGAAAAGAGAAGAGACAGAGAAAGAAAGAGAGAGAGAGAGAGAGAGAGAGAGAGAGAGAGCCTGTCTCTTATGTGATTCCACATCACTGTTTTCCTCTAGCATAATGACCATAATTTAATTTGTATTATATTTATCTGGGCACTATGCATGAGCAATACCTTATCTTTGTCTCTCCCCCACAGGATACGTAGTGGAAGTTTAGTAAGTATTTATTCAAAGAAAGCAAATGAATGAAGAGACAACATTCATCTGACTTTTCCTTTGTCCTTGAGCTGACAAATTTTTTTTGTTGAATTACTCACCATCTCCTTCCCAATTCTTACCCATCCCTATTTAGAATTAGTCCCAAATAAATTTATAACTAGGGTTTTCTGTTTTGTTTTGGTTTATAGAGTCATGGTAGCAATGTATGGATATGTTTTGGGGTTTTACTGGGGTTTTGTGAGGTCACTTATTCTACCATATTAAAACATTTTATACACTCATAGGACCAGAGAATTGTAAGGAACTTCAAAGGTCACCTAATCTGACCTTCATCTAAAATAGAAGGTCTATCTAAGGCACTCCTGACAAGTTCTGATCCAGCTTTCTCTGCCCCCAGTGATGGAGAGCTCAGTATCTTGAAGTAACCCATTTTTTAATGGTTATTGTTTAGTCATTTTTCAGTTGTTTCCCACTCTTCCACCCCACTTGGGGTTTTCTTGGCAAAGACAATGGAGTGATTTGCCATTTCCTTCCCTAGTTCATTTTACCAAAGAAAAATTGGAGGAAAATAGAGTCAACTTTCTTACCCAGGGTCACATAGCTAGTAAATGTCTGAGGCTGGATTTGAACTCAGAAAAAGGAGTTTTCTTGACTTTAGGCCCAGCATTCTATCCACTGTACCACCTAACTGCCTAATTCTTTGATTGGACAGCTCTTATTGTTATAGAACTTTTTATCATACTGAAATCACCCTCCCTATCTCTTTGGAGTCAGGCAAAAAAAAGTCTAATCCTCCTTCCATATAGCAACCCTTCACATATCTCAAGATTATTATATCATTCCCTCTCTCCCATCTCAACCCCTTAGTTTTCAGACTAAGTTCTTTATCCTCAATTCTTTCAGCTTTATTATTCATCCATCTCTGGACCCACTCCAGCACGTCAAAATCCCTCTCTAGCAATTTGGAACTATGCCCAAGGGGCTATAAAACTGTTCATACCCTTTGATTCAGCAATACCACTACTAGGTGTGTATCCCAAAGAGAACACAAAAAAAGGGAAAAGGACCCATAAGCACAATAATATTTATTTCTCTTTGTGGGGGCAAAGAATTGTAAATTGAGGGAATGCCCATCAATTTGGGAATGGCTGAACAAGTCATGGTATGTGGATGTAATGGAATACTATTGTACTATAAGAAATGACAAGCAGGTAGATTTCAGAAAAATCTTGAAACACACGAACTAATGCTGAGTGAAGTGAGCAGAATTAGAACATTGTACATAGCAAGAGCAACATTGTATAACGATTAACTGTGATAGACTTAGCTTTTCTCAGCAATACAATGATTCAAGACAATTCCAAAAGATTCTTGATGGAAAATGTTAACCACGTCCAGAGAAAGAGCTATAGAGTCTGAATGCAGATCAAAGCATGCTTTTTTCACCTTTTTTGTTTGCTTTTTGTGTATTCTTTCCCATAGTTTTTCCATTTGGTGCTGATTCTACTTTTACAATGTTAACTAATGCGGAAATATGTTTAACATGATTGTATATGTATAACTTATAGAAGATTGTTTGCTTTCCTGGGGAGGGAAGGGAGGGAAGTAGAAATACCAGAAACTCAAAATTTTACAAAAAATTTCAAAAAGTGAATGTTGAAAACTATCTTTACATGTAATTAATTAGGGAAAAAATAAAACACTGCTAAGGAAAAAATCCCTCTCTAAAAGTAGTACCAAGAACTAAGCACTATTCTGGATCAAGTCTGAGAGACAGAAAATAACAGAACTATTAATGCACTTTTTCTGAACACTATACTTTATATGGACACTTACTAACTGTGCGACCTTGAGCAATTCACTTAGCCCTCTTTGCCTCAATTTCCTCTCTGTAAAATGAGCTGGAGAACGAAATGGCAAACCACTCTAATATCTTTGCCAAAAAACCCCAAATGGGGTCACGAAGAGTCAGATATGACTGAAATGACTTAACAAAATACTTCCTATTAACACAAAAGAGTAGACTGTGAACTTGGTTTTGTTTAATCACTTGTCCATTCAAATTTCAGGATTCTATTAGAATTAGTTTCCTGCCCAGCCCCTATTTTAAGATGTTCTTTCCTCATCTCCAACCATAATTTCTATTTGCAAGTACACATGTTGAAGGAGAAGTCAAACATGTTACTCATCTTTTCACACAAGAAAAGAAAAAAGATACACTCTCAGCTCCTGTTCCCTGAGGACATACTGTCAGAAACTGACCAGAGACTACCTGGTATAGGAAAGCACCTTGGTCAGGGGCAACCTCACCTTGACTACTAACTAGTCATATGACCTCGGCAAAGTCCTTTCCCTACACCTCAATTTTCTCAACCATAAATAAAAGGCATCAGAGAGTAAAAGTGAGCATCAGATAGAGAATCATGTATCTAGACCTCTAAGAAACTTAGATCAAGTAGTCCAGCGTTACTATTTTATAGATATGGAAATAAGAGAGTTGGCCTTGTTACAAAACTGCCCTTCACAGTCAGAGATTGTGCTCATGTTGATGCTGCCATCAGGGCACCTTCATTTGACTTAGGAGACTAGTGGAAGATGGCGTTTGTTTTAACATCCCAGCATAACTATATGGCCAAGAATGAGGTGAACTCACATCAAAACCATCAGTTTGCCCAATTAGTTCAAGGTTATCCTGTTGCCTTAACAGTGGTATAACTGGTGTTTCCACTTTCCTGTCATTTGTCTCTTTTATGTAGCTGCAATTAGACCATGGCAAACCAAATAGACATTTCACAATCTCATATTGCTTGCAGTGTTAAGCCTGACATCATTCTGCTTCAGACCTTAAACTTACCTAACACTCTCAGGTATTTAAAATTTCCTTGGCCGATACATTGTGTACCTTCTCTGTACAAAACTCAATTCAAGTAACTATAGAGTACTATAGGGCCTATAGAAAAATCTAAAAAGATCACAAACAGAAAGATAAGTCAGTCAACAAGCATTCGTTAGATTTCAAGCTATTGAAAGACTGTGTGCTCCTTGAGAGCAGGGACCATCTTTTGCCTTTCTCTGTATCCTCAGCATTTAGTGCTGTGCCTAACACAGAGTAGGCATTTAAGAAGTGTTTGTCAGCTGCTCGCTGTTGAGTGATAAGACCAGGTACTATCGAGCAATATTCTCCTCCTGGTATCTTATCCACTGTTATACCCTGTCCTGAAGTGACTTTAGTGAAGATTCCTTGAAAGGAATCTTTCCTCTCAGGGCCAGGAGTCACAAGGTACTCCCTTGGCCACACATATTCCCTACATGTGCACCTCATTAACTTTTTGGTTTAATTTTGAGTCTCCTCTTCCCAGGGCCCAGGTGTATGCAAAGGGGAGAAGGAACTTCCTGTTTGAAAGGGTAGTCAGTGTTTTGTAATTTCTGTTATTGCTCTACCTTCTCTGTAAATTCTCTTTTTGTAAAAATCTAATTGATATCAACTGACTGATCTATATGAAGGGAGTTTACCCAGTGGGGGCTCATGAACAACAATATCAGAAACTCTGAGGGTTAGCCTCTAGCAAGCAACTAGAAGGGAGGAGTAATTAGCCACCCTTTGAGGATCCAACCTGCCAGTGTCAGGGGAGTCTGGAAGAATGAGTCCACAGGATATGTTACATAATGAAAAAGACCCTGAAGTAGAGCTCAATAAATTGGGCTTCTAATCTTCATTCTCCCACCAACTAGCTGTACAAAATACCCTTCTCTGGGCCTCAGTTTCCTTACAAATAAAATAAGAGTGCTTTGAGGCAGCATGGGACAGTAGGAAAAAGACTGGCTCTTAGAAGACCTGGCTTCAGATCCCACCTCTCATGTTTACACCCTATATAACTTTGGGCAAGTCACTTGACTTCCCTGGGCCTCAGTTTCCTCATCTGTAATAGGGAGCAGCTAGATGGCAAAGTGGATAAAACACTGGTCCTGGAGTCAGAAGGACCTGAGCTCAAACCTAACCTCAGACACTTATCGATTACTAGCTATGTGACCCTACACAAGTTATTTAACTGACCCTCCCCCACTCCCCCCCCAAAAATGAATAGGTTAGACTAAATGACTACTTAAGTCCCTTCCTGCTCTAGATCTCTGGTCAATAATTAGATGGTCACTAAGGTTTCCAGGAGATTTAATAGTTAATGTTTTATATTCTAAGGTGCCTTCCAGCTCCGATGTGCTGTGTTCTATTTGCTAAGATTCCTTATGGTTTTAACATTATTTTTAAACTCTACTATTCTATGACAGTTGAAGAACCCTAACCATCCTGGTCAGCCTCCTCTAGACCTGTGCTGACCTGTCTATTTCCCTTCTAAAATGTGGCATCCAGAATTGAACTATTTAGTTTAATAAATTCTAGAGGATTTCAGAGATAGGAAAGATTGCTGGGATGGGATACACAGGGCATTTTCTTGAGCCTTGTGCACACATAAAAATTAATGGAGCTTAACATTTAAAGCAGTATTGAGTAAGATCAAAACCTTTTGACATCTCAAGGCATTTTAGAGAGATCTGGGTGTGGTAGGAATAAAAGTAAAATGCAAAGGGCAGGAAACGGGAACCATCAGGGAAGTCCAGGTGTACGAGGTTTAATTCCCCTTTACTAACACTTGTTAATTTCCTATTCTGCTAGGTGCTGGGGAATACGGTGACAAAAAGAAACTAGTCTCTATCTTCATGGATTTTATAGCATAAGGGAGTGGGAGGGAGGAGGAGAGAGATATCATGAATACAGATAAGTAATTACAAAATATATGCAAGGTGAATACAAAGTAACTAGGGCTGGGCTCAGGAAAGATAGTGTGTGGAAATTGCAGAACCGAGTATCAAAGCTATGAGTATCAAAGAGATCTAGCTAGGTTTCCCAAGAGGTGAGATGGACATTCCAGACATGGGCATACAAAGTACATTACAGACAAGGAGAGAACAAAGATACGGGGGCTGGAGATGGGAGGTCACATAGAGATGACAGCAAGTAGGTCAAACTAGAATAAAGATTGCATAAAGAAGAATAATGTGAATTATCGATAATTATATATTATAATATATATAAATTATATATAATATTTATATTTATATATTACATATTTATATATAATAATTATATATAAATAATTAATAATGTTATATATGTATGTAATATATATTATAATATAAATAATATATATAATAGAAAACATAATAATCCAGAATGATAGGTGGGAACCACTCTGTGAAGGGCTTTGAATGCCAAAGAGGGAGCCACAAAAGCTTCTTGAGCATGTGAGTGGTATGTGTTTAGTAAGATGTTTGGCATCTCTGCAGAGAACATGTGGAGAGGGAAGAAACTTCCTTCAGGATGACCAGTTTTAGAGCTGGAATTTTTTCATAACCTTTTAATTTATCAGAACCACCCTAGATTCAATTCCCATCTGCCTTGACTACTGATCTTAGTGCCACTTGAGAACTTACTGAGGATACATTCAGTTTCTTTTGTTTCTTTGCTTTTTTTATTTTTTAAGCCATTTTTATATTTAATTTTTGCATTAAAAACTAAAAATGGCCTCATCTGAAAGTGACATTCCAAGCTATAGCATATCTGCCTCACAGCTATTTTTAATTATTTTTAGATGCCTGTTTTCTCTCTTTTCCACATCTATTCCATTGAGAAAAAAGGGAAAAGAAAAATAAATTTCTTGCAACGAATATGCATGCTCAAGTAAAACAAATTCCTTCAGTGATTCTGTGTGTGTGCATATATACACACATGCTATATATACATATATTGACTATATATACATATGTACATATAGCATTGACCACAAACGATACATACATATATGTTTACTATATTCATACATATATAGGACAGCTAGGTGGTGCAGTGGATAGAGCACCAGTGCAGAAGTCAGGGGGACCTGAGTTCAAATCTCACCTCAGGCACTTGACATTAGCTGTGTGACTTGGGTAAGTCACTTAACCCCAATTACCTCATCCTAGATCATCTCCAGTCATCCTGATGAATATCTGGTCACTGGATTCAGATAGCTGTGGAGGAATATTGAGGCTGGTGACCTGCACAGCCCTCTCTCACTCAAAAACAAAGTCAAATGCAAGTCATGTCATCATTTCTCTGATGGCATGGTCTTCTTTGCAACAAAGGATGAACATGCACATATATATACATAGATCTTTAACTATATATACACTATATATACATATATTGACCATATACACATATGTCATTGGATATATATATATATACACATACAACATATATACCTATGTATTAACTATATATGTACATATATACAAATATCATTGACTATATGCAATATATACATACATCATTGACTATCCACACTATATATACATATATCATTGAGCATATACATACAATATATATACTTACATGTTAACTATGTACATATATATGTTTCACATACATACAAAATATACATATATTAACTTTATATGATTGACTAGATATATACACAATATATATGTCAACTACATACATACATATGTCATTGACTTTATATATATGATATAAACCTACATGTTGACTGTATATACACATATATGTGTAGGTACACATATGTGTGGCTATATATACACATTATATATACATATGTTGACTAGATATCATTGTCTAGCTAGTACATATATGTCTGGCTATATATACACATTATATATACATATGTTGACTAGATATCATTGTCTAGATATACACACAATATATATATATATTGACTATATATACATACATATTGAACACGCACACATATAATTCTGCACCCTAAATCTATCACTTCTCAGTCAGAATGTAGACAGCATAATCATTAGTAGCCGTCTGGAGTCATGAAAGGTCATTCAGTTGATGAGTATTCTTACAGCTTTGAGAATTGTTTGTCTTTACAAGGTTGTTGTCGTATCAAATGTTCTCCCAATTCTACCCATTCTATTTTTATCAGCTCATAAGAGCTCTCAAAATTGTTCATTTCTATAATAATGATGTTGTAGCATAAATTATTTATCTGGTTTTGCTCACTTTTCTCTGTAGCAGCTCATCAATCCCAATGCATTTATACACAAGTATTAAATACCGGCCCCAGGCTACACTGTCTGACTTCCTCTGATAACAACCAGAATAATCCAGCCCCTTGGAAAGTGCTCCTCCAACCCCGTTGCATTCCTAGCTAACTGCCTGGACCAGTCACCATTGATTCCCACTCCCATGGAAGAAGGTGGCCTGTGAGGCAATACCTTGTGTGTGCCACCTCCCTCAGCTCGCATGCATACAGCACTCAAAGATGCTCTCTACACGAATTACCTCATTTGATCCTTGAAACAGTGAAACCCGTGAGGTAGATGTGATTATTAATATCTTTGTTTTGTGGATGAGAGAACTCAGGGGACTTGTCCAGTACTCCAAGCAGAGCATCTAAGTCAGGACTGGAACTCAGAGCTTCCTGCCTCCAAAGCCAATGCTCTAGCAACCACCCCTACTCTGTCCCTTAAGTCATTGATGAAGAAATTGAGAGTCTTAGAGATAAAATGACTGACCCAAAGCCAACGAGATAACACAAGACAGAGAAAGGATTCAAATCCAGGTCCCCGACAGCAGATTTAAATAAGACAAGTCTATTATGGAACTTTTTGTCTAGACATTTAAAATGTGTTTTAAATATAATATTGAAAATGAAATTGAAACTAGTATTGGAAAATGTTCTATGGAGTTTCACAGGTAGTTGCCTACATTGCCTAACCTTGGTCACTGTGGGGCCTCACTCTTGGTTATTTTAATTTTATGCCTCATGGATTTGAACAATAGTTAACAGGTTGGGGAGATATTTGAGGTGAGGAGGAAAGTAGAGGCAGGCACATGATGACTTGTCCCTAAAAGCATACACATGGTCACCTGCCTTTTAATAAGGCCACCCTTTCAATATCTCCCCCATCCTCTATCACCCTGCCCCGACCTCCACCCACCATAGTTATAAACCCAGTATCTTATTCCCACAGGACCTTGCTCTCTCCTAAAACCATAGAATGGAAAAGCTGGGAAGGCTCTTGTCTATCATTCAACACAATTACCTTCTTTTACAGATAAGGAGACTGTGGCTGAGGTAGGGGAAGTGTTTCAGACCTGATGCTTTCATTGGTGTCTTCTCAGCCTGTGGAAGGCCCTGAAGTCCTAGTCCCCAGACTCCAGGGGCGTCTGGCTTCCTTGTTGCTGCCATAGGACATTGCTTGGGGAACCACTTTGGGGAGGGGAGGGGAGTAGCAAGGAGAAGAGTTGCATTGCCTCAAGTCAAGTGAGGAAGGGATGTGACCAGCAAGGATGTTGACTAAAGACCTGGGAGACAAACCATCAGTTACCAAAACCTTGAACTTGCCCTTCCCCAGTGTTTTTCTGACCTTACTCAGGGTACCTCCCCCAGCTTTGGACCTATTTCTCCTGAACTCACACCATTTTGGAGTTATTGCCTTCGTGGATATCTGGTAGCAACCTCAGAATTATTTGGTTGATGGTTACTCTCCTGATATCTGGAGTTAAATAACAAGTCTGACTGAAACCATGTCCTTTGCTTACTAACAGCAACAACAACTGCAAAAATTCACATTACTGTAGCAACGTTGAAACAGAACAGACATATGTCCATCTAATGACTAAACAAGGCGTGTACATGGATGTAATGCAATATTATTGCATAGTAAAAAAATGATGATGAAGGCTGAGAAGCATGAGGAGGCTTCTATGAATTGATGCAAAGTGAAGTAAGCAGAACCAGGAAAACTATATACTTGCTAGATAGATAAATATAGATATAGACATGCATACATACATATACGTATATGCACACATATACATTTGTATATGTATACACATATGTATGTATGGTTGTTGTCCTTAGATTTCAAAGAGGACCAAAATGACATCACCAAGATAAAGTGAAGTTTCAGTGTGTCCGACTGTGGCTGATCAGACCAATGAATTTTTGGGGTGGGTACTCCAAATTTGTGCATTTTGTGTTTACTTTGTGCTGTCTCAATTCTGCTTTGCTCATGAAGCACAGCACCTTTTCTGATGTGGGCACGCCATGCTGAGCGGTCCTGTGTCAGTATCTCCCATGTTGTATACACAGTCAAATCCAAAGTTCCTGAGAGAGACCTTGAGAGTGTCCTTGTATCATTCCTTTTGACCTATGTGATTGCCTGCCCCATACAAGTTCTCCACAAAATAGTCTTTTTGGCAAGTGTACGTTTTGAATTCCAAAAACATGACCAGCCCATTGGAGCTGTGCTCTCTGAAGCATAGTTTGAATGCTTGGCAGTTGAGCTCCAGTAAGGACTTCAGTGTCTGGTACCTTATCCTGCCAGATAATCCTCAGAATCTTCCTAAGACAGTTCAAATGGAAGTGATTCAGTTTCCTGGCATGGCGCTGGTAGACTGTCCATGTTTCACAATCATACAACAATGAGGTCAGCATAATGGCTCTGTAGACCTTCAGTTTGGTAGTCAGTCTAATACCTCTTCTCTCCCAAACTTTTCTTCAGAGTCTCCCAAACACTGAGCTAGCTCTGGCAATGTGTGCATCAACCTCATTGTCAATGTGTACATTCCTGGTAAGTATACTACTGAGGTAAGTGAACTTATCCACAGCATTCAAAATTTCTCCATTTGTTGTAACTGATGGTTCCACTTGTGGATGGTGTGGTGGTGGTTGATGGAGCACCTGTGTTTTCTTGGTGTTAATCATTAGGCCAAAATTAGCACAGGCAGCAGAGAATTGATCCATACTTTGTTGCATCTCAGCTTCAGAGGCTGCATTGAGCTCACAATCATCTGCAAACAGAAAATCATGCACCAACACTTCCCCCACTTTGGTCTTGGCTTGTACCCTTTTCAAATTGAAGAACTTACCATCAGTACGGTAATTGACCTTGATGCCATGTTCATCCTCATTGAAAGCATTTGACAACATGGCTGAAAACATCATGATGAAAATGATGGGGAAATTCAAAAATTGCTAAATGAAAAACGAGAACTCCACAGGATATACCAACAACATGGTTTATTCACCTCTAAGAAGGCAGCATTTAATTCCATCAAAAGGGAAAAGCAAAGCTTAGAGAGATGTAGGATTCCTGGCTCAGTAAGAAGGCAGATGAAATTCAGTTTTATGCTGATAGTAACGATCCAAAGAGCTTTTATGATTCCCTGGAAGCTCTTTACAGACCAAAAACCTATGGAGCATCACGACTATTCAGTGCTGATGGAACCACATTAATCATGATGAGGACGTGATCCTAGAGAGACGGGCTGAACACCTCCATGGTGTTCTCCACAGAACATCATCATTCAATGCTGAGACCATTGACCGTTTACCTCAGGTTGAAGTCAATGCTTCCTTAGTTGAACTTCCAGCTGAAAATATGTGTGTATGGTGATGACATAAATGAAAAGAACAATGCCAAAGTGAAACTGAAGACTGTGTAATTATCATGACCAAAGAAAAGCTATGAAAATTCAGCTCCCTCTCAACTCTGCAGAGGTTAGACACTGCCAGAATAGGACACTGCCTATAATCTCAGACTTGCCTGAAGTATTGGATAATTTTGTTGAACGTTTCCCCCCTTTCTTTTTTGTTCTTCACTATAAGGGACAGAGGATACAGAGGGATATATTGTGAAATGTAGATGGTATTTTTTTTTAAAAAAGGTATCTACAAAATTTTTTAAACTAAATCATATTTCTATATTACCTTATTTTATAGAACATTTTTATCACAATAGAATAATAGATTTCAATCTATTTTAGAATAGAACAATAGATTACAAAAGATTTTATAAAACATTTCTCACAATAACTTTACAAGGAAAGCACTGTCAATTATCATCTCCATTTCATAAATGAGGAAACTGAGGCACAAAGAAGGACCTATCTGTCTTCACATAGCTCCTAAGAGTCATAACTGAGACCAAAGGAGGCCTTCTGCTTTCAAGTTCATTACTCTATAGGGCAGGTAGCCTGCTCATCCCCAAACAATCAATAACTCTTCCTGGTTGTCCATCCTGTCCTGATCCCTCTCATTCCTAGCCCCTGTCAGACCTCAATCCAGACTTTCCTTCCTAGCTCCATTTCATTACACTCTAAGACTGGAAGACATCCTGGAAAAGATATCATTGGCTTCCCAGCCTTATCATTGAGCCTTGAATATGGTTCCAGGAATGCCAGTTCTATCTTATCTCTCTCCTAAGCTGCGACTTCTGTTCAACCATATTAGCATTTATGTTTTTTCCTACCAGAGGACCTAGAAAGGACAAGGTTATATTAAGTGCTGACATTTGATTGACAAGACAATTTAGCTAAGGAGTATTTGCATTCCAACTGGCAGGTCAGTCAGCTGGCTTTTTAGTTATCCTGCTTCATACAGGAAAGTAACCTCGGAACATTTCATTACAACCCAACAGTAGAATTTCATCATTTCGATGTCACAATCAGAAAGGCAGAGCAAATGAACGGTGGGGTAAGAAAGCAACAGCTGGTGCCTGTGTGAGTGTCCCACAACCTCTAGTGCAGCCACACCCCAGAGAACGGGAAAGAGTTTTCAGCAAGTGTGGTCAAGGGCACGCTCACTGTTGTCCACTTGTGATATGGCAAAATTATTGCCCAAGCTCTTTCATCTAGACATCTTTAAGATGTCTAGCAGCTTTCTGTGCAATCCTCAGGGACATATACAACGTGCAACACACAGAGATACATGAGAAAACCCAGCCAGGTAACCCAACTGTCAAAGTTTCACAGTGACCACATATGGTATTCTGCAATGGTCAGTTATAGTGTAAAAATAAGCTTAGCAATTCAGACCCAGAAGCTCAGACTAGTTTTGCTTTTCTAAGCTGTCCATAAGTCTTCAAGAGAAAATGAAGCCGGTGCCCTCATCTGGGTTATTGGCTACAGTTGATGCCCACATTCCCTAGAGCAGTGCTTCTCAAACTGTGGATCATGACCCCTTATTGGATCACAAAAAATTTTGGCAATAGTGAAAGGTTTCTGAAAATTGAATGACCAAAAATCAATTAACACTAATGTAATGAATCCAAGGTGTTTCTGGCAGCACTTGGCCATGTTGCATCATGCAACTTCATTGCAGCCTTATTTCTGAACACAAAGCATGCCCCCTTTACAGCTGCTCATGCCTTTAGGACATGCAGCCAAAGGGGTCATGAGTGGGAAAAGTTTAAGAAGCCTTGCTCTGGAGAATACTTGCCCTCCCTCACTCATTGTGGTAGCATATGATAGGTTAGTAGAGGAGATAAATATGTAAAACTAGCTTACTAAAAATTTAATAAACTTCAATTAAAAATTTTTTATTTGTCAATTTTTTATATGCCCACAATGTGCAATTATTTTAGTGAGTGCTAAGGATGCACATATGAAATGATATATAATTCCTTCACTCAAATCAGTTGACAGTCTAATGGAGGGAAAGAGACATTTATACAGATTAAGTGGTAGCACATAACAATGTTTCCTCCTCTTCTTTCCCTTCTGTTAGTGATGGAGCAGGGAAGCAGGAGGGCACATGAGTGTTAGGAATAGGACTCAGTTTCCCATAATGCTTCAAACTGGGGGTCACATACAAAAGAGAGGAGCATAGGCTCCTGAAGGAGAATAGAGATGCTGGGAAGAAATCACAAAACAGCAAAAGACCTCCAGGAAATGAGAGAGGAAGGATGCCATGAGCTGCCTGCAGTGAGTGGACAGAGACAATGGCTGAAAGATGGGCATGATCCAAGTGCCTGATCCAAGACTTGTGCTGAAAGAGACCAAGCTAAGAGCTCCAAAGTCAGTGACAGCAGAAGCAGAGGCAGTGAAGGCAGCACTAACAAAGGCACAGCAGCAAAGGCCAGAAGCAGGAAAAAGGCAACTCATGCCAACAGTTCTAGCATCCAGAACAACAGTGGACCAGGCTCCTGGGACTTTGCTCTTTGGTGTCATGGGGTTTTTGTAAGGACTGTGCTACTTGAAAAGAAAGCCTGTGAGACCTAGCTAGGATATGATGCAGGTGAGCAGGAGTGATAGGGTAATGTTACTAAAAAATTTTGAGAGAGAGCTTCAAGGGAGCTATCTCTGGCAAGTGAGTGAGTGTGTATGTAGCATATTTATACATACATATATGTATATATATATATAACTTATATACATGTATATTACATTATATCTAAAACATAAAAATATGGATTATATATATAAGAGAGAGAGAGCATGTGGGTGTATGTGTTTGTACATATATTAAACACCTAACAACCTAGCTCACAGTTTTCAAACATCTACCAAACATCTACAAGACAGTCAGTTTTGTGGTACTAAAATTATAAAGGATATCTATGTGACCCAATGGGAAGGAAAAACGTTTGTTCAGGTTTATGTTTATATTGGAAAGACTACTACAGAACCACAATCAAAGGTACAGGTGAGGAGCATATGAATTGCTCTGAACTGCCCAGGCAATCAGAGAACTATACATAATAACATGATACTGCTCTATCTGTAACTGCACTTATGTTGTGATTTAAGGTTTACACAGTACTTTATATATGATACCTCATTTGATCTGCATAACCACCCTAGGAGGTAGGTGCTACAGATGAGGAAACAAGGTAAAAAGAGTTAAACAACTTGCCTAGTGTTATATAGCTAATCAACATCTGTATTTGAATTCTGTTCTTATGGACTCCAAGTCTAGCGTTTTATGTACTGTGTCACCTAGCATAGGAACAGTCCTCCAGCTAACCAGAACTGTTCCAGTCGATCCAAGATCTGGAAGCAGAGTTTGTTGACATAGAAAATATCAACAATGATCCTATACAGCCCCTTCATAGGTCTGGATCATCAAGACCCAAGTGCAGTCCAAAATTAACCTCACCAAAGAGGCTCAAGCTGGGCCTACTATCTCTGAGAGGGCTTATCCAGAATAAGCCCTCTCAGAGGGTCAAGGAGGTCCGAGCTCAGTGGCCAAGGCTGCTTCAGTAACAGCGCCAAAACATTATACCCTAAGAGTACAACCAGTATACGACTGGTTTTAGATGAAAAGGAATTAAGTGTGCCATATGTATTCAAAGTAGGATTCTGGAATTATTTTGCCAGAAACAGACATCCACCTGAGCAGAACTGTGAAATGGGGCTAAGGTTAGGTATAGGGACTGCTGCACACCCCTAAGAAATAAAGCCCTAACCCACCAGCTTTTCTCAGGTCCTTTTCTCTTGGGCTCATATGACTCAGTTGCAGCAGTGACAGGAAAGAATAAAGATGTGTGTTCGACTTTGGATCCCCACACGGAAGTCATATTATCTTTATTTTATGAAGAATACCAAAATCATATATCTCTGTAACTTGTGCAGGGGCTAAGCCTCTGGGTATTGAAAAAGGAATCTCAACCTTTGGGTTGTGTCATTATATATTTGGAGTTTTCCTGGACTTTTCTACCTCCTTATTATCCGTCTTCTCATCCTGGACATTCCTTTACTGCTATGATCCTCTGAGTAGCCAAGAGCACCATTTCAAAAGGTCCCCAGGGCATTCCCACTCACCACTCCTGGCTCCACTCTAGAATCTGGAATTTCCCACCTCTTCCCTAGCAGACTTGCCCTCTTCACCTCCTCCTGTCCCCCCCACTCAAGCTTCTCTTTGTTATCTTCACCCATTAGAATTTAAGTTCTTTAAGGGCAGGAAGTCTTTTTTACTTGTACAGGGTAATCCCAAAGTCTTAGTTTAGTCTTTAGTTTTAATAGCTTAAAACTTTTGGGACACCCTGTATTGCATAAGCATAGTTCTTGGAACATGTTAAATGCTTAACAAATGCTCTATTTGTCTGTCTATTCCAGAGAAGTTGCATGTATCAGCAAGTGATGAACATTATGCATAACTCCTGCCAATATTTCTGAGTTTTCCACATTGATTGAGAATGACTTTAGACTGTTCAGTGGATAGAGTGTTGTGGGTGGTGGTGAAGGTGGCGGTGATGGTGGTAAAGGTGGCAGTGATGGTGGTAAAGGTGGCGGTGATGGTGGTAAAGGTGGTGGTGATGGTGGTAGTCCTTGATTTTCCAAGAGGACTGGTGGCATCACGGTGTGATGTCTTGACTCATTCATGAATTGGATTTAAGTGAGACAGGGTTGCATAAAATCATCAGCTTTTCTCTCTCTCTTCCAGTCATCAAATTTCAGTGGCAGGACCAAAAATCAAAAGAACTGGTGATGACCCAGCATGCAATGACTGATCTTGGTGTCTTCCATATCTGACCATATTCTAAGGGCTCCATAGCACCTGCTTCAGCTAGCTGCCTTCATAACTGTTGGAATAAATTGTCCTCATCCACCCATTCCAACCAAGGAGAAATGGACAGATCCTAGATCTAGACTCAAGAAGATCAGAATTCAGTTATGGTCTCAGACACTTACTGGCTGGGGAACCTCTGGCAAGTCATTTAAACTCTTTCCTCACAGGTTAAAAAAATTGAAGATGGTAATGGCATCTCCCTCTCAGGGTGGTTGTAAAGATAAAATGAGATAATATTTGCAAAACTCTATATGAATGAAGGCTACTAAGAAGTTCTGTTCTAGACCTTTGAATACCAAGTTGTTCCCTGCTATGATAGCACATCTCTTTAGGAGTAATGCTCCCCATGATTCAATTCAATTAAAAAAACCTTGATTGAGCACCTACTCTGTGCAAGGTGTCTACACTAGGACTACAAAGACAAAAGGTGACATGTTCTCTGCTCTCAATCAGGATAGTGGGAAGGATGTGATCTGTGCACAAATAAATATCAAGTAAGGCAGAAAGAAGGCAAGGCAAAGAAGAGATAAAGACAAAGGAATCTAAGAAAATTTGCAGAGAGCAAAAGAACTGTTTTGGTGGAGGGGAAGAAAAAGACAGACTTTTAGAGAATACCTGAGCTGAACTTGGAAAGAAGAGAATGGATATCAACAGGAAAAGATGAAGAAAAGGTCCATTCTAAGTACAGCAGAAGATCTGTATAACACAGGGAGCCAGAAGAGGTGAGGACAAGCTCAGGAATCAGGAGTCTGGCAGGGTGGTAGCATGGAACAAGACCAGGGAGGCCAGTGGGAGCCTAATCACAATAGCTAACATTTCTACGTCACATGGTATGGACCAGGCACCGTACTAAGAGCTTTACAGTATCATTTGATGCTCCTAACAACTCAGGGAAGTAGGCGTATTAGTATCCCCATTTTACAGCTGAGAAAACTGAGGCAAGTAGAGGTTAAGTGACTTGCCCTGGGTCACGCAGCTAAAAAGCGTCTGAAGCTGGCCTTGAGCTCCTGACCCCAAGTGTGGCACTCTATCCGCAGTGTCACCTCGCTGCCCCAATAATACTAATCATGACATAATAGTAAAGGGGCAGCGAGGCAGCACAGTGGATGGAGGGCCAGGCCTGGAGTCAGGAATACTCATCTCCCTGAGTTCAAATCTGACCTCAGACACTTCCTAGCTGTGTGACCCTGGGCAAGTCACTTCACCCTGTTTGCCTCCGTTTCCCCATCTGTAAAATGAGCTGGAGAAGGAAATGGCAAACCGCTCCAGCATCTTTGCCAAAAAAAAAAACCCAAATGGGGTCATGGAGAGTCAGACGCTACCAAAAATGACCAAGCAGCAATAATAAAGTAACAGACTGAAAAATAAAATGTCCAGCTATGGAAAGTCTATTTTCTCCCACAGGCGATGGGAAAGTACTAGAGGTTTTTAGGCAGCGGAGAGACATGGTCAGGTCTGTGTAGTACAAAGCTGATTTTGTCAGCCCTGTGAAGATTGGCATGAAAAGGGGAGAGACTGGAGGCAAGGGGACCAGTTAGGAGGTTATTTTAATAGTCTAGGTAAGCCGTGATGAAGAACTGGAGCGGGAGTCAGGTGTGTACAGAGAGAGAGGGATAGAGGCTAGGGATTTGGTGTGACTATCGTACCATGAAGAATGAAATACGGAGGCCTTTGAAAAATCAAAACTACGAGAAGTCTAAAAAGCAGTGGAAAGATGTGTGCTTACATATAGAATATTACTGAAATATCAGAAAAGAAAGCATCGTTATGTGGTAAAAATAAGACACAAGATATGGACAATCCCAGGGCTATGCTGGTGCCCTTATAGGGATAGGGACTAATAATTTCAATGGCATAGCTTCCTCCCCGATGAGAAAACTCCTCTACTAATGCAGATTTCCACCTTTTCTTCAATTGACAGTTTTAGAGAGGTTCCCCCCAATTCCAGATATTAAAAGAAGCAGATAAAGCCCCTCCACCCCAGGCACTGGGTGAATTATCTACAAGGATAAGGACAAAACTCACACAAGCTAAGAAGGGGGGTAGTTTAAGGGAAACAATCTGTCCTGACCGAATAACTATTGGAATTGGAGTCCCGTCAAAGAAGCAGGAAGGCATGATGGTTTGGATTTGGAGTCAAGAAGACCTAAGTTCCTAATGCTGTCCCTGACACTTGTTAACTATGTGACTCTGGAAAAGTATTGAGCCTCAGTTTTTCATCAGTAAAATGGATGTTTTTTTAGAACACACCTCATAGGATTGAGAGGATTGGTTGAGAAAAAATGTATCTCCTTGGTCAACTTTAAAATGCTATATAAAGGAGAGTTATTAAAGTAGTTATGAGTCAGCAATCCATCAGCAAATGTTTATGGATCATGTGGTGTGTACAAGGCCCAGTGCTTAGATATTTAAAACTGGGCCATTGGGTGGTTTAGGACTGAGGTTGGTGACCTTTCCAAAGTGACTTGCCATGGTTCTGACCTCTCTCTATCTGGAACAGCAGAAGGAATCGTGAAGGAGAATGCTGACCACACATACTAACTCTAGTGTGTAGGGGACCGTAGTGACCACAAGCCAGCTGCCCACAGTGGGTGGTTAGAGGCAGCTTTCCAAAACAGCGGAAGGAAGGACAGTGGATGGTGCAACTCTCATGTGCAGCTGAAAAATCAGACCTCATATTTCTTTAAAACTTATAGCATAGGTTTCTGAGTCTTTGTTTAGGGAGACAAAATATAAGGAATGATATTCAACTCAAAAGAGCTGGGCATTTCTAAGAGGAAAGAAAGAAGGAGGCAGGAATCTCAGACTGAAAAGTCCCAATGAGATGTCTTTATCTGAGATTCTGTTATCCTAGGATGTTATGAATTCTCTGTAGAAATAGTTGATAGAATAAGGACAGTTCTTCATGTCAGAGCTGGTATTTGGAGGATGGTGGAAGGAGTTATATTATATTAATTTTATTATATTATATATAATTATATTAATTAATATTATATTAATTATATTAAACCAGACCCAAGATAAAGGTCAAAGCAGACTAACCTATACCCCTGAAAGTGTAAAGGTGAGGGAATGATGGGAGTCAAATAAGGATAAAAAGTCAAGAGGTAAGAAAGACAGAAGAGTTTCCTGACAGTCTTTAGAAGGATAAGGTAGGAATGGGGGAAATGAGGGAGATGGGGGGGAAGGGCACCAGAGAAGTGAGGAGCCAGTCCAAGAGGTCATTGTAAGCTTATCTCACCTAGCTAAACTTTCTAGACACTTTCCAGAAGTAATTCCTAATTCTGAATTTTAAGATATAATTCCCACATCTCACCGTACTGAGGCAGATTTTCTTTGCTTTTTACTTTTAAAATAATATCAAGTGGGATAGCACCAGGGACACAGGCATCACTTCATTCTCTGTATAGGGATCTCATTACCTAGCACACTGCTTGGCACATAACAGGCATGCTTATGGGTAGATTGATATTTCATTCAATTATTTTTGCAACAGCCATTATTAATAATAGTTCATACTGTAAACCCTAAATAGCCATAAAAAAAGCAAGAGGTTATTAAGCACCATTATGTGCTAGACCTAGGGGATATAAATCGGTAGCTTAGATAGCCTGACCTCAAGGAGTTTGTGGATTAGTAGGGGAGATAAGACATGTATACAATCCGCCCTGGTGCTTGAGAGCGTACTAGACTTTAAGAGGGAAAGACTTGAGTTCCAAACCTGTCTCAGACACTTTTGTATGACCCCAGCTGAGTAATGTAGCTTCTTTCAATCTCAGTTTTCTTATCTATAAAATGGGGCAATAATAGTTTCTACCTCGCAGCTTCTTGTAAGGAGTAAATTAAAATTCCTGCATGTAAAAGGTCATCAAGACATTCAAGTGCTTTGTAAATATGAGCTGTTACTATGATTATTTATCAACCACAAAACAGAAAGTAATAGTTACCTCAAGGAAGATTCAGATAAAGTGCTATGAGGGCTCAGAGGAGGGAGCGATGAAAGAAGTCTTCCTGGAGTATTTGTATTTGCGTTTTTTGAAGAATGGGTAGTGGATGACTTTGTGTGGTTTGCACTAATGAGGGTAGGGCAGTCTATACCTCTTTCTTTCCATTGCCAAAGGTGCAGGACTGGCATTGACCCCAAGAAAGCTCTGCCCACTGCCAAAAGGGAGGTTTGAAACCCTTTGGCAAATCGCAGTCTGAGAGACAGCTGTTATGCCCTTGCTAAGGACAAAGGTCGATCAGGATGCCCGACGTGCCAACTGTCTCATGACTCTCTCAAGGCCTCTCTTGGTCAGCCAGGATCTGGCTGTCAGTCACTATGCCCTTCTCTAAGGATACCACAGTAGAGTTCTTACTGGGTCTCACAATTTGGTGGTAGAACATGGGGTGGTGGTGCAAGGTGGCCAAGGAAGGTATCTGACCCTGAAATGATAATAACCACAGATCCAAGTCAATGATTATGTCCTCCATCTCTAAGGCATGGGTCTTCAGATCATCAGAACAGCTGCTGCTTTTCTGGAACTGGAATCAGCCTAGGTTCACAATCCTAGCTCGCCTACTAATGACTGGTGTGACTTTGGGTGATTCACATCCCTTCATTTGTAAAAAGAGGGCCTTGGACTAGATGAACTCCAAAGCCTCTTCCAACTCCTCTGTGTGCCTTCTGTCCACTTTGATTACTTATCATTGGGAGATTCTCTTTCAAGCTAGACAGCCCCCCAAAATAAGCCTATATACTAAGGGGATGATTTCAGCAGATAGATATAGGAGTTGGAGGTGGCGAGGGAGGGAGATTTGAAGGAGGAATTTCCTCAGGATAGATAGGGAGGAAAGGAGCTGTGTGTTCATCCTTCATTGCCAAAGAAGATCATGCCATCAGAGAAATAATGTCATGACTTGCACTTGACTTTGTTTTCAGTGAGGGAGGGCTGAGCAGGTCACCAACCTCACTTCTCCTCCAGAGCCATCTGAATCCAGTGACCAGATATTCATCAGGATGACTGGAGATGGTCCAGGATGAAACAATGGGGTTAAGTGACTTGCCCAAGGTCACACAGCTAGTGAGTGTCAAGTGTTCGAGGTGAGATTTAAACTCAGGCCCTCCTCACTCCTGCACTAGTGCTCCATCTACTGTACCACCTAGCTACCCCAAGGGAGGAAAGGGGAGAGAGGGCAAAGGGAGAGGAGAGGAAGGGAAAGGAGGAGAGGGGAAGGGAGGGCAAGGGAGGGGAGGGGAGGAAAGGAGAGGAGAGGACAGAGGAGGACAGGGGAGGACAGGAGAGGACAGGAAAGATGGAGAGAGTGGGGTGGAGAGAGAATCTCTCAGCTTATTCTCTGGACTTTTGCACCTCTTCACTAGCAGTCTTCTCACCTGAGGAGCCCTCTTTCCTTCAGTCCTCCCACTGTGAGTTCCAGACTACCACCACATCATGTGGTGCCCAAGTCACACTCAGTTCACTCCCAACTTTATCTTCTCCCTCCCAGGCCCCTGTTTTTCAGCTCCCTTTTATGCATTGTCTTTCTCCCCTTAAAGTATAAGCTCCTTGAGAGCAGAAACTCTTTTTCCCTTGTTTTTTCATACCTAGTAGATGCTTCTAATTAAGTATTTCCTATGAGTCTGGCACAGTGCCCAATACAAGTACTGGGTACACATCCCAATAAAAACAAACAAGACAGTTCTTGCCCTCAGGGAACCTAGTGGAAGGAGAACTGCCATTAGAATCAAAGGACCTGAGTTCAAATGCTACTTCTGTCACTTCCTGTGTGAACTTAGGCAAGACACTTGACATCACTTGACCTAATCTGTAAAGGGACATAGTAGGCTTCTAAAGACCCTTCTAGTTCTAAATTGTTGAGCCTATGATCTTTAAAGTACTGTATAAGTTGTTCTTGCTCAATATTAATTTTTCTTCTCCCATTTTGAAAAAATCCATGTTAATTTAAGTAGGTGGGGACAGGATAAGGTAGTAAGAGGAATCAAACAGAAGATGCTGTAACCAGAGACTTCCAGACTATGGCAGCTATGGAGGGGTCCAGAACAAGGTACCAGCACACAGGGAGCGCTGCATCTCTCTTTTCCCTCTGTACAGCCAGACAGTCCATTCCTCCTGGAATATAGACCACAAATCCTGCTTCTTTTTTCTCCCTTCCATCCTCCTAGCCCATGTCTGGCCACACCACAAAGCACAGAGTTTCACATTGGACCAAATCTCAGGCTGCCAAGCAACCTGGGTTCACTCCCTTAAAGTGGAGTCAGATAAGGTCTGTATTTCCAGGAAATCTATGCATTCAACAAAGTCCAGTAGCATATCTAAGCAGGGAAATGATAATTTTAAGAATATTATAGAGGAGGAAATGCAGTAAAGTCTGTTTTATCCTAACAGATGCGTGGTTGTTGCTATGATACTAAAGTTGGGGTGCCCAGACTTTTCTACCCTAGGTAGAGTCAGGGCCAGTCAGAACTCCAAAGCACAATACTGGGCTTCCAACCTAGTTTCCTTTCCCCTACATTACAGGGTCTCTCTACTTTTTCTCCAATACCCTCCTCATGTACACATCTTATCTCAACAGCTAGATAACAAATTTCTCCTTGAAGACAGATAAGCTTCATGTTTCTCTTCCATCCCTCATGGCGTCTTAGCACATGGCTGGGCACACAGCAAGCCTTCCATAAATAATTATCTATTTGGCTCATCAATTGCAAAGATGGGAGACCAGAGAATAAGTTGCCTCCTCAGCTCCCCAGAACACATCTTGAGGGGAGAACTGAACTCCTTCTGTGCATATTTTGAATACTGTTGTTGACTCCAGGAAACCAAGAGAGCAACCCCCCAAAACTAATGTTTATCTAAGGGAAAAGAGTGTCAAACTTTAGGATTTCCATGCCAGGAATTAGGGCAATCCCAGGCATGGAGGATAATGATGATAGCTAATATTTATATTGTGCTTTTAGGTTTACAAAGTGCTTCACATAAATGATCACGTTTAGTCCTCACAAATACCCTGAGGTCCTTATCATCATTATTTTTTTCCCCATTTTACAAGTGAGGAAATTGAGGAGCAGAGAGGTTAAGTGACCCACCCAGGGTCACATAGTTAGTGTCTAAGGCAAGATTTGAACACAGGTTTTGCTGACATCAAAGACAACAGTCTAGCCCCTCCCTGTAAGACCTAACTGCCTCTGACTATCCTTGAAGAGGGCAGGGGAGATATTGCTCAATCCAGGAGAAAAGGAGATGAAATCTGAAGTCCAGGCTAGGTCTATGAGCAGAGTGACCCTTAGTGCGCTTTCACCCTGACTATTATAACTGTCCTCTTTGCTTCCAGGTTCTCCCTCTCCCATACATGTAGCATTACATAAATAAATGATAAGTGATTGGCCTTGGATAACTCTAGCCATACTGAATCATTCCGAGTTGGTAAGGCTGTAAGGGCTGGGACCCTAAAGGAGTCTGCTTAGGCTCAACCAGGCAAGTAGTAGATAGGAGTGACTCCCTATCAGCAGCTCGTAGGAAAAAGCAGTGGTGTAAGAGGTGAGTTCTAGAAATTAGCTTCATGGTTTTGCTGAGGGCTGGCCCTGGACATTGGACGTAGGCATCCCCATGCCTTCCCTGCCCCTACATCTTTAGAGAATACCTGAAGTCACCCACAGCCACCTCTACCTCCCAGAAGGGAGGAGGGCAGCAGCCTCAAGATGAGCAGCTTTGTTCTTGCACATGAATCTTCTCCACTCCCAGCATAAATCCATTCCTGCTGTTAAAAAGATATGATTACTTATTATTCAAGTCAAATTCTCCCACAAAGTTCCTTGTAGCCTGGAGAGTGGGGAGTGTGGTGTCAGGCAATGAAGGTGGCTTTGGGAAAGCTGAGTTCAAATTCCAGCTCTGACATTTTTTCATTGTGTCACCCTGGACAAGTAACAGAATCTCTCTAGGACTCAGTTTACTCACATGTAAAACTAGGCTAATGATACTTCTACTACATGCCTCACAGGGTTGTAAAGAAAAAATCACTATGTAAACGTTGAAGTGGTAAGCAAATTTTAGCTGTTTCTATCTGTTAACTATCACAGAAGGTACTGCCTACGTACTCAAAAAACACTTTTCAAATTCTTCTGACACATCTATGAACCTTCTATAATGTCCCAAGGTTAATCATCATGGTTCCCACCAGTCTGGATGGCCACTGATGCAACCATCTTTCCATCAGATTATTAAAACATTAGAACTGGAAGTAACCTTGGGGACCATCCAAGCATGGTACTAGGGGCAGGGCAGAAGCCCTGCATTTGAAGTCAGTGAACCTGCATTCAAATCCTAGTTCCACTGCCTGCCATCTTTGTGATTGTGGGCAAATTATTTAACTTCTCTGGGTCTCGGCTGCTTTATCTGTAAAATCAATTAATAGAATTAGATGACTTCTGAAGTCTCTCCCAGTCTTAAGTCTGTGATCCTATGATCTCTTGGTAAAGGAAGAAACTCGTGGTTGGACCATTTTAATAACTAGTTCACGCTTCCAGTTAGTAACAAAGCCCAGAAGACGATCCATTGCTTGACTCCCAATGCAGTGCTCCTTCTACTACCCCTTGAGTGACAACTCTACCTCCTTGTATAGAGCATTTCTTTTGGCTAGACTTGTGATTCATCCAGGGAAGATAGATGCAGGTGAGTAATTCCCTCTCCCAATGCAGACTCTACTGCTCTACAATTTAGAGTCATAGAGAATTGCCTAGGACACTAGAGGTTAAGCGACTTACTTCTTCAGTCACATAGGCCAGTATGTCAGTGAAAAGACTTAAATTCTAGTTTTTCTGAATTCAAAGGCAATCAAAATATTAACTGTAGAAGACTATTAGATACATATATATAAAACAATCTTCCACAGTTAATATATGATTAACTATTAATTTATAATAATATAAAATAATATATTAATAATGAATTATAGTTAATATATATTTCTAGACACAAAAGGACCACTATCAAAGGTTTAGCCACTAGGTAATGATTTATTTTGGCCATAGCCACTCATGAAACCATTTACTAGGGTAAATCGTATGGAGAAGTATCATGGATACTGAGGTAACTAGCTGTTGTCCTTCACTCTTTAAGAGGACCAAAATGACATCACTATGCTGGGGTCATGAAACAATATGTCTGACTATGGATGATCAGGTCCATATGAGCTCAGAAGACTCTACCACAATTCAGGCACAAGTAGTCCATATGAACATTGGGAGCAGAGATGTCTCCAAATTTGCACATCTCATTTCTTTTGAGGTACCACAATCCTGCTTTGTTCAGAGAACAGCACCTTCTTTGATGTAGGCACGCCATACTGGGCAGTCTTGTGCCAATGTCTCCCCATGTTTCACAATCAATTCCAAAGTTTTTTAAAGAGACTTTGAGAGTGTCTTTGTATGCTTCTTCTGATCTCCAGGTAAGCACTTACCTTGTGTGAGTTCTCCATAAAATGGTCTTTCAGGCAAATATACCTTTGGCATTCAAACAACACAGCCACCCTATCGGAGTTGCACTCTCTGCAACAGAGTTTGAATGCTTGGCAGTCCAACTCTAGAAATGACCTCCATGTCTGGTACCTACCCTGCCAGGTGATCTTCAGAATCTTCCTAAGATAATTCAAATGGAAGTGATTCAGTTTCCTTGCATGGCGCTGGTAGACTGTCCAGGTTTCACAGGCATACAAGAATAAGATTAGCACAATGGCTCCATAGAACTTCAGTTGGGTAAGCATCTAATACTTCTTCTGTCCTACCCTTTCCTTTGGAGCCTCCCAAACACTAATCTAGCTCTGGTAATGTGCACATAGCCCCCATCATCTATGTATACATTCCTGGAAAGTATACTGCTGAGATAAACTTGTTCATAGCATTCAAAATGCCTCCATTTGCTGTAAATGATGGTCCACATATGGATGGTGTGGCATTGGTTGGTGAAGAATCTATGTTTTCTTGGTGTTATTGTCAGGCCAAAATGAGCACAAACAGCAGAAAATCAATACATACCTTTTTGCATTTCAGTCCAGTACCAACTCTCCTTTCACTTTAGTCTTGGCTTGTAGCCTTTTCAAGTGAAATAATTTACAGTCAGTGCTAGTGCAGTAACTATCCTTGATGCCACTTTAACCCTAACTAAAAGTATCCAACAACATCACTGAAAACATCATGCTAAAAAGTGTGAGAGTAAGCACACAGCCCTGATTTACTCCACTGGTGTCTGGGTAAGTATGAGAGCATCATCCATCATCCAGAACCTGTTTAAGCATAACTTTAGTGGTATTTCCTAGTAATACCCATGATAAACACACTAGAGACCAATATTTCCCCCCAAAATGGACAGCTTAGCTCAACAAATGGGAATATGACTATGCCCTCCTCCAGAAGCAGTGGGATCAAGTTCAAATAGAAATTGGGACAGGTACCTCTCAAAGGGCTACATATTGACTTAGAAAACCACTCATGCTCCTGTATTTGTTTTATTAGTACATCAAACACCCATTAAAATCAGAAAGGAATGACATTTTGATCTGATTCAGGCCAACACACTGGGAATTTTGTGGACATCATGTGGCTCACGGACAGCATGCTTGACATCTCTGTCCCAGGACAAGTATTTGGTACAAATTTCCTAGAAGATACAAAATTTATTCCCTGGCACAAATTCTTGCTATGAATTTTTCCCCTCTGCCTCTCCCTCTCTCATTCCTACTGATGACAAATTTCTAGCTACCTAAGGGTTATTACAAAATTGAATTGTATGTAAACAAGACATTACAATATACAATAATGAGCTGTCTCTTCAATAAAAATAGCTGACCTTTACACAGCACTTTAAGAAGGGAGCATGACATAATGGAAAGCATGATAGAATTCAAGATCTGAAGACCAAGGTTCAAATCCCACATCTGATTTTTATTTCTTTTGTGACCTTGGAGAAGTCCCTTCACTTCCCTGATGCTCTGTTTCCTGATCTGTAATAGGAGGGAATTGAACTAGCTGGACTCTGAGGTCCTTCCTGACTAGATCAAGGATCTTATAACAAGTAATCCTGCTTTGGCTATTTTGACTCTAAGTACACTGGGAAGTTTTCTTCTGAAATTGAGAATTAGCAGGAAAAGAGGTTTTGGGGGATTTTTTCCCCTAATCTCCTAATAAATAGGCTTCTCTTCAAATGCATTGATTCTCTGCTCCTAAAGGTGTTATTGGATTTAATTGGGTTTAATTGGATTAGTTTGACAGAGACAAAATTAAAAATCAATTTGTAAAGCAACTATTGCTGACTTCAGAAATAGCTGGAGGGGGGGCAGGGTTGGCACCATGAAAAACTCTATCCCTAGTGACAGACCCTGGCCCTTAACTGCAGCCAGTTCTCACAAAAATGTACTGCCCTGATCACCACAGGGATGGACCCCTAAGCCATGAATGACTCATTACTGAGGATCCCCCAGCACTGGAGAAATAGCTTCTGATGCATGCCTAACTGACATTAGCATGGAGGTATCTTATCTAGTACAAAAGGCAGTCTTTTCATTCACTTACTCTTTAGTGGGGACATACTGATGACAAAGAGGAAGAAGATAATGGTAACAAACATAAGTCAGTTTCATAGAACATTTTATAGTCCATACATTTGTGTGTTACAATAACCAGATCCCAAATCTAGAGCTTCAAGGGACCTCAGAGGCTGTCTAGTCCAAGGCCATCAAATTACTGCTGAGGAAACTGAGGCAGAGGAAGGTATAGTGACTTGCTTAAAGTCACTGAAGTATCGAGAATCACAGATAAGAAATGAACTCAGGTCCTCTGCCTCCAGATCCAGTGCTTTTTCCATTGAATCAGATTTCATCCTTCTAATAGAAACTATTGTGGCGGTGCAGTGGCTCTAGAGTCAGGAAGGTCTGAGTTCTAATGTAGCTTCAGACACTTAACTAGTTCTGTGACCCTAGGTAAGTAGCCTGACAAGCTGTCCACCTTAGTTTCCCTAGCTGTAAAGTAGGAATAATAAAACACCTTCCTCCTAGAAGGAGGGTGGTGATAGAAGCAAGGCACATTCCTTAGCATGGGGCACACTCAAGAATCATGATCCCCGAGGCCCTTTAAGATCCTTAATCAGGCAATTTTTGAAGCTAGCAAGCTTCCTGAACTAACTAACCTTGTTTCCATCTATCTGGTTGCTAACCTATATCCAGTCACTGAAACAGACACTACCATGCCGTGTAGTAAAGACTCAATGCATTCCTTCCTTGGGAGTCCTGAATCCAGTGTTTGGTCATTCAAAGTTACATTCTCCCCTCCTCACTTTTCTGAGGTTTTTTGGGGGGGGTCAACAATCTAATTAAGCACATATATCATTCACTTAGTTCTGGGCGAAAAGCCAACACCCTGAACTTCAGGGAAAAATACAAATGGAAAGACCAACAGGGAGTCCCACTTTCTGACCATATGCAATACATACATCACAGCTCAACAGACAGATCCAACTGTCTGACTGTTACATGCATGCACAGTTACCAGAAAGAGAAGCACCAACACCTGGGTTTTCAAAGCTAGGGGGCTCCTTAGTGGCTACCCAGAGTCTTGTCTGATCAAACAAACACTTCCAATGAGTAAGCCCCCTCCCCTCCTCACTTTCTGGCTCCTCCCATGTGCTCATTTCTTTTATAGACCAAAGAGGTCTACCATGTTTGCAAAACTCTACCCACTGAACTGAATTTCCCCCATTAGAAATGTATTCACCTGAATTCTAAGTTACAATATCACACACAAATGATCCATGATTTTACCTGTTGGAACTCTTTCCATGCTCCTCCAAAAATTACTTTGAACTCTTTGGTGCTCAGCTGTGATTTCATTAGAGAAGAAATTCCTTCTACCAGAACACATCAACCACTATCCTGCTTCTCTTATAGTCTTGGAGAATTTCCTGGGGACGCTACAAGGTTTAGTAACTTGTTTGGGGCTGAGTCAGTCATTGTATGTCAAAAGCAGGACTTGAATCTAAAGCTTTCTACCTCTGAAGCTCTCTTTCTTTCTCTGGTAATCGGGCTTGAATGACTTGCCCAGGGTCATACAACTAGTAAGCATCTGAGGTCAAATTTGAACTCAGGTCCTCCTGACTCCAGGGCCAGTGCTCCACTAGCTTGCCCCTATCTCTTACGTCATATTTTCTCACACTTTCAATTTTGTATTTATTCAGTATATATACTTAGCAAAAGGACAAAAGAAGCCAGGTGTTTAGGGTAATAACCCAGAAATAATCAGGAAAGATTAAAATTGGGTGGGTGTTTAAATTAAAGAGAAGATTCAGACTAGAAAGAAAACAGATTTCTCAAACAGATGAATCAATTGAAAGCAGAATCTTCAAATTACAGTCATGAAATCTCAGTGTTGGAAGGGACCTTAGTGGCCCAGCTTCTGTCTTACGCACATGTTTAACCAGTGCTAGATGAATTGAACTGAGACATTATGCCTTGTCCAGTGAAACGTATTTATACTTTTTATTTGTATCGACATCAGATGAAGAAACTCAAGTCAAAGTGACTTGACTAAAGTCATACAAGAGTGGCCGAACTGGGGTTCAAACCTAGATTTCTTGATTCCCAAATCAAGGTTCTTTCCATTATAGCAAACCATCTCTTCCTCATTACTGTCTATACTGCAGATGTTTGTTTAGATTTGGTTGGGTATTTTTTATTTTTTCTGTAAATTCTCCATAGATGATCTACCCAAAGCACAGGAGGCCTTCCTCTGTCCCTCTACTATCTTGGGGGTTGGCAGTGTAGCGTTCAAATTATCTGATTTATCTATTGGCCCACCTCTTTTTGCCATCATGAACATCATCATGCATGGGGCAGCTGGGTGACACAGTAGAGTTGTGGTCTTAGAGTCGGGAAGACTCCTCTTTCCTGGAAATCTGGCCTCAGAAACTTACTAGCTGTGTGACCCTGGGCAAGTCACTTAACGCTGTTTACCTCAGTTTCCTCTTCTGTAAAATGAGCTGGAGAAGGAAATGACAAAGCACTCCAGTATCTTTGCCAAGAGAACCCCAGTGGGGTCACAAGGAGTTAAATACAACTGAAAAATGACTAAACAAAAATATATCATCAATGCCTTATAAGTCTCATGTATTATAGATTATATTAGGAATTTGGGGCCCAATGAAATTAAGTGATCAGCCTGAGGACACACAATTAATAAATGGGAATACTGGAATTCAAATTCCATTACTCTGATCCCAAATCCAGCATACTTTCCACTGTTTCATACTGCTCATCCACAAGTCATTGTTGGTAATGTATGCTCCAAAGGATCTGCGATCTCATTAGCCATACTAATCACAACCTACCCTGGGCAGGTTTCATTTACGTCCTTTAATAGGCTAGGCCTAACTCAGTTTAATTGGATAGCTCAAGTTAGAAATTAGAATGAAATGAGATTCTCATGAAAGGTCTGACAAACAAAGAGAGGTTTACTTGGCCATAATGGAGGAAGGCTACGCAGAGAGCAAGAGTACAATATTGATTCATTTGGACGTGGCTTCCCTATCTTTGTATTATTCACACTGGTCCATTGAGCAGAAGCTGAAGAGAGAAGCCCCTAACATTTATGTCCTGGAAAGGCCCCCAGGAAACGATGTGAATGGCCAAAACCTTAGGGTCACACACACACACACACACACACACACACACACACACACACTCCACCTCCTCTTTGAGGCAATAAAGACTTGAAGTAGATTTCAAAATCTTATTAAAAAAACCTAATCCAGCCTGAGGGAATTAGGGGCTTAAGATATTACTCCCATAAAATCACTAGAAGAGGTCTGCCTTTACAATGGGGATCGTCTTTTAATATGTTAAGAACAGCACTGGCAACCCATGTTTATAACATGCTATCTGGCCTAATTGAGTCCTCTAGCCCCATTTCCCGCTGGGCAGCTCATGACTCTGATTCTTCCGTGATTCACAATTATTTAGCGTCATTTGGATAATATATGAATATGAGCCACCAAACTCCCAGTTGCCACCGATAGCAAAGGAAAGATGTCTTCTTCTCGCAGGCTGTCTGTCACTGCTTGGTTCTGCAAAGAAAGAACAGGGTCAGGATGCTCTTGGGAAGGATTGTTACAGAGTCCCAGTGTCCATACAGGGACCCAGGGACAAGTAAGCAAAGTATGAAACGAGAATCTTTCAAACCTCTTCCTAGCAAGGCTGAGTGTGCCTGGACTGCATTTTTTGAAAATGAGGTGAAGATTGCCATCTAGTGGCTAATGAAAAAATTAGCGTGAATTTCAAATCATCAAAAGCACATTTGTTATTGTTTAGTCGTTTCATCTGTGTCTGATTTTTCGTGACCCTATTTGAGTTTGGTTTTTTTTTTTGGCAAGGATGCTGGAATGATTTTCCATTTCCTTCTCCAGTTCATTTTACAGATGAGGAAACTGAGGCAAACAAGTTTGCCCAGCGTCACACAGCTAGTAAGTGTCTGAGGTCAGATTTGAACTCAGGAAGATAAGTATTCCTGACTCCAGGCTCAGAACTCTATCCACTTTACCACCTAGTTGTCTTAGAAGCATATATAGTTGGCTTTTCAGAAATCATCCCGAATGAATGAATCAAATAAGTATTTTTGTATCCTTTAGTTAGGAGACTTCAGTGGATCTATAAGCTCATCAATAAGGCGACTTCCTTGAGCAATTCAGATGGCAGCTGCATTTCTTATCCTTATTCTGTCCATGTCTTCCCATAGAGGACTGTTTCACCATGTGGGAGGAAGCTTTCTCTCCAGGCCTTTTGACATTCCATGGCCAGCAATGAAGCATTCAGACTCTCCATCTTCCTCCCATTTACTATATGACTATATGACACCTCTCTTCCCAATCACACTTTCCTTGGATATCCTTTACACTATTTCGCCAATTCTATTTCTTAGAGTATCCTTTTTCTGAAAAATACTTGTTCATATTAACAGCAACATTGTACAATGATCAACTGCAAATGACTTAGCTCTTCTCTGCGATAGAGTGATCCAAGATAATTGCAAAGGACTCATGATGAAAAATGCTATCCATTTCCAGAGAAAGAACTGATGAAGTCTGGATGCAAATGGAAGGATATTATTTTTCACTTTATTTTTTTATGTTTTTTGGCCTATTTTCTTTCATAACATGACAAAAATTGAAATGTGTTTTCCATGATTGCAAATCTATAACCTATATCAAATTGCTTACTATCTCAAGGAAGGGGGTGGAGATGGAGAAAAGAATTTGGAACTCAAAATTTTTTTAAATGAATGTTAAAAATTGTTTTTATATGCAATTAGGAAAAATAAAAAATACATATATTTTTAAAAAGAAAAATGCTACTGCCAACTATGAATCCTTCCATTTCTGTTTGGCTTAACCATACTTTTGACTTTTCAGAGAAGGTAATTTTCCATGATTTGCCACCATTTAGCATCACTGAGAGGATACTAGTGTTAAGAAAATTAACTCAAGGAAAAGGAACACCTTAAAACATTTCAAAGTGCTTCACTCAAAAGCAACCTCAACAGAAATCTGGAACACTATCCTCCATATCTAGTCAATTATGAGTCCAAATTTTCATTATATAATTAACACAATGTCATCAGCAAACAGTAACATCTGGAGGATTTAACCACCTATAGGTACTTACTCTTCTATGTAGACACTGATCTGGTAAACACTTTTGGCAAATATGTTCTGTGATGAAGTCCATTTTATGGTTCATTTAATGTTGATAAGATAGTATCATTGAACAAAATTGTATCTCTCAAGGCATCTTTTCTCTCTTTTTCTCCACTCCGATGAAAGAAAGACTTTAACAATGCATTTTAGTCTACTAAAAATGAATGAATGAATGGAAGGATGGATGAATGAATGGGAAAGCATTTACTATGTCCCAAACACTGTGCATAGTGTAGCAGAAAGCACACTAGCTCTGGAGTCACAGAACTTGAGTTTAAGCTCTGCCTCTGACATCTACTACCTTTTGACCCTGGGCAAGTCATGTAGCCTCCCTGAGTCTCTGTTTCTTCATCTGCAAAATGAAAGTTGGACTAGATCATCTCTTCTTCTCTACACCTATGATTCAGGACAGCATACTACTGGCACATTTTAGATGCTTAATAAATGCTAGTTGGCTGATTGACTGATCATTGTATGATTAAAGCATTGGGATGTAAATACAAAAATCAGTACAGAATCTGCCCTCAAAGAGCTAAAATTGTAAAGCAACACATAAAGGGGACTGATAGCTAAGGAAGGGTGTGTTAGTCTGAGAAGGCACAGGGATCATGAATGAAGTGGTAGAATAATGTATCCTTTCCAGAAATGGCACTATTCCCAGAGCAAGACGTAGCAAGTAAAGCCAGACAGTCAAAAGATTCAGGCATGGTCATATGGCATGAAGATGGCCCTAGTGCAGGAGGCTGGGTCTGGGAATGGTGAGCACAAAGCCCCAAGGAAGGAGTTCAGTGTCAAATCAGAGAAGAGTAACACAGTAACATGGCAGGGAGATTATCGGAGTACAATTTATTTTTGGTTCATACAATCATCAAATATTGTAAACAGGAGAATCTTGTATTCTCTATCTTCCTTCAGTCAATTGTGTGTCTGTGAAGTTCTAATCTACTGTAAAAAATCATTTGAATAACCCCACTTGTTGCCTTCTCATCCTTTCACAAGTGTGTGTGATAGGACTTGGCCTTGTACTTGCTCAGATCACTTAATATGGGGGCCTTTATGTGGGAGATGTCAGGGATCTGCTTTTAGGAGAAGACAATTTGCATTCTCCTACCTTATGGGTAAGAGACAGTCTCTTTTCATTGACTAGGTAACTAGAATAAGCTGTATTTCTAAACTATGAGGCTGAGAGAATCTTGTGCCTTCTTTTCATGGTCATGGGGGATGTTGTTCACCCACAACATGGGCACCATGAACTGAATTTGATGAGAAGTAGTACGGGTCTTCTCCTCTCTTTAGGTCCCACGGCTATGAAAGGTGGTCTTAGGGTTCTGGTCTAGTCTGTCTCATTTGTCCTTTTCAGTTTCAGTTTCAAGCACTGAGTAGCACAGATTCCAGCCATGCCAACCTTGTAGACAAAATTCTAGACTGGATATTTCCGCCAACCCAAGAGGGAAGCCCTGAGAAATTAGAGTACCTGGAAATCACTCCAAAGAGGGACTTTAGCCTTGGAACTTGGGAGACCATGCTATATAGGAACTGAGCTAAGCTTTGAGTTTGATCCCCATCCCCAGAGACTGAGGTGGTAGACATGAGGATTTTGCCCCAATCCAGGTATTAGAGGCATGGAATGTTTGTATGTTCTTGCTATGATTTGGGGGTAAATATTCTTTTGTAAAAAGTAATCTGACTATTAAGTGGTTAAAAAGAACTAGGGAACAATATTGTGGGAACACCATCAGTGGAGACTTGAGCCAGGGCAGAAAAACCTGATATCCTCAAACTACCTTAAGGGTACCAGAAGACTCTGAGCCAATATCACTGGGTCTCCGAGTACTTGGGGCAAGGGGAGAGGGGAAAGGAGAGTAAGGTGTAAGAAGACAACAAAGGTAGAAAGGGGCTAGGTTATGAAATGTTTTAAAAATCAGAGTATTTTCTATTTGAACCTGTAGTTAATAGCAACCACCAGAATTAATTAAAGGGAGGGAGGAGGAGCATATGATCAGATCTGTATTTTAGGAAGAAAAGTGTGAAAACTGAGCGGAGGATGGACTGGAGTGGGAAAACTTGAAACAGGAAGACCAACCAGCCGACTATTGACATAGCCAGACAGGCATGAGGTGATAAGGACTTGCACCAGTTCAGCTGTAATGTCAAAGTAGAAAAAAGGATATGTACAAGATATGTTATGGAGGGAGAAATCAATAGCACTTGGCAACAAATTGGATATTTGAGGGAGCAGGGATAGAGTAAGGAGTTCAGAATGACCCCTAGATTTCAAGCCTGGGTAATTGAAAGGCTGGTGGTATCCTCAACAGAAATAGAGAAATAAGAAAGAGGGAAATGTTCACAGGGAATAATGAATTTAGTTTTGGATATGATGAGTTCAAGGCGGTTATGGAGCATCCAGTTCAAGATGTACTTTCTTCCCTCCTTTCCTTCCTTTCCTTCTTTCATATTTTCCTTCCTTATTTCCCTTCTTTCCTTCCTTCCTTTTTCTTTTCCTTCCTTCCTTCTTGTTTCCCTTCTTTTTCCTTCCTTCTTCCTTCCCTTCCTTCTTGTTTCCCTTATTTCCTTCCTTTCTTCCTTCCCTCCCTTATCCTCTCAAAAACTTCTGCTCAGTATCTTCTGCCCCATGCCTATAGCTCACCGCATATTGACAAATGGCATCTCAGTATTCTCAGCAGTCAGGGCAACTGTAGTAAACCACTGCTCCATGATTGTTACACATTCCATACGTGACCTCCTGACTTCCTTGCCCTGTCCTTTAGTAGGAATGGGGGAAAAAGTAGAGGAGAATAACGACCACCTCTACCAATGGCTGTCCTCAGTGCCATGCTGATTACAAAAGACCTTAACTCATGTCTGCAACTTACTAGTCTTGTGGCCTTGGACAAATCATTCAGGTTTCTCATCTAGAATCACAAGCTATTAAGGGCTGATGGGACTTTAAGCATAGACTGAGCGAGCTGGAAGCACAGCTGTAACTGAGACCAGAAGACTTGGGCTTGACCACTACCACTTGGGCTTTGACATTTTCGTGGTGTTTCCTCCTTGCAGCAATCTCCCACTTATCAGGCTGGGGATACACAATAATTCTGGACCACTGTGGTTCCCTTGACTGGCCTTAGGCTGCCACTCCCAGGGTCTCTTATGGAGATATGCTCCCTTTCCAATGCACACTTTGCATTCCACTACATTTTTCCCTACACATAACCATTCTCCTTCCTAGGGAGGGAGGGTTCAGAGTCCATTGGAAATCAAAGTTTGATCTATGTTCATCACAAGGAATCATGATCTTGCTATGAAGGAAAAGTCTTCCCCTTTCAACTATATTCAGCTGGGATGGGCTGTCTTGGGGACCTGTATCACAGAAGATACCAGTGATATGCCTTCCACGCAAAGAGAGAAAGCCAAGGGTCTCTGTCGCCTTTCTCTTCCCTGATAGCAGTATCTTGAGTTCTCTCAGAGCTCCAGCGCTATTCTAAAGTCAAGTATATAGTAATAGTAAAATCCTAGCCCTGGGACAAACATTATAGACAGTGCTTCTGAATCAAGTTTTTAAATAAATTCAATTGATTGGAACAGTCAACAGTAAGAGATAACTTAAGGAGAAAATTCCAATCTCATGATACAAGATGGGGAAGAGTTCCTAGGACACTGCCTTTAGGCAAAAACCCTGGAACTACCAATGCCAGAGAGAGAGAAGGAAAGAGAGAAGCCAGGTTAGGGCTCACCTAGGGAGCAGCCACCCAAAGGAAATATGCTATTGGGTAGCTTCGGTTTTAAATATTCTTGCCAACTGGTCACTAAGCTCAATTTTTTTCTGTCTACCAAAGAAATATAAGCACTGTCAGCCCTCTAATATAAATTTCAGCACCATGGAACAAAGCTCCTATGACACAGCCCTAGTTATATAGCTCTATCTATCTATGCCAAACTTCTTGCTTTAGAGATGATAAAACGTAGGTCTAAAGAAGTTAAATGACCTATCCAAGGTCACAAGTTAGTTAACAGCAGAGAAAGAATAGAAACCAAATGTTCTGACTTCCAATTTAATTCTTTTTCCATTATTAGATTCAAGGAATCACCAAGGCTCCAGTTCGTTTCTTCCAGTATCTAGCCCCAGGCCTTGCACAATAGTAGATGCTCAGTAACTTTTTTAAAAATTTAATTAAGTGGCTCACCTAGATGAGTAGCTCTTTTTCAGTCTAAGATTGCCACCTGGTGGTTTCTCCTTGGTACTAACTGTAGAACTTGTTAGAAAGTCACCAAATCATTAGGTTGATTATGCTGAATTTTCTTTTCCTCTCTCCCACTAATGTCTGCTGCCAATGTTTTATTATTGTTTCTCAGAGGCTGGGTCAGAGAAAACAAGTTTTACAAGTCAGGTTTTACCAAGAAGAAAAGGCTTTGAATGTGACCCCTGAGGTCCAAAGATCAGCCCTGATCATTCAATTTAACAAATTTGCATTAATCACCTGTTCTGTGCCATCATGTACAGGAGATAGATACAAAGATAGAAGTAAAGTTGTCCTTACCTTCAAATAGCACTTTTAAATGGGCAAAGGGTTCACAAATATTATCTCATTTGATCTCACAACAGCCCTGGGAGGTTCATGCTGCTACTATTCCCATTTTAGAGATGAGAAAATGGAGAAAGACCAAGATTAAGTGACTTTCCCCAAGTTACATAGTTAATAAAAGTCTGAGGTGAGATTTGAACTCAGATCCTCCGGACCAGTTCCAGCATTCTATCTACTATACCACACAAATGCCTCCTCAAGGAGTTCCCATTCCAGGGGGATACAGCTTATATCCAGATAAGTAAATATGCAATAATTTGAGGAGGGAAGGAGTATTGATAATTGTGGAAATCCAAAGGGTTTCATATAGGACAAGGACAGTATTGATAATTGTGAAAATCCAAAGGGTTTCATATAGGACAAGGATTCTTAACTTCTTTCTTGTCTTTGACTGTCTGGTGGAGCTGATAGACTCCTAAGAACAACATTTTTAAATAATTGAAGGAAATTCTAAATTTTAATTCAAGGTTATGGAAAATAAAAGGGTCCTTTTTCCCATCCAATTTCATGGGACTCCCTGAAATCTATCCATGAACCCCTTGGTGTCAGTGGATTGCAAGTTAAGAAACTTTGATATAGGACAATTGAGCCTTGGAAAAATCTCGGGGTTCTAGAAGACCAGCATGAGGAAGACATATATATATACATGTATATATATATACATGTATATATATATGTATATATATATACGTATATATATATACATATATATGTATATATATATACATATATATACATGTATATATGTATACATGTATATATATATATATATATATATATATATATATATATACATATACTGTTGCTAAAGAAACATATATGAGTGATAAAATGCCAGGGTCATAGAACAACTAGTAATCTAGCACTGTCAGAACGTAAAGTGCATGGAAAGAAATAATAGGAAAAACAATCTGGAAATGTAAGCAGAAGCAAGATTTTTGGAAAGCTTTAAGCATCAGTCAGGAGAGTGTCTGTTAATCTTGAAGCAGCAGAGAGCCACTGAAGGTTTTTGAGAAAGGAGCTGACATGGTCAGATTTTTGTCTTAGGAATATTATTTGGCCACTTTGTTTGGAGGATTGGAGAGAAGAATGGTGGCATAAGTCACAAACAGAGATGTATTAACATTTGGATTGGCCACGAAATGACGACAACCCATGAAACAAAGAAAAATCAATGATCACATACGATAATGCTATGTAAAGAAGTTTGTAGACCTTAAAGCACTATGCAGTGTATCTTACAAAGGCAGTTACTTTTACAGAGTCACATTTAGATCTGTGCAGTCTCCTTCTGCTTCTATAGAGTGGAGGCAGGACATCAAAAATCATGAATCTTTTAAGTACTTAAGTATTTTATACCCTAAAATGCTTCCCCTGTTCTAATTTATTTCAATCAAAGATGTTACAATTTTCTCAGTCACCTAGGCTAAGAACCTTGAATTTACCTTAAGAGTGAGGTCCATCATTTGCATTTCTTGGTATCCTAAGTCTAAACACAGTGCTTGACACAGGGTTGGCACTTAATAAATGTTTATTGACTGACTTGCCCATCCATCTCCTATATCTATGTAATGTTAACGCAAGGTTAATGAGAGCGTGTAGGGAAGAGTTAAAGATCTTCCCCGCCCATTAATAGGCCTCAATACCTCAATACCAATACCTACTGAGGCATTGAGGCAGAGGATCTTGCCCTTTGGCTCTAAAAAGTGTATCAATACTCTGATGTGAGGTTTTACTTTGGAGCTTACTCATTGAAAGTGATTGCTTGGCCAGATGAGACTCTGGATAGCCGCTAAGGAACCCCCAGCTTTGAAAACCCAGATATTGGTACTTCTGTCTCTGGTAACATATGTATATATAGTCAGATAGTTGGATCTGTCTGTTAGTCTGTGATGTATGTATTGCTTATGGTCAGACAATTGGAAGCCCTGTCTGTTGGTCTTTATTTCTCTGTTTGTATTTTATCTGAAGTTCAGGGTGCTGACTTTTCCCCCTGAACTAAGTGGATGATGTATGTGTTTGATTAAAGTAGATTGTTGACCCATCAAAAGTTGCTTTCCTTTTAGAAAAGCAGATTTAAGAAGCTATACATCAGGTTGTCCGGTATATGTCAGGTCCTTGCTGATACTATCTATCACATCAAATCATTCTCACGGCAAATTCTCTTAAATAAATCTATTGTCTCCCATCTGAGTGCAATCATCTTTCCCTCAAAGCCTTCTAACTTGTCTCCCTATTTCTACTCTGTTCCTCTCTTTGTCATCCTGCCGTTAAAAGCTGGAGTTGCTTTCATGGGAGCATTTATCTTCCCATAGCTGCTAGGTATGTATGTCACAGGCTTCTGTAAGTGTCTCAGAACACTCTCTTATCCTCAGTGTTTGTGAAAGGTGCAATGAGAAAAATTAATCTGAATGTGTGAAAGATGTTCAAAAAACCAGTCTATAGTCTCAAGAGGAAAGAATAGGAAAAACTAAGAAGAATCTATAGAGAAGAGAAACTGTTTCATATGAAATTGTACCAGGGCTGAATCTGGAGAATGGCTAAACAAATTCTGATGGAATAATATGCTATAAGAAATGACAAATGTGATGAATACATAGAAGTGTGGAAAATCTAAATGAACTGATGCAGAGCGAAGAAAGTAGAGCCGAGAAAACAGTATACCCAATGACAAGGTAAATGTAAAGAATGAGCAAAAAAATTTCAAAGAATATTGCAGAATTGCAACGGACAGTTGTTGCTCAGTCATGTCCGATTCTCTGTGACCCCATTTTAGGTTTTCTTGGCAAAGAGACTGGAGTGGTTTGCCATTTCCTTCTCTAGTTCATTTTACAGATGAGGAAATAAGGCAAACAGGGTTAAGTGATTTACCCAGGGTCACATACCTAATAAATGTCTGAGGCTGGATTTGAATTCAGGAAGATGAGCCCTCCTGACTTCAGGCCCAACACTCATCCCCAGAAGTCTTTTAGGATGAATCTGGAAGGAGGGCAACAAATAGATTAAAAGTGAAAAAGACTGGCCAAGATTTGTATTGAAAACTATTTTCTTTTGTCAATGAAAGTGGAGCCACTTTATTTGGAGGCTGTCATCACAATCTTTGATGTGTTGCACAAGAAAAAAGAGAAGACACTAAATAGGACAAGAATGGAAGAGCCACTGAACCAGACCAAATACACACTGAGAAACTGTGCAGGAGGTGACAATCCAGAAGGCACTGATGACTCAATTCTGAAACTATCTGAAAAATGGGAATTGGAAAAATAATAAATGTTAATATACAAAAAAGTTAATTGAGCATTGATCAATAACTACCAACCTATATGTCTACTTTGTATCACTTTAAAATGGGTATTAGAATTTAGACATATCAGAGTCACCCCTGGTTAAAATATTAGAAGAGAATAGGCAGACTCTCACAAACACTATTCTATGGCAGATCACAAATTTACCATCACGCAAGTAACGGGTATAGAGAATGCAAGATGATGTTTGGTGACAATTTTTACAAAACAAAACAAAAAGACGAACAAAAGAGTGCCTTAAAGGTTCTCCAACAAGTTGCCTTTCATGCATATGTTAAAAAATCATACTAGATTCCTTGTCAAAAAACCTTGTTATAAATATCACGTGAAGCATAAAATAAGGAGATGTGTGTTTCTTGTTATTGTTTATCACAAAGAACTTTTACACAATCATGGAGGATGTCCACCACAGACCCCAAATGGAATAGGGATCCCTATAGATAGTAAGGCCCTCCAGATCTTCAAATGCACGTATGATCACTGTGAAGACTAAATGATATCCATAATCACTCAGAATTTAGTGTAACTATCCATACAGGAAAAATCAAATGGATAAAATGTGTCTATTACAATGATGTGCATTTGGATAAATAGACCAAAGAACTGGTCCATTGATGCATTAGTGTTGGACAAAGAGTGTAGATGGATGGTGAGCTGGGACCAGAATTGAATATGAAGAAGACCATAGGTTGGATTATATTTGAGATATTAAATGAGACAATGTATAAAAAGAGGTTTGTAAATCTTAAAGCCCTATATAAATGCTGGTTATCATCATCATTATCAAAATTGCACAATACTTTCAATGACTTCAACCTTCTCCATGAAACAAAGTCCATCTTTTTCAATGCCAATTCTTACTTCTTCTGGGTGAGGCTACAATACGGAAAATCATGATCTGACAACTAGAGCTATGGTTGGGTTTAAGGAGCTGGGGTGTTGTACCCTCACCTTCACCACCCTTCTCCGGACCCAGGCATCTAGACAGATAAGGTTCAGGACCAGGAGAGCCTGATGACCTAAAATAGGGTGTAAGTCTCCTTTTATTGTACTTTTCAATTCATTATCCCCTGGTCCAGCATCCTAGACTTGCCCAGGGTCACACAGCAAATCTAAATTTGCTTAGATTTGCTCATGTTTAGCCAAAAGGTAAGAATAGAAAGGCACTTAATGTCCATTATGAACCAGGTATGAGAGAGCTATTTATTTCCTAAAAACAAAAGAAACATACATAACCCATATAACCCATAAGCCCACATTAGCAGAAGAAATTACAACAAGATTCAGGAACTTTTAACTGGAGTTATACTCTCTCAGGAGGTTGATTGTGAAAACATCATTCCATTTGTGAGGTTGCTGAATTGACGTTAAATATTTTACCTCAGCTCTGTGCCATTCAAACAATTGCCACTGTGTCTACAACTTCTTGCCATCCTGACCAGTTATTGATCTCTGCCCCACTGCCTACCCTTAGCATTATCCTTTCTAATGCAGAAACTCCCCCTGTCACCAATAAGCCCCAAGTAACTTAGGATCTCTAGCCTTTCAAATTCACATGGTTGCCCCCAAGATTGGACATATCCATCTCAGATTCACTAGTCATCTCTAATCATCTACAATGTATAATCAAATGTGCTAGCCACTTTGCTAAGTGCTGGGAATATAAGCCAAAAGACAGATCCTGCCCTCAAGGAGCTTATATTCTAGTGAAAAAAATATACAAATAAAGAAGGTACAACTCTTCTCTCAACCCTTTGGGACTACTGAAGAATAAACTATAAGGACTGTAGCAAGAGACAAGGTGACTTGACAAGTCTGAAAATAGTGGGAAAGTTGGAGGAAAAAAGTGAAAACAAGATTTCCATTCTGACTTTTATTTCTTTCTCTTGTAAAATGTACACTGCACAGATCAAATGAGAATATGTGGGAATCAAATGAGATAATAGAGAGATGGCATGAGTCAGTGAAAAGCGCAATGGTCCTGAGTTCAAATCCTATTTCTGGTGACCTTACTTAAGCTCCCAGGGCTTGCCTCGTCTGTAAAATGGCTTCCCTGGCTTCCTTCAAGTTTCTGTTATAATCCCACCATCCACAGGAAGCTTTCTGGATCCCCCTTGGAGCCTTCACTATGTTGATTGTATCCAATTTATCCTGTATATATAAAACTTTTTTGTACATAGTTGTTTGTACATTGTCTCCCCCATTAGACTGTGAGTTCAAGAACAGGGATTGTCTTCTGACTTTTTTTGTATCTCCAGGACTTAGCACAAAGCCTGGTACGTTTTTGTTGTTTTCTCGTTTTTCAATTGTGTATGACTTTTTGTGACCCCATTGGGGTTTAATTGGCAAAGGCACTGGAGTGGTTTGCCATTTCTTTCTCCAGTTCATTTTGCAGATGAAGAAACTGAGGCAAACTGGATTAAGTGACTTGCCCAGGGTCACACAGCTAATAAGTGTCTAAGGCTGCATTTGAACAGAGGAAGATGAGTCTTCCTGACTCCAGGCCTAGAACTGCATCCACTGAGTCACCTAGCTAACCTGGCACAAAGTAGGTGCTTAGTTAATGTTGATTGACTTACTGATTCAGCTACATGATTCTGAGGGTCCTTCTAGCCTCCAGCTCTAGATCAATAACCCTAGGGTAAATGCTTTATAAAGTTTAAAGTTCTGTGTAAATGTCAGTTTTCATTATTGTAACAAAGGTTGACTCATGAGAAGTCAACATTTCCCAAGGACCTGTGAAGCAAGCCAAAGCATTTCCCAAGACCTGTGAAGAATTCGCCAGTTAGGAGCTCTGCATCCTACAAGATGGGCCAAGACACTGAATTTCTAAGAGGCACTACAATTACTCTGGGAGAATGCCAGTGATGATGGGGAGCAGGAAGGGAGAGCTGAGCATGTGGCAGACATAGCAAAGGAATCTGAGTCATGGAGTCCCGCAGGAAAGGAATCCCAGAAGAGCCTGATAAGCTAGCCCCAGACTGCCAGCTGAGTACTGAAGATGCAAGAAAGCCCACACTGCTAACATCTGCTGGCATCATAGATAGTGTGCCAAAAACTGCAGCCAGAACAGAAAGCCGACTGAGAGTTCCAAGCCCCAGGTGCTCGAGGATGCTGAGACTTGGCCCTGTTTTTCTTGTTTTTTGAGAAGGAAGTTGGAGGAAGGATGCTTTCTTTTCAGACTATGCTGGGAGAGAAAGGAGTCAGTGAACCACTAGCTTGCAAAATGGACAATGTTTCTAGTTTCCACTTCTATTCCAATTAATTCTTTTACTATATCTTTTCCATTGCTTGCCTAGATTTCTGTTAGCACTTGTAGCCAACTGCATATCTAGAGGTGAGTTTAACTCCAGAGATTCCCAGTTTGCTTCTATGATGTGGGCTCAAGTCAATGGCAGGACCAAACAACACCATCTATAGAGTGAAGACAGGTCCAGCTGGTACACCGGCAACATTAGGAGGCCATCTCTAGTAGTCCTGATCTATATCTGGCCACTAGACCCAAATGGCTCTGAAGGAGAAAGTGAGGCTGGTGACTTTGCACAGCCCTGCCTCACTTAAATTTAATTCCCTTTCAAGTCATAGTATCATCTTTCCTGATGGCATAGTCTTCTTTCAGAATGAAACAAGAACAAGGCAACATTAATATACACTCATCACATGTAGTTTTATATATTACATGTGTTATATATATGTGTTTAATACATATTGTTGGCATAATGCTAAAAAGCCCCACAAAGGTAGGAACTGCCTTTTGCCCATACTCACCCCAATCCCAAACCCAGTGTTTTATACATTTTGTTGCTCAGATATTTAGTTTTATCTGATTTTTTGTGATTCCTTATGGAATTTTCTTGACAAAGATACTAGAACAGTTTGTGTGGATCATGAAGGCAAACAGAGTTTAAGTGACTTGCCCAGGGTCTCACAGCTAGTGAATGTCTGAGGTCAAATTTGAATTCAGGTCTTCCTGACTCCAGGCCCAGTGCACTATCCATTGAGTCACCTAGCTGCCTCTGTTTTGTTTTGTTTTTTTACATAATTTATGCTTAACCAGGTAAGCTGGTGGCACAGTCAATAAAATACTAGACCTAGGGTCAGGAAGACCTGAGTTCTGATCTTACTTCAGACACTCGGTAGCTATGGAAACCTGGACAAATCACTTAACCTCTATTTGCCTTAGTTTCCTCATCTGTAAAATGAGGATGATAGCACCTACCTCTTCAGGGTTGTTGTGAGGATTAAATGAGAACATATTTGTAAACTGCTTAGCATAATTCCAGGCATACACTAGGCACTTAATAAATGCTTCCTTCCTTCCTGAACCATTCTTTGTTCAGTTGAATCAAATTGACTTTTGAAAAAAACAATGCCAACTTATAGAAAAAGAACTAACTTTATTACAACATAGAAATAGTCATTTAAAAAGGATATAAAAGATCCAAAACATTCATGAGTAAAAATGTGCACAAAATTCTAACAGTATCTATATGTATACAAGTTACCCTGGAGAAAATGACAAATAACCTATCTGTTCAAAAATTAAATATGAGTTTCCAAACTAGCAATATATTCCATAATTACAAAGCATATGCTATTCAATGAAAATATTTCAAAAAGAAATTGAACTAGAAAAAAATTGATTTCATTAAATTTTTTAAATTCAACTTTATTATGGATTTTTGTTCATCAAAAATTTAAACACTAATTGAGGATTTTAAAAATCCCTAAAAATATAGTAGGCACAATGATTGCATATAAAAAAGAAAGGCAAAAACACAATCTATTTACTTGTCCCTTTGTTGGCTAACATAATATTTGCAGAACCTGGTGGTTCTCAGATAGGAGAATGAATTTTTGGATTTATTTGTTCCTCCATCCGTTCACGGGTACCAAGGAGTCTATGTCTTACAATAGACCTCAAATAGAGAGGCAGCTGAATGCATGCGGTAGAAAATAGAAAAGGGCATTGCAAGGTTAACCACGATTATCCAAGGTTCAAATCCAAAAACAATTTCTTCTAATCCGTTGTCATATTCAGGCCGGCATCCAAAGGCGGGTGGGATCCAAAGCTGTGTGAGAAGGGAAAAGAGATGTATTGTCATCGGTTCTTGTCTCCTGAGAAGCCTTTGCTTGGGTTCCACACAAACCTCAGACAAAAACAGCCTCACATCTCAAGAGCTGACCTCCGCTCTCTGGGAGTCCAAGTGGTTCATTTTACGGAAAGCTTGGGCCCACAGAGGGTAAGGAACTTACCATGAATCACAGAAGCTGAGAGTTCAACTAGAGACCACAAAGGTGATCTATCCCAAGCCATACCTGAATAGGAATCCCTAGTAAAATTAAAGTTTGAAGAACTTTCTACTGCAGAGAGTTGTGAGGGTCAAATGAAACATGAAGAAAATTGAATGAAAAAATTAAAATATTAGTCAAGGTCAGCTGCAGTGCTATTCCTGGTCAACTCAATTTCTTGGAATCCCATGTTATATTTGCTTTCATTCACCCTCTCTGACTCAATTCCTCCTCAGTGCTCACGTAGCCCACTGGGAAGTACAGATAATACTCCCCAACAAGTTGTCGTTGGATTCCTGACTCACTGATACAAGTGCTGTTCCAAGTATTTTGTGGTACAAGGGGCCTTTCTTTTTGTCATTGGCCTCCTCAGAGTATATGCCTAACAGTGGAATCAGTGAGTCAGAGGATACAGATATTTTAGTCACTTTCTTCTCTTAATTTCACATTGCTTTCCAAAAATGGTTAGATCCATTTCAAGCTCCAAGAGTGTACCGGTATAACTGTCTTTCCTTTTTCATTCTTTTTTTTTTTAAAAAAAATATGCATTTATTATCTGCCTAAATTAAACAATAAACAATAAAATAAAAATAAAACTCTTGTGATAAATATGCGTGATCCAGCAAAACAAAGCCAGCCCCACACTGGCCATATCTAAAAATGTATGGCTCATCCTGCATTTTAAACCCCAGACTTTCAAGTAGCAGGAATTACAGGCATGTATCACCATGCCCAGATCTTTCTGTTCATTGACTATGTATCTACTGGGGAATGGTTTTTGGTCTTACACTTTTAGGCAGTGCAAATATTTCTCTCCTAATTTTGTAAATAAAGAATCTGATGCCTAAAATAGTTAAGTGATTTTCCCAGGGGCACACAGTTAGTAAACCATCTTGAATCCAGATTTTCTGAGTCTAAAACTAATGCCTCATCCATTGTATCCACTATAACACAAAGCTTCTTCTCTATAAATATTGTCTTCCCCAAAAATGAGAGGGGAAATTTCTCTATCCTTAATTATGCTCTATTTTCTAGCCAGGTACTGTGTATGGTAGATTGATCTGTTACATATTTGAATTGAATGGAAATGAGTGGATTAACAGAAGATGTTTATCTTCTTCCTCCACAACAATGCAGCATGATATCAAGAAAGGGCATTTAATTTAGGATTAGGGAATCTGGATCTAAAGTCTGGCTGTGCTATTTATGAGCTATTAGAAATTAGGCAAGTTATCCTTTTTGGATCTCAGTTTCCTCATCTGTAAAATGAAGAGGTTGAACTAGAGGACTTCTAATGTACCTTCCAATTATAACTCAATGATTCATCCTCCAAGGCCCTTTTCAATTATCCAGTTTTTAACTTCTTCCTGATGCCTTCTTTCTCTTTAAAGGAAAATTTGGCCTCGAAGAAAACAAGGGAAAACTCAGGAAAAAGAGAACTAAGAGGAGTTTATTAAAAAATACACCAAACCATATGTTGATGTCTTGATCACTAGAGATCAGCCAGAGATTCAAGGTGGAAGCAGCTTTTATGGATAACTTTTATAATGAGATAAAGAATTTGGATAGGCCTATGTCAGCAAAATGGGATGACTTACTGCATCCCAGCTCCTCCCCACCTTGCTGCGTTATAAGGAAATGAGATTATGGACAAGGGAAATGGGTTTCTATGTGCCGACTAACAGGTAGAGGATGACCTGTTATGATCTGGATATCATAAACTGCAGCCTGGCTAATGCCTTGCTAAACACTGATTGACAAGCAAGACTTGTCAACAGTGCTGAGTCAGCAAAACTTTCAATACTTCATTGACCCACATTGATCTCTCATTTTTAATAAGAATAAGAACAGCTGGAATGTATGTGATGCTTTAAGGTTTGCAAAATGCTTTATATGTATTTTCTCTTTTTGTCCTTACAACATCCATCTGAAGTAGGTGCTATTGCTATCCCCATTTACAGATGGGAAAACTAAGCTTGAGAAAAGTGCAATAACTTTCCTAGAATGGAAGTTAGCTATTATCTGAGGTAGTATTTAAGCCCAGGTCTTCCTGACTCAGTCTAGCACTCTATTCAGTATGCCATTTAGCTGATTCTTAGGATTTTCTATAACACTAACTGCCCCTCCCATAGTCAGTCAACATGGTGCTTTTCCATATATTTGTGATTTTCCATATATTTCTTAGTACCTTAATGAGACTCCTTGAGGGTAGAGTCTATGTCTTGTTCTTTATATTTCCTCACTGCTAGTCTCTCCCACACCAGGTGCTCTACAACTATTTGTTGATTTGGTCAAGTGGTTTAGAGTATTCAATTTGATGAGCATTCATTGAAGGCTTTTCCCATGTCTCGCTCAATTGTAAACCTGCTTAGCTGGAGAACAAAGGGAGCCAGGTGTTTAGGGCTCAAGGATAGCCACCCACAGATGATTAGGAGAGCAGGAAATGGGATATGAGTTTAAATTAAAGAGAAGGTTCAGATTAGAAAGGAAACTGATTGTTTCTCAGACAGATGAAGGAGTGGAACCAAACTGAAGAATACAGAATTAAAATCACAGAACCGTGAAACTTCAGTGTTGGATAGGACTTTATAACTCCTCAAGTCCAACTTCTATGTCCAGCATCAATCTTCCTTTCGATCAGCCCAGTAAGTCCAGTAAGTCCAGTAAGTCTCAAGTGATGGGAAACTAATCCTCATAGGCAAGTCATTTCTGTTGTACACCACTCAAAAAATGAACTTCAAAATCACAGAGTGATAGAGTAAGAACACTCATGGGCTCATAGATTTAGCAAAGGAGGTGCCACAGTGGTCACCTAACCCAACTCACTCATTTTACAGATAAGGAAACTGAGACCCAATGGGGCTCCATGGGTGATCTAGTCCAATCCCTATTTAAAGAGCATTGAAGTCCCCTCCAAATTATCCACTACTTAAGTAGAGATAATACTGGCCTGATGGGACAGGAAAGAATTATACAGAGTAAATGGCAAAACACACACACACACACACACACGCACACACATCAAAAACAACAACAAAAGGTATATCAAAGTAGAATCTCTTTCTCAACTTTGTACCCCTAGGAATACTACGCTATACTTGTAAAAAACATGATTCCTACTGTCTGTGGTAGTTACTGCTATGTCAACCAAGAAGCCTGGCAAGAATATTCATGACTTCCACATCACACAATTGACTCATACTGAACTTGTATTCAACTCAAACCATCTAAAACTCCACATCTAATAGTGGTGCAGTTTATTTGGGGACGTCAAGTGCAGGATTTTATATCTAATACTGCTGTGTTTCACCGCAACTTTATCTCATTGTTCCAATCTTGTGATACTTTTTGGATCTTGAGTCTGCCATCTAATATAAATTAGCAAAACTCTTTCAGATAGGCATGCCATGGATTCCTTCATCCAAATCATTAATAAAATTGAGGAGAAATGGGTTAAAGCCAGAGCTCAATATCTCCCCACTAGAGACTCTTCAGGTTGACATTATTTCATTAATCAAGATTCTTTGGGTCCAGTCCATCAACTAATTCCAAACCCATCTAACTTTACCATTACCCAGTTAGTGCCCACCTCTCCATCTTATCATATCAACTACCAATTGCAGAACAGGAAGCAATTTTACTAAGGACTTCCACTTGTCACACTTTACCGATACAGACTGCTTCAATTGTATTATATCATTTGAACCTTACAACATACCTGGGAAGGTATTACTTCCATTTTACATATTAAGAAATGGAATCAGAGAGATTCATAATATGTCCACAGTCAGCAACCGTTAAGTAGTGCATCCAAGACTCAAAACCAGGACTTTTAACTTTTAAGTTGTATCATCTTTTCATAGCACACTACCCTTCTAACCTTGATGTCACCTCACTAGCTAGTTGGCAAAGGGAGGAAGGTAAAATTTGCAAAGATCCGGCCTCATTTTGAATGGAACTGACTGCCCTGAGAATAAAACACAGAATCTGGCTCTTGGGTTAACAAAACTCTCCAATGTCCAAGTGAATAGAGCCTAACAGCAGCCATTATGCTAGAATTCCATTGTATCTGGCTTGAATTTTTTACCCAGAGGCCCCTTCTCAATAACATTTATCTGTTAGTTACTATTACTTTTATTATTTTATCTAGTGTTCATAATCCACTGAAGAAGGAAGTGACAAACCACTCCAATATCCTTGCCAAGAAAGCCACATGGACAGTATGTCCATGGGGTGAGGAGGAGCTGTCCAAAGGGGGAATGGACTGCTTCATAAGGTAACATGTGACATTATGTTTAAGTAGAGATAGAAAGGTATTGGAAATGTTAAAAGGGGATTCCTACATCCAGTAGAGATTGGACTAGTTGACCACTAAGATCCCCTCCAGCCTTGGTGTGCTGAAGCCAGCTGGAGAGAGCTGGCTGTTAAATTTTCAATGTGAGCCTCTATACCTCAGAAATCAATGCTACATATCAGAATTTGGTTTATTATTTCATTGATTGTCAAGGCTTAAGAAAGTAAAGAAGAAAATGTTAATAATGCAGGTTAAAAAAATATAACCTAAGGACATTTGTTTTTTCATAGAGATGGTTGTTAAACATTTACCAGAACAAGGCTGCTTCCATCTCTAAGAGTTTATCATTCTATGGCTCCATAACATTCAAGTGCTTTTGGTTTTCCTACTTGCTAATATTAGACAGACTATTAGTGTATCTTTTATTAATTTAACATTTAATTTTACCAATTGAAAATAAAAACAATTTTAACATTCTTTTTTCAAATTTTAAGTTCCAACTTCTTTCCCTCCCCCCCACTCCCTTTGACAAAGTTTATACATAATATTTAGCATATCTTACTGAAATATTGCAGAGGAACAAAAAGGCTGCGATATTCCTCAGGATTTTTCTCTTGGTGTTAGCTGGCAAAGAATGTGGACTGCATTTTGTAGCTGGGTTCTGCTCTCTACTATCTGTCATATAGTCTTCTCTCAAACAAATATTTCCATTGAGCGTGTATGACAGTTCTTGACTGTTGGAAGCAGTATCTCCTGCCATACCACTATCCTTTGGATGTGAAGGACTGAGTGGAGTAGAATTCCTATTGCATATGGACATGACCCTAAGAGTCCTGATGTTGTCATATTTCTCAGACTTGCGGTGTATGGATTCAATGATGAAAAGGTTTTGAATATATTTCTCCAGAATCACCAGGATAGAATAAGGCAGGTTGTACCACGTGTATGCAGGGTGTTCCTCAGCACACATGATGGCCAAGATGGATCCCCAAGAAATAAGCCAGGACCCAGAGGCAGTTCCTATCAAGAGGTCTGAGTCAAGCTTTCGGGCAGGATTTTTGGACTCATCCAATGATGTCTCTTCTGTCCTATAAATCCAAACTCCTACAATACCAGCTAAGACCATCACCATCAATGAGACTGTAGCATATACATAAAACATGATGAGTGCAGACTCGCTGTTTGTCTTTGAACGCCCAATCTGGATCAAGTAGACCACAACAATGGCAATTGTGGTAGCCAGCACTGTCAGACCAATAACTGTGCCCATCATCACACCATGAAACTTAAACTGGATCTTTTGGTGCTGGTGATTTTCAACTTTGCGTCCAATGTTTTTCCACAGAACATAGAACATTGTGGAGACCAAGATATGATACTCTATGTTGAAAGGATAGAGATAATAAATTCCTTGCAAAATTATAGAGCAGAGGGCAGTGGATGTACAATTACATTCAGGTGTGTGATCATCTAAGGCTAAAAGAAAAAGACAAGTTACACTGGGAAGAAAAAAATCACTTCAGTCAGAGAAACAAAAATACAAACTCCTCAATATCAATGATGGTTAAGAATCTACTTCATCTAAAGTTTTATTCAGTTCAGAAACAGTTAATAAGCATCTACTCTAAGCAATGAACTGAAACTTCATTTTCTTCCAGACACCCCAATCAGTGTTCAAATCCCTTATTAAGACTAGCAGGATGAAACATATCACTGACAAACATTTTAAAAAATTATTTTAGTATAATTTACTGTACAAATAATTATAAGCTGATATTATAATTTTACTTAAAAATAAAATTTTTCATACTACCTATTTTTTTGCCTTACGGATTAAAAAAATGCCCTGTAACAACTGATAGAACTTGGTTCTTTAAGACATTCTTAAATTCTGGTCCTTCTTGAAGCACTTACAATCTGGAAGGATCATATAAAGAGGAATGAGACATATACCCTGTATTAAAAGAATACAAGGAGCTTATAGTCTAGTGAGAAGATGACATGAAAATGGACAACTATAGCAAATATATATATATATGTATGTATAATATAGATTATAAAAGTGTAATGAGAGTTTAAGATGCAGTTATGTTAGTCCAAAAGAAGAAACCACTGCTAAGAGAAAAGAGAAGGAAGAAATCTAAATCAGGCTTCATGGAGGAAATGGAATTACCTTTAAAGATGATATACAGAATGTCAGCAGGCAAAAATGAGGGGAGAAAGACTGAGGAACAATTTCCATTGGATCTAAAATTTTCAATATGGCTTTGCTATCAATTCAAATAGCTATTTATGATTTCTATAAAGTGATGCAAAGATATACTCAAAGAGCATTTCTAAAGAATGCAAAAAAGTTAATACCTTACATTTATTCAGTGATTTCTGACTGCAAAGTACACTATCTCCTTCCAATTCGCACAAAAACCATGCTAGATAGATAACAAATATATATATTACATTTCACAAAAGATCAAACAGAGGCTCAGAGAGGGACTTGCTCTAGGACTAGAATCTAGCTCTTTTGATTCCAAATCTAGACTTCTTCCTTCTATACCTTGAATTAGCTGATACACACATATGTGTACATATGCATGTGCATGCATACACACACTTTTAAGAGAAAGGGGTAATACCTTAGGTTTAATTTAAAAGAAAATGAACAAATATGCAGTGAGAGGGGAAGCACATGCTTTAAGTAGACTAGACTGGGCCTTTAAGGGGGCTAGGGAACCAACTGACTTCCTTGCTACCTGAGGCACAGAAAACCCAGACTAAGAGGAGTTTGGATCAGAGGTTTAACTGGATCTCTCACTATCCTACAGATAATATGCATGGTTGATTGAAGTGCTGACTCTCTAGGCAGAGAAAAAAAAAGTGTTTTATCTGAGTCAATATATTTTTAGCTTTAGAATCTGTGTTCTTTTAATTTTTTATTATCAGGAAAGTTGCTTTATTGTATTTTATGGACCCGGAATGCATTTTAAGCCTGAATCACTGATCTGGCCTAGGTTGGACTTGGCCAAAATATATACATTTAATTCAAGTGCCAGTCTCTTATGCCTACCATATCTCTGTGTGCAGTACTGAACAATGTGGAATTTTATCTTTAGGCAAATCATTGTGAAGTCGTGCAAACTCTTCAGTCATTAAGAAAACTTTCTTTAAGTTCAGTGAACTCGATTTCATAATGAAAAGAAGCAAAGTCCTACATTTTAGAAAGACTCTCAGTGAGAGTTAAGGGGATAAAAAGAAAATCTAATTCACCATAGCCTCATATAAGCAGAGAAGGTGGAGAAGGGAATGAGAGTGATCATTCATTAAGTGCCTACTGTGTGCCAGGCATTGCACTAAGTTCTTTCCTAATCATGTCTTATTTTATCCTCATAACTGGGAGATACATGCTATTATCCCCATTTTATAGGTGAGGAAACTGAGGCACTATACATATAAGGCAATGCCAGATAGCAAAACATTCACCACCAAACCTTACCTATTGTTATGTTTCCAAAGCCAAGAGTCATCAGCCTTTCCTTATGCTCATTGAGTTGGTGTTTTGATTCATTCAGGACACCGTTAGCCCAGAGGAGCAAATTTGTGAATACAGAATGGATCAAGCCGAACCTAGAAAACATTACCACATGCTTGATAAGTAGCTCAGAGATAGAGGCTATCAAAGCAGAATAACCAATGATTAGGGCTAAGGCAGGGGCAATCAATCACTCTCTTTGGGGGCAGGGCTAGAGGGTCCTCTCAAAATACAAAATCCAGGACTTCTATCCTAATTTCATCTCTGGCATAGTCAGTCATTCAGCAGAGTTCTACAGCATCCCAAAAGCAGAGTTCCTGAAGCTGGAGTTTGAAATAGGTATAGACATAAGTGGTTAAAGCTGGAAAGACCCTTAAAACATAAGAACATAGAATCTTCTAGCTGAAAAGAATCCTAGAATGTGGAATAGCAAATATTAGAACCTCAATCCTCTGACCTCAGGGTCTTCACCCATCTATTTCTCCTTTCCTCTAGACTCAGAAGAAGACTTTAACTCCTTGTTCAAGTCCATCCACATTCTCAATCCTGTCCCCTCCCTTCAATTCTGTGAAGTTGCTCCATCTTTCCCTTCTAGTGAACCTTTCTTCTTCTTTTCTTAGACATCCCTTACCCTAAAAACAATTCCCTTGACTGCTATTTATCTTTTCTTCTCTCCTCCACTTTTTCAAATTTCTAGGAAAAGTCATAAATACTAGCTATCACCTTTTTCAAAATACATCCTCATTCCTCCCCTTGAAATCTGACTTTGATACTCCTCCTTTCTAATGAAAGAGTTCTCTCTAAAAGCACTAATGACCCCTTCTATTCCTGCAATATTTCTCAATCTATCCCCACTAGACTCACCCTAAGTGAGACCCTCCACTTTTCACATCTAGATCTTTGTAACAGCCTCTTAGCTGGTCATCTTGTCTCCAGGTTTTCATCAAACTGCTTCTCCAACTACCTTCCCCTACTACCCAATTTCTCATGCCCCACTATTATCACATCACTCCTCTATTAAAAATCTTCAGTGACTCCCCATTGCCTGCCAAATGAGGCCAATCTTCTTACTCTGGCATTCAAGGCCCCTTGTTATCTACCTCCACACTATCTGTCCGGTCCTGTATACAATAGTATATTTTCCATATGCCCTTCATTCTAGTTCAATTAACTCTCCTTTGCTCTTACCCTGCCCTCTCTCACCTCTGTTCCCTTGCTGATGCCATGCCTAGAATGCTGCCTGCACTCTAATTTCCATCCACTGAAGTCTTTTCCCTTTTTTAAAGCTACTTCCTCCATGAAGACATCCCCAAATCACCCCCCTGCCCTTTTTTTTCTACCAGATTGAGTAATAAAGGTATGTCAAATCAAATGAGAGCTGAAAGGAATCTTATAATTCACATATAAATTGTTATGAGTGTAAGTAAACATAGAAGATGGATACAGAATGTTAGAATGGAAATGGTTTTTAGAATATGTCTGTCTAAATATATGCATGTATACATATATGTATATGATCTTTGAGACAAATGGGCCTTTAAACATTATCTAATCCAATCCCCTCATTTTACAGATAAAGAAACTGAAGCCCAGAGTGGCTTGAAGCGTTACTAAAACCCACTTGAACCCTAATCCCCTGGAGCATGTCCAGTGCTAACTGGAGGAACAGCATTTTGCCACTTGAATACAATATTTATCTTTGCCAAGGGTGGAATTTCCAGGAAGGAATGTAGAATAAAACAGAACCTTAGATGTATTTCTGAATCAACATGCGTGTAAAATTTGTTTGATATTGACATTTGTCTAGCTCCTGTAGATTTTGTCAGTTTAGTGAAATGTCTATGCGGTATTGTGTGGAGCAATTGACAAACACAGACAATAATATTTGACTCAGATTGTCTTTCATTTGCTAATAATATATATGGCTCCACTTTCTTTTTTTGTTCTTATTTCCTTGTCTAACTGACTTTGAACACAATAAATTAATTTGTGCCCTTTGCCAACAACCATTGCCTTTAGCAACTGAATCTGGCTATGTTCCCTGTGTTGGTTTGATTTGGAAACTTCTCTGGGACTGGGGGAGGGAGGGGATTTGCCCAAACTACCTTCATTATTCCTTGATACTTATCACTCCAGGGTGATAAAGAAAGAACTCTCTTCCCCATAATTCTGGTTTCAACTTATATTTCCTTGTCTCCTTTCCAAACTGGGACAAAAGTTAAGCCACAAGAGAATAAATGAAGTTAGGTCCCTTGCTATAGATGGAAATCCTCAGCACTGAAAATTCCCTATTCCTACCAGGAAACCCTGTTAGGAAAATCCTATACTTTTGCCGTTTCTTTTCCCACAGTGATACATGCCTATAAGCATATTTGGAAAAGAAAAGACTAATGCTCTTTTCTGCTGGAATGATGAGGGTCTAGATGCTCTGAGGTAATGTACAGAAAGGGCCACGTAAATGTGAACTATTATTGTAAGGCATAACAGAAAGAACTCACTAAGATCAGAAGATTCCAATCCCCACGCCAGCATTTGCCAGTCATATAACAATAAGCAAGTCAGTTAACTTCTCTGAGCTTCAGTTTTCTCATCTGTGAAATGGATCTATACTGATTTGTGCTAACTGCCTCAAAAGATGGTTGTGACAGAAGAACTTTGAAAATTGTAAAATACTACATAAATGCTCTGGGACCTCAGCCTGTTCCTTCTTTACACTAGGACCAGAGGTACAGTATACAGAGGACATTGTCTGGACAGAAAACTAACCATTGTTGCCAAAAATCTAGGTGAATGATAGTGATGGTGAATGGGAACAGATTTATGAAGACTTCTCAGGGATATGGAGTCTTCTCCCTGGAGTGGAAGAGACCTTAAGCCCAGGTTTCCATTCTTCCAGAGTCAGGTAATTTCCATATTAGGCTATGTATTGCATTAGGATCAATGATTGGATATGACTCACTAATTCCTCAATACCTAATTTGCATATGTACATGCAGTCTGCAGTCCTCACACAGGTCCACCTGATTTGCATAAGTTCTCAACGCCCAATTTGCATGAGTCATCAATGTTTCATTTGCATATATTTTAATGCATAATTTGCATATAATGTGCATTTTTACAGGCTTTGTAACGTCTGGGGAGCTGGAAATTTGAATTGGGTTTCAAAAGGGATTGGTTAGATTGCAAGCCTAGAATGTAAGACTGTGCTTCTCAGCCAATGAGAATAATGGTCAGCAGTGGGAAGGGGATTTCTGAGTCAGGGTCCATATAAATTGCCATTCTGCCTCTGTAAGGCACCTCCCGACAACAGCTTTACTGGCGAAGGGACCGCCTACTTCTCGAAAGAACTGAATAAAGGAGATTTTCTGTTTTTCCTTTGAGACACCTCTGAGGAGTCAATTTGAGTAAGGGGGGAGATCATGCTATCCCACACAAGAGGAAAGGGTATTTTTTCTGTGCAAAAAACATGGGGTTACTATCTTGTTACTTTCATGTTGACAGAGGCAACATGAAACAAAATCACAGGTAAAATCCATAATGTGGGTATATTAATATATATGTATGTATGTGAAATATGTGTTTCACATGCATTTATATTTGGTCCAGATCTGTGATTTCATTAATTTAGGAAATTCCAAACACAGAACTCCTATCATGAATGCAAATGAGAGACTTGCCTGTGGTTACACAGTTAGTATGTATTAAAAGCTAGTCTTAAACCAAGGTCTTTATAACTTCAAGAAGGCCATCTATTACCTACTACATCTGTATCTGAGTATATATACATATATGTGTGTGTATATATATATATATATATATATATATATATATATATATATATCTGAGTGTATATATATGTATCTGAGTATATATACAAATTCATATACGTGTGTGTGTGTGGATATAGCTAACGTTAAGGATGACAGAGATAGACAGGGACAGCAACACAAATAGAGATAAATGATACAGATGTGGATATTAATATATTTCTTTCCCTTTGCTCTTTCTGTGCTCTATATCTGCAATGATCTCCTTTCACCCTTTCCCCTGTTTAATTTCCATCCATTCTTTAAAGCCCATATCAAATATTACATTTCCCAGGAAACCTTTCTGATCTTTCTTCCCTTCCCCACCCAGTCTGTAACGTATTAATAGCTAATAATCATTAGTATGTACTTAACACCTACAAATATCTCATTTGATCCCCAAAATAACCTTGTAAGGAGGTAAATGTCATTGTTATCTCATTTTTACAACTGAGAAAACTGACACATACAGAGGTTATGTGATTTGCCCAAGATCACACAACTCGTAAATGTCTGAGACTGGCTTTGAACTGATCTTCAAGATGAAAGACCCAGTGTTCTGTATATTGTGGTGCCACCTGGCTGCCTTTGCTGACTCAGAAAATCACTTTATTTTATGCCAATCCAATATAGTTCTTATTTATTATTTTCTACTATAGGTAGTTATGCTTGTATCATATCCTGCACCAGACTACAAACTTCATGAAAAGAGATAATGAATAATCTAAACTTTATATTTTGACTGTGATCATTAGCTCTTTACACATTTAGGCCCTTGATGATGTTGGTTTAAATTAATTTGAACTGCACTGAATTAAAATGGCCTGAATTGAAATTATATTAGGTCACTTGTGGGGGGAGAGGGGGAACCATCATTCCAATCGTTATCTGGTGAAACTGAGTGTAAATAACTAGAGGAAAAATGTTTTACCATTTGAACCCACAGCTCCTTCACTAATAACAGAGATTTGTTTTTCTCCAGACATCTTAAAATCTCAAATCTTTAACCATTCACTTGCCAACTGTCCTATTCCCTGCTTCCTTCTGAACTGAGCAAAACTGACCTCATGAATCAGTCATGTTCAAATCACTAACCGGCACAGTTAGACATAGTTAACTGGGACAAACCAGAGCCTTAGCAAGAAATAGTGAAAAGAACCCTGGTTTTGAGCCAGAGAAAAATGGGTTCAAATCTTTATACTATTATTTCCAATCTCCATGATGTTGGACAAAACACTGAATTTCTCTAAATCTCAGTCTCCTAATCTGTCAAATGAGGAAATTGGACTAAATGATCTCTAAGATCAAGACTCAATCTTAACTGAGAGATGCTATTTGATTTTTCCGGAAAGCTTTCCAAGAAAATTTATTCTCTGCACCTATGAAAAGATTTTCCCCCATAATAATATGAGGAATGCTTTAGAGCTATAGGACCACATACTACCAAGTACATGTTTATATTCATATTACACAACTGTCCCTTATAAAACTTAATATAATGTCTGTAACACATTTTTAGAAATCTATCTTCTTGCTTGGTGTGGAGATGTATGCCCATAATCCCTGCTCCTAGGTTGGCTGGAATTAATGGATCACTTGAGCTCAAAAGAAAGTCAACTGGGTATCCTCATCAAGTCTAGATACAATATGGCAAACTCCCTGGAGTAAGGCGCTACCAAGGTGCCTAAGAAGGGGAAAACCAGCACATTAGAAATGGAGCAGTTTAAAGCTCCTGAGCTGATCAGCAGTGGGATCCAGTTCATGAGTGACCCCTATATTTTTAGCCTGGGTGAGATAGAGAAACTTAGTTATACAATCATCCCCACCTAAAAACAAGTATGTTCTTAATATTTCAATAATCTTGTCAATATGGGTATTCCCCCCACCAGGGCAGGCACAGCTGGCCTGAGCTTGTTACAGGTCAGCTTGTTCCTCTGTTATGGCAGATGAGATAGACTAGGAGGGATAGAACAGGCTGGTGTGACTGAAGTGATAGAGGAGTGGTGGGTGTGACCAGCAGGATGGAGGAGGGGGTGTGATAGCCCTCCAGAGAGAAGGACTCATTGTTAGCTGAAAGAGAAAGACAGGAAGGTGGATGAGGCAAGAGGGGCTGGACTAGGTTGGGGAGATGCTGCAGTCTCAGGGGAAGGGGTAGATTCAGAGGTTCCAAAGAGAAGGGCATGACCACCCTGTTGGTAGGGGTTCAGGGAAGAGTCTTAACCTGAAAATTCTTTCCAGTGCTTAATCACTGCATGCACATTGCCTCCATCAAACTGAGACCTTGGAAAGACAGCTTCAAAAGGCCAAGGTCTCCCACTGCATTGGGTATCTCCAATCATCCTGATCTATATCTTGCCACTGGGTCCAGATGACTCCAAAAGAGAAAGTGAGGCTGGTGACTTTGCCCAGCTCTCCTTCCCTCCCTCCCTGAAATCCAATTCACCTATATGTCACAGTATTACCTCCCTGATGTCATGGTGCTCTCTGAGAACAAAAGATGAGCCACCACAACAACAAAGCACAGCTATTCCTTACCTTTTAATCCTGAACAACTCTTGTCTCCATCCTCTCTAAAATCCTCTATAAAGGATCTATCTAATGCATTGGAGGCCTTCTTTTAAGTGTCTTAACATTATGGTAGTGACAACCCACAAAACAATCAGAAGCAGTTGAAGGAAAACTGGTTTAAAGAAAACTTGGCTAAGCAAGTCATTCCAGGGCAGTAAGTCTGAAACTAGATAAAGTACAACAAACAGATAAAAGATGGAGACGATCTGTAAAGAGTTTTGTAAAGAAGTAATTTCATCAGAAAAAAATAATAGAGTCATTTGGATTCTAAAAAGAGTTCTAGACAAGAAAAATAATTTGAGTAGATTAAGTGTGTGGTGTATGGTTGTGCGTGGTGTGTGTTTGTGTGTGTGTGTGTGTGTGTGTAGAGAGAGAGAGAGCATAAAGGATTGATTCTCGAAATATACAAAGGAAGAGAAGACACCAAAGGTATGAGAAAATGTAGAATCTTATTACCCAAAAAACATAGCCAAGATCAATAATATAAATAACTGTGTCTTCCCATGGCTTCTTTTAAAATCCCCCTTGAGAGGAATAATCACATTTATAAGCCATTATCTAAAGCATTGTGTACATTTTGTTAAATGAAACATTTCTAAAAGAATATCATACACAATGTTTGAAGCAATTTTTCTTTTTTTATTTTTTACCTTTCAAGTGTTTTGAAAGACTGGATAATATCCTTTGCATGCCTCCAAAGGAAGTATACCTGGTTAGAAATAAATGCAGGAAAAAAAGTATCAGTTGAGAAGTTCTTACTATCTTTGAATACATGAACCTATAGAGAACAATAGCAGAGAGGAGTGCTGAAACTGAGAGGGGAAAATTCTAATTATAAGAAATCTATTCCAATAAACGTATATTGTGCATTCCATGAAGGCAGAAAGGTAAGAGAGAAATCACACTATAGGGTCAGATCTTCATTAAACTCAATGTCTCCTCCAGGTCCTAACACAGTCCTCTGAACACAGCAGGAAATTAGCAAAGATGTATAGAATACTTATTGAATAATCAGCTTAGCAGGAAGAAAGAAAGCTCATTTTACCTGTGAGAGAGTATGTACTGAATGTGCAACTGGAAAGACTCCTTCCGTTGCTGACAAACATTCCGCAAATCCAACAAAATATCCAACTTTAAAGCAACCTAGAACAACAGTGATGGCCGCAAAAAGTGTGATACTCCCTGAAAGAACAAAAGGTTAATGGGTAGCAAACATTCCAGAATTATTTCTCAATAAACAAGAACATTGGTCTTGAATAGCTTAAGAAGACAACTGAGCAAGAAAAACATTGCACAGCATCTCTTGTTGAAGTCTTTCTGTTATATCGATGGAGCCCACCCACTGGACCCAATAAAAGTGAGCACAAAGGACCTTGTATCACATAGAGCATGCATTAAGGCATCAAACACAGTCATCTATGGTACTCACAAAGGAGAACAATAAAAGTACAGTTCTTGATCTAAGAATGCTCCAATGAAAAGTAACATAACCACTCGACATTCCATTCCCATTGTTCACCAGATTATAGGAAGAGCAAAGAACTTTCTTTTGTTTTTCTGGAAAGAAACCAATGATGTTGGGATCCTTGCAAAGATTCAGGTATCGGCCACAGTTCTTTGGAATAATAAATGTTTCTTGAAAAGTTAAACTGAACTTGACATCAATTTCCACTCAACAGATGCTTATTAAATAGCTGGTAGGAGGTATAAGCATGGTACCACATACTAGAGTCCTGGACTTGTAGTCAGAAAGACCTAGGTTCAAATCCTACTTCAGACACTCAATAGCTTAATGACCCTAAGCAAGTCACTTAAACTTTCTCTATCCCAATGGCCTCTTCCGGATATGACCAAAAGATGTAAGGATAATGAGGAAATAAGGATAATATTATCTGTAGCCCTCATTTCATAGGATATGAGGATGAAATAAGATGATAAAGCTAAAACACTTTGCAAACTTTAAAAATTCTAAGTAAACCTCAGTAATTTTTGAGGCAGCCAAGGTAGAGGGCCAGAGTATTAGAACTGAAACCAAGAAAGATATGAATTCGAATCCCGCCTCTTACTTTACTCTTCTTAGTTATGTAGTCATACATCCTCTTGGATGCTCATTGGGTTTTTTAAAATTCATCTGTAAAATGGGTAGATAATAACTATACAGGATGTCCCAAAAGTCTTAGTGCAGTTTTAAGTTTCAATAGGTTTAATAGCACTAAGACTTTGGAATCAACTTGTATTACTTTCTACATAGCATGCTTGTAAGGTTCAAATGAAATCATTAAATAAACCATTTTGCAATTCTTAAAGATATATATATATATTATATACACGCACCTATACATACATATTTGTATACACATATATATCACTATTTACATACATATATGTATATGGACCTATACAGTACTTTAAGTGCTTATATTTGCATATATACATTTATAGTGCTTTAAATGTGTACATATGTGTATTCTTATAAATACATATGTATATGGGTGTATATACACCTGTATGTATACCTGTTAGTATATGTGTGTATATATATATATATATATATATATATATATATATGCATGTGCATATACATATACATGACAATGACTATTATGCACAAGGCTCTGTGTTTGGTTTATTGTTTTGAAAAAATAACACGCAATGTACATAATGCAGTCCTTTACTGCTCCATTAAGGTCTCCTTCTCATGGCTGACTTTGTTTTTTTACAGGTCAGGATAGCAGAGCACAAGTTCTGGTATTTTGGATTGAGCTGAACTCTACAGCCAGGTGACCGTCAGTAGGTCTGTCATCTAAAGACTAAGGTAATTAAGAGTAGGGGAGCTCATCACCAGCAGGGTTACCACCAGCTAATGAATTGTTTGGCTACAGCAGCTCACGTGGACCATTTATAAAGGAGAGAGTGAATACTATTCATATTGGCCAAGCTCACCTTTCGGTATTAAAGTATCAATCATGGAATCTGAGCTAGGGATAATAATAGTAAATTGATCATAACTCTGCTACTTATTACCTGTATGACCATGGACAAGTCACTTGAATTCTTTGGGCCTCAGTTTCCTCACCTATTAAAAATTAGAATAGTTGCACACGATGACTCCTTAGGTTCCTTCCAGCTAATATTCTATCAGTTTGCAATTATATGTTCCCTGGACTTAATATGAAGTGCTTTTTATTTTTTGGAAATTACTTAATACAAAAAAAAACTACATAAAGACTCATTGGTGCCACGTTCATTTGATTGGCAAAGATGATAAAAAATAAAAATGAAGAATTCCAGAGAGACTGTGGGAAAACAGGTACATTAATGCATTGTTGGTGGAATTGTGAGCTGGTCCAACAATCCTGGAAAGCAATTGGGAACTGTGGCTAAAATGTTGTTGCACTGTGCATACACTTCAACCCAAAAGTATTACTACTAGATTTATACTGCAAAGAGAGAGAAAAAAAGATCCATATTTACAAAAATAATTATAGCAGTTCTTCTTTTCATAAATATCATTTTATTTTTCCAATTACATGTAAAGGCAATTTTAATATTCATTTTTTAAAATTTTTGAGTTCCATATTTTCTCCTTCCTTCCCTCTTCTCTCTCCTCCCTAAAAGAGTAAGCAATTTTATATGTTATCCCCACGTAAAGCATATGTTATGAGAGAAGAAACAGACCAAAAGGGAAAAAAAACACAAAAAACTAAAGTGAAAATAGTATGCTTCAATTTGTATTCAGATGACATCCGTTCTTTCTCTGGACATGGGGAACATTTTCCATCATGAGCTCTTTGGAATTGTCTTGGCTTATTTATTGTTGAAAAGGGCTAAGTTGTTCATAGCTAATCATCATACATTGATACTGCTACTGTATACAATGTTATTCTGGTTCTGCTCACTTCACTTTGCATCAGTTCATGTAAGTCTTTCCAGGTTTTTCTGAAATCTACTTGACAGCAGTTCTTTTAGAAACTAGGAACTGCCCATCAATTGAGGAGTGGCTGAACAAATTATAGTATATAAATATGATGGAATATTATTGTGCTGTAAGATATTATGAAGGAAATTATTTCAGAGAAATCTGGTTAGATGTGTATGAGGTGATACAAAGGGAAATGAGTAGAACCAGGAGAATAATTTATATAATAACAATAATATAAAAACAAATAATTTAGAAAAACTTTGGAGCTCTTTTCAATGCAATGACTAACCACAATTCCAGAGGATTCATGATGAAACACAACAGCCACCTCCTGACAGAGAGGAGACGGACTCCGAATCAGAATGAGAATTATGGTTTTTCTAAAGTTTCTTTGAACATGGACAATTTGGGATTTATTTGTTAGAGAGAGAGAGGGAAAGGGACAGGGAGAGAAAGGGAGGTAGAGAGAAAAAGAGAGAGAGAGAAAGAGGGAGAGAGAATAGATTTTAATTTTCTTGCTTTCTCAATATAGAGGCAAGAGATGGTGGAAGGAAGAGAATTCAGACTTGAAAATTTAATTTCAAAAAAATGACTTAAAACTAAAAAAAAAATACTTTATTGGTGTTATGATGCAAAAACTCATGGACTTGGAGTTAGAAAACCTGAGTTTGAGTTCAAACTCTACTACTTCGTAGTTGTGTAACCTTGCAAGTCACTTAACCCTCAGTTTTTCACACATAAAATAGGAGGGTTAGACTCGTCTCAGGGCATCTAGGTAGCACCATAGTGCACAGAGCACTGGACCTGGAATAAAGAAGACTCATATTCCTGAGTTCAAATCTGATCTCAGACACTTATTAGCTGTGTGACCCTGGGCAAATTATTTAATTCCGTTTGCCTTAGTTCCTCATCTATAAAAATGAGCTGGAGAAGGAAATGGCAAGCCACTCCCGTATCTTTGCCAAGAAAACTCCAAATGAAGAGTTGGACATGAGTGAAATGACTTGAACAACCAAGCAACAAAAGACTCATCTCAACTCTAGGTCCTTTCTAGCTGGGATAGTCCATGATTCTGTGATGTGAGTGTGATAAGGAAGGAGAAAAGTACAAATGGCAGTATTTCTAGAGCAATATTTTGATTGGCTCTGTCTTTTCTCCACCCTAGACCACAATTCCCAAGAAGAACCTGAGATAGCCTGAGAAATAAATGACTGGAGGAATCCTGGGTAAAACTCAATCTTTGGAAGACAGATGAAAATGAATCCACAGCAATTCAGAAGGCAGGAAAGCGAGTGGGAGGGGCAATTCTCTCCCATAGAGATAGATTCTACAAGTCAACAACCTTTTCTCTCTCCATAGAATCAATCATGCAGTGATTTCCACTCCCATGGGAAAACACTATAGTCATGCTCCCAAGCCTCAGAATTGCTGTAGACAACTCCACCCTGGTCTATCCTCAGATGAACCTTGATCATGTCTCCCTACCCAGTAACCCAAACTGCAGGATGCAGATGCTACATGTAATCTCTTAGGTATATGTGTCTTTATTCCTACCTTTTCCAGTGGTGTATTTGAAGGGAACCAGGAAAGGCCCCTAGTGGAAAATGTTTTCCCTACTGGCAGGAAGTTGGCATCTAAAATTCCCACCATTTGAGTTTCATTGCTTTGTCTTAAAATATCAGCTAACTCTAGATCTGTCATTAATTTGATGTTGATTTATCACAAACTATCATAAATTTAGAGCTTTAAACTGCCTTAAATATCATCTATCTAGTCCAATCCCTGAATTTTATAGATAGGGAAACTAAAGAGATTAAGGGACTTGCCCAAAGTCACACTAGTACTAAGGAACAGACCTTCGATTTGAACTCAGGTCCTCAAGACTCCAGATGCAACACTGTCATTGAATACTTCCTAGTCTGATCACTGCCTGTAGGTAGGACCCTCAAGCAAAGAACCCAGGACAGCCACATATGTATATTCTGATTTGCATTATTTGCTCTTATTTGTAATTTTTATTTTTCTTTTGTTTTTCATTATTTTATTTTTTTGGTAAATTTTAAAATGTATTTTAAACTTAAATATAAAATGAGAAAAGAAAAAAGAAACATTGTCATGTACACACAGCAGAATATAAGAAAGGATTCAATATAAAACAGTATGTTTCCATTTCAAGAAAACCTATATAATAAATACCACACATTATTCTCAAAATTGCTCAGCTTTTCTTTACTTCCTTATTGGTTTTCTTTTGTTCTTATTATTAATTTTGTATTTATTACTTTATTTTTACCCTCCCTCCCCACCTCACCCACCCTAAAGAAGGTTTCAATTAAGCATGGATATATATTTATACACATAGATATCTATAAATATACACACATCACACATATACACTCTCTCTCTCTCTCTCTATATATATATATAGATATATAGATATATATGTGTGTAAGACCATACCACACTTATTTCCACCTGTCATCTATTTCTCTGAAGGTGGATAGCATCTTCCTTTATAAGGCAAAGGCTTTCCATGTTTTTCTAAATTAATCCTCTCATCATTTCCTACATGACAGGAATATTCTAACCCAATTACATCCTATCTGAGAAATTGTCTATGAAAGGTTTTTCCTCCAATTTTCTGCATTTCTTCTATTCTTGGCTACTTAGGTTTTGTTTATACAAGGAGTTTTAATTTAAAATAATCAAAATTATCCATTTTACACTTCAATAGTGCTCTCACCTTATACTATAGTTTAAGGTCTGATACTTCTGAATCTGCTTCCTTTACATCTTTTTTTCCCTTGATTTCTTTGAGTTGCCTGACCTTTTGTTCTTCCAAATTAATAGTATTGTTATTTTTTCTAACTCAGTGAGACTTTTTTTAATAAATTTAATTGGGATGGTATTGAATAAATAGGCAAATTAAGCAAAATTATGATTTTTTATTATGTTGGTTTTACCTATCCATGAACAATAAAAATTACTTCAATATTTAGATATGATTTTATTTGTATAAAAGATGTTGTATGTTCACATAGTTCCTAGGTCTGTTTTGGCAGGAATACTCTCAGGTATTTTATACTGTCTGGTTATTTTAAATGATCTATTCAATATAGATAATATTGTTGACTCATAGTGTAGTTTCCCTATTTTTCTCTTTTGTTTAAATCTACTTTAGCTTTCCTTTGTCTGGGTCATGATTACTACCCCTGCTTTTTGTTTTTTTACATAACAAATCTACTCCTGCTCTTTATTTTATCTTTGTGTATATCTCTCATTTCTATAGCAACATATTGTTAAGTTCTATATTTTTCAATCTGTTATTCATTTCCATTTTATGTACAAATTCATTCTATTCACATTCTAAGCTATAAGTACTTATTGTGTTTTCTTATCATTTGCTTTCTGGGACCATCACTGTTTTTATTTTCCATTAACTCAAAATTCAGTTTCCTTTTGTTTTTTGTTTGTTTTTTTGAGGCAATTGGGATTAAGTGACTTGAAAAGAGCCACATAGCTAGTAAGTATCTGAGGCTGAATTTGAACTCAGGTCCTCCTGACAGGCCTGTGCTATATCCACCACCTTGCTGCCCCCTCAGTTTCCTTTTATTGAGAGTCAGGAAAAGAAAAAAGCAGAAAATGGCCCCTGGTTCTGTGTGGTTTCCTACTTCTGCAGTGACAGTAGCAAACTACTGAGAAAGGAGACAGAAGGTACTAAGAATCCTACCATTTTTAGATAAACAATATACTTGCATTTTGCCTGTTGGCATTCTAAATGTAGGCTCTAGAGAAAGATCAGGTAGGATCCATGGACTAAAAAATCTATAAGAATTTTTAATTTTTATTTTTTTATTATTATTATTAAAAATTAAATTAAAAATGAAATTTTTAATTTTAATAAGAATTTGACAAGAGGCACAGTTCTCAGAAATGAAACTCTGCTGCAGATAATGTAGGATGGAACTGATGTGTTGGCTTTTTTCCCTTCCTGAATTCCTTGTCTTTCCATTTTTCTTTTTTAAATCTTTGTTATAATGTAAGATTCTTTGAGGAGAAGAGGATGAGGGACATATTCAAAAATGAGTGTGATTTTATAACAAAAGACAGAGTGGCAGAAGTTTACAGAACATAGACAACACTAGACTGGAATTTTAAAAACCCCATTTAAAAGGAAGGAAATTTTGAAATCTCAAAAAGAAATCATTAAAAAGAGGAGGAAAAGGGTTTGTCTAAAAAGCTCCATTGGGTACACAGAGAACTCATTACTGCTCTTCATTATTTTATTTTTAGAGTAAAGTTTGAGCTACATTGAGGGTCACAAAATATACTCAAGACTCTTAAGGCCCAGGCTGCCCCTTCCCAAATTTCATTCCTTGAAGAGTAGGTGTAAGCTAGAGGAGCCTGGAAGTATTAGCAAAGAGAAGCATCAAGGAATGAGAGATGAAACAAAGAATTGAATAAGATAACAACCCAACTGTGAGGAAATGTGGTGATTGAGAGACTACCCCAAATGAGGGATGACCTGAAAATCAAGTGTGTTGGTTTAAAACAACCCAAGGAGGCTAAAGTGCCTTTTATCTGTGTAGCCACATCAAGCTTTCTTGGCAAAGATACTGATGTGGTTTGCCATTTCCTTCTTCAGCTCATTTTACATATAAGGAAACCGAGGCAAACAGGGTTAAGTGACTTGCCCAAGATCACACAATTAGTAACTTTCTGAGGTTGGATTTGAACTCAGGGTCTTCCTAATTCCATACCCAGCACTCTATCCACTGAGCTACCTAGGTGCCCCAGGGATAGCTATGCTATTTTTTTAAACATGGCAAAGAGAAAAGGCCTGTATAGGTCATTTATACAACAGTCACGCTGCCATCTTCATTAAGAGGAGGAATCAGGAGACTTGGTTGCCCAAGAGCCTTTTCTCCAAACAACACTTTGGTTAATACCATGATACATCCAAAGTCAAGAAATCAATTTGTGTTCAACATAAAAGTGGTTTGGGCAAGTAAGGAAAAACAGGTTCCATAGCCCAAGGTACCCTTCATTCTTCTTATCAAAGTGTCCTGGCCACTGATTTCCACCTCCTCCATTTTCAAGGAGATAATAACTTCAAGGGGATAGAACCAGCCTCATTAATGGACATTGAGATCCTTATCTTCTGCTTCTTGTATTGGTCCTAGAGCACCGCCAGAAAACTCTTAATACCAGGATCTCCTGGAGATCCATAGAGAAGTAGAAGTGTTCTTTCCCTTTCACTGTAATTATTGTGGGATTTTTTTTTTCCTGGATGAAGCCCAATGTACGCATCTGTTGTCTCTTCCCCACACAGGAGTACATCATTTGGGTGTTCCATATGCCATATTCTGAACCTAGGCACAAATTGGTGGAAAGGGATGTACTCAGGCTAACAGTTCACTGACTGACTCGAGTTACCCTAAGTTTGAATTAAATTGTCTAGATCTAATGTCACTTCCATATTATCCATATTGGAGGTGAATTTCAGCAACCCTTTGAGTTTTAGACCATGTACTGCACTTGCTAACTATAAGATGTCCAGGTTTCATCATCCTCACACCAATAAAAGACTGAGAAAGGTGGAAATAAACTTGTTTCTTGACAGGTAATGAATGGAGAGACTTTGAGGAAGAATTCGTAATCATTTGCATGAAGGATGGGCTTTTTTTGTTTGTTTTTTAAGTATGTCTTTTGCCAGTCCCCTGGCTGAGTAAATCCTGTAAAATTATCTGTTACAAGAGCCATCTTCTTGAGGCCTTTGTCTACTCAGTTATAAGCTGAGCTGGGCAGTTATGGAGAGGATGGGCCTCCGATTGGGTGGTTGGAGATGACTTTCTGGGGATGGCTGTTGGGGAGCCCAGACTTAAAGGTCTGAGGGACCTAGATGAAGCAGCAATGGCAAACTAACATTGCCAATGGGCACAGAAAGGGCACTAGAACAAAAAGGAGAGGGAGCTCTGAATTTGGTCTCACTGAAGTTGGGAAATCAATCAGTTCAGCTGACTTAGAGGTGTCAAATAGGTTTATGGACACTTTGCTGAGATCTGAGAAGGACAGAAGATTTGGCACAACAGTGGCAGTCCTGGTATAGCTAGACCCAACCTTCCATTCAGCCTCTTACCCTGAACCTGCCAAGGAATGTTCTGTGAGTTCTCAGAGTTCTCCAGGCTGCTTCAAGAGTAACTCTTCAGCTTCAGCAAGGAAGGATGGGGCAAGTTCTGGAGGTGGAAACCAGATATGAAGAGAACAAGCTTGATGGCAGCCAGGTTAAATTATGGGGATGAAGTGACTTGATTCTGATAAGCAATTTGCAGCCCCTTTTTGCTGAGAAATCTATGTCGAATCGTCCCATATTTGAATGATTGATCGCTTCCAAATAGAGATTTCCAGCAGCCCTGGAGCAATGCCTTATCAAGCCCTCTGCAATGTCACGTGGTAACCAGGGAAATTGAATAGTTCAAATCATTATACAAAAAATAAATCTCTTTCCCCAAACATGACGCAGATGGATTTTGGATATCGATGAAGAATTGAATATAACGAAGTATACAAAACTCCCAGAATCCTATATATTTAAGTGTGGTGTCTAAAAAACTACAAAGAATTTGAAAATGGTACTTTGATTTTATTTGAGAGGGGAAAATAAGCCAGCATTTTTACATATAAGAAAATGTGATGAGTTAATGATTCAAGAAAGTCTAAAGCATGTTTTGTCATAAGTGTTGTGAAAACACTGACAAAATCTGCTTTTGGAATTATCTTTAAGCTTGTCTACTAAACCTCCTCCTCTTCTCCTTTTAGGATCAAAGGATCATCGATCCAGAGCAAAAAGGAGCCTCCTTCCTTATTTTATCATGATAGCAAAAGTCACAAAGAGGAGAACTTTCTAGTTCTAGTGTATTAGCAAAGTGCTTTCAGTTTTCATCATGTAGTTTCTAAACTCCTGTTAATGAAATTATTCAAATTTTCCTTCTAAATAAATAACTTGGATTTTCTTAAGGCAATCAGGGTGACTTGCCTAGGGTCACTAGGCGGTTTTGAAGCGCTCTATCCACTGCACCACCTAATTCCCTTATATAACTTGGTTTAAAAAAAAAAAGACATAGACAATATGGAAGCAAAGAAAACTAAGGAAAAAACATGGCATAATTCTCTAAGAATTATGTTAGAAGCATGAAAGCTGAGGCTTACAAAGAAAGCTAAGTATAACCCCCCAAAAAAGTTTTAGCTTTACTGGGAAGAGGAATCATAAAAAAAGGAGGGCGCCACCAGAGAGCAGGATGAGATTATGATTTAGACATAACAGATAAAAAAGGAGGGAGGGAGGAAAAAAAGCATTTATTAAGACAAAGCTGCTTAATTCATTTTCCTTCTACTTTTTCAAGGAAAATTATTTTGGGATACGAAAGGACTGAACCCAAGTAAAAGAAGAAAGAAAAGATAGCATGCACTTGTTACGTACCTACTATGTGCAGGCACAGTGCTAAGCACTTTGCATTTATTATCTCATTTGCTCTCTGGGAGGAAAGTGCTATTATTATATCCATTTTACAGCTGAATAAACTGAGGCAAACAGGGGTTGAGTGCCTTGCCCAGGATCACATGGCTAGTAAGGATCTGAGATTTGAACTCAGGTCCTTCTGACTCCAACTCCAGGGCCCTATTCACTGCAATATTTAACTACCTTTTTAAAACACTTTATTTTTAATTTATGGGAAAAAAATAAGAATTTATTTCCATAACATAGTACAATAAAAAAAAAGATGAGTGCACATAAAACTGCAAATATTCTATGCACAATTTTAGACCAATGGTAAGTGTTCAAAGTCAGCAGGCCATGATAAGTTATATCATGGAGTACCAAAATTAAAAAACAACAAAAACACCCTTGCTTTTAAGTCACTCTCATTTACCTATAGAAGGTACTGGAGAATAACAGTACTTCAGAAAAAGGGAAGGGAAATAGAAATAGAGAAGGAGAAATAGAATAATTTTATAAAAATGAATAAGACAATAGGCTTGTGAAGTTGACTGATTCTTGCAAAATACTGCAATGTATTATTAAAAGAATGGTCAGTGGACATCTAGGTTAGGAAACAGTAAACTCAAAGACAGGACATAGCCTAATTGAGAATGGGGCATGCCGAACCAATCTCATTTAATTTTTTGATAGTTACTAGACTACTAGACCAGGGAAATGTCATAGTGATCACTCACCTAGATGTTGGCAAAACATTTAACAAAATCTCTTGTGGAAAAATTCTTGTGGAAATGATGGCAAAACTTGGGATAGGCAACAAGACAGGTGGATTTGGAATTGATTGAATGGTCCCACCCAAAGAGTAGTCCAAGGTCAGCCTGGAAACTAATCTCTAAAGGATTACTCTCTGGATGTGTGATTAGCCCTGTGTTATTTACCATTTTTATCAATGATTTGAATAAAGACATGTGGCATTGTTATCAGATTGCAGATCCACCTAGCTATCTAGAAGAGATAGCTAACTTGCACAGTCAGAAGGTCTCAAGAGGCTAGAATGTGGGACTGAATCTAAGATGATGGAATTTAATAAGGATGAATACAAAGTTCTGGGCTTTCAAAATCAATTTTCTAAGTAAAAGATGGGGGAACTATGACTAAACTTCACCTGAAAATTATTTAGGAGTTTTAGTAAATGTCAAGTTCAATGTGAGTCAGCAATGTGGTGTCAACCAAAAAATGCAAATGCAGTGTCATTGAGACTAGGGAGGTGGTATTTTGCTATACTTTGCCCTGGTTAGCCTACACTTGAAAGAGTGTTCAGTTCGGTGCACCATGTTTTAATGATATCAATAAAATGGAGAGTATCCCAAAGGAGGTAATCAGGATGATGATGGCCCCTGATATCATACAATGAGATGGTAATTCCCAGGGGCTGGATGTTTAGACTGGAGAAGATGTAGGGAAGATGTAATAAAACTGATAGCTTACATTCATACCTCCCTTTAATATTGAATTTATAAAGAGCTTACATACAATTCTCACTTTTGTCCTCAAATATCAGAAGAGCTATCAATGAACATAGAACAGATGGTTCCACTTGGTCCCAGCAGAAACAATTAGAAGCAATGGGTAGAAGTGGCAGAGTGACAAGTTTCATCCCAATATTGGAACATCTTTGTAACAATTATACATCATCCAGCAAAAGTTTCATTTATGTTGAAAAAAGATTCTTCTTTAGATACAGATTAGTTAAGTTGTCCTCTGAGTTTCCATTCACAGTTTTAGAATTCTACCCATGACTACACAATAAGTTGATTGCATATAGAGGGATAAGAGAGATACAATTTTAATACATAGAAGAAATTGCTCAGAGCTTCCAGACTATGCCAAACAATACCACACTTATGTATATTTTCTTTTTACCAAGCTTTTTCAAATTCAATACTGTTTTAGCAGAAGTTCAATTTTTAATTGTTGAGGCCTCTAAGTAAATCATCTGTGAAACTCCTTAAAATTTCCCACGATCAGAATTTGATGAGTTTTCACAGTTTTCAGCATATTAAAGTTTCCCAGTTACTCTTCTCAGTGCTCACTACTAAGATAACCTCATTAACATGAATGACTATTCATGCCTTGGATATACCTGCAAAATATCTACCTTGGGGCCTGGAGCTCCTGATACTTTTCAAGGATAATTAGACTAGTTTATCTTTGATTAAAAAAATAACAATAACACTCTTCCTTAATGACATCCCATGGACCAACTTCCTCCTTCAAGAACATTGCTTTTCTTTTCTTTTTTTTATATTTATTATTTTATTTTAAATTTATGGAATAAAACAAGCATTTTCACAACATAGTATAATAAAAAAAGATGACTACACATGAAACTGTGAATCTATTATGTACAATTTGCTATTCCTTTTAAATATATTATAAAGATATCATGTCAATTTTTCTTTTTTTCCTTTTTCTTTCTCCTCCTCCCTAGCCTTGAGATGGCTATCATTAGACACTTTCCCTTGAACATCCCTGGGGTATGGAATCATTTGACCTTCCTCCAAGTTCACTAAGAGCTGTCACTGGCTTACAAAGAATCCTCAGTTTCTCTTACTCAGATTCATTTCAGTTCAAGATGAACTACTTGTAAGCCACTAGCCAAGGCCAGCCCAAGAAGTTTACGTAGTGAAGGGAAACTATTAACCAAGAGTGTCTAGTTACAACTCCAAATATGTAGAGAAAAAGCAGGAGGAACAATTTTCCATGCACCCAAACGCTTCTGATAGCTGAATGCTTGTGAAATACAGGCAAACGATACTCCCTACCTGTAGCCAATTTATCCTCTACAGAGATGCCAAATTTTAAATTTTCAAAATGCAATTCTGGTCTGATTACCCAAACATATATACTCAAGAAAATCATCAACGGTTTCTCATTACCTTTAGGATGAGATACAAACTCCTCACGCTGGAATTTGAAACTTTTCGAAACCAGGATCCCTGTCTACTGTCCTTGTTATTAGATATCACTTATTAGATATTATTAGATATCACTCCCCTTTGTGCACTCTCTATTCTAGTTAGGTAGAGGAGTTAAGAAGACCTGAGTTCAAATCCTGACTAGTTATGTATTAGTTGCATGACCTTGACAAGTCACCTAACTTCTCTCAAACTCAATTTTCTCATCTATAAAATGGGGATGTAATAACACCTCCCTCCAAGAGTTATTGTGAAGACAAAATGAGATGAGATAACACGTAAAGTTCTTTGCAAAGCTTAAAGTGATTAAGATATCTTATATATCCAACATTTCATCTTATAATTTTAAAAATTAATGTATGTCACAGCACTTTCAAGGCGGGGAATCATATAAAACAGAGTAGGGTCCTAAAACCACCCTTCCACACCCCAGACAAAGCTGGGGATTATCCTTCTGGCTGAGGTTCATAACCTTTTGTACGTCTGGTACCCCCTTCTGGTGAAGTCTATAAATGCATTCTCAGAATAATGTTTTAAAATACATAAAGTAAAATAAAAAGGATTAAAAAGGAAACCAATTATAATGAAATAAAGTTATCAAAATACTTTTAAAAAACAAGTTCATAGTCCCAGGTTAAAGAACCTCTGATCCTTATAGTACAGACTAATAAATAAAGGAGGTGAAAGTCTTGATATTTCATGAATTTACAAATTGATCTATGGGGCTGTTGCAGGTGATGACTCTCATATCTTAGCAGACAGCTTTCTTGACTTTCTGTGCCTGAAAATATTCATACACACACACACACACACACACACACATACACACACATACACATGCACACAGTCATTCACATACCCATGACTATTTATCTGATGATGAGCCTATCTCTTCTCAGTTAGGTTGGTCCTCTGATGGCAGACAGTAATCTGTCCCAAGACCTGGGCTTGAGCCTTTTCAGCCTGGTAGGATCAGGTATATTGGAAAAACAGTGAACTTGGAGCCAGAAGGCCTGAGTTGACCTATGTTACTAACTTAGATTAGTGACTGTAGACAGACCCCTTCACCGATGAAATGGGGAATATGATACTTGAATTTCTTGCTTAGTAGCACCTTATAAACTACTATACAAATGGAACTATAACAGAGGTAATGTAAAATATTTCTACTAAAATTCTTCTCTGGTGTCTCATTATGGTACACAGGTGATTATGGGTTGTTGAAGTTTCTGCTGGTGGAGTCCAAAATCTGGCAAGGTCCTGCTCTGCTGGAAAGGTTTCTAGTATGTCTAGGTGACAGCCTCCTCTGTCATCCAAGACTCAATCTAAACATAGAAAATCTCAACACCAGCAAATGGTGACTTTTTTTTGCCACAGAAATTCAGGAAATTTTTACAATGGCCATGTGAGTGGACAGAGGTCTTAGGGAATAAAACCACAATGTAGTGACAAAAACACTGGCCCTAAGTCCTACTTTTATACGACAGTTTTGGCATTTATTCCTTTGGACTAGTCACTTTAATTCTTTGTGCCTCAGTTTCCTCACCTGTAAAAGAAGGACATTGGTCTAGATCAGCGGTTTTTGTGCTATTGATCCCTTTTCGGAATGTTTTTAAATACATAAAATATATAGAATTAAAAGGAAACCAATTATATTTTTAATAAAGATACAATATTTTCCCATCCAAGGTCACAGAACCGCTGAAATTTATCCACTAAACCCTTGAGCTAGCTGATCGTAGGGTCATAGATTTAGTGTTGAACAGCAGTGTACATTACATAGTCCCGGCTTTTACAGAAGTGGAAACTGAGATCCAAGGAAGTTGAGCCATTTGGCTGAAGCCACATAGGTAGTTGAATAGAAGATGAGAGCCCCACCACCATACCACAGTCCCTTTCCACTGCACAGGACTTCTAAGGTCTCTCTCAACTCGAACTCCTATGTACTTCTGAAGTATAACTAAGTAAGGAGGAGGAGGAGGACTTCAGGACGCCCTGGTGCGCCCAAGTGGGCAGAGAGCCCATTCCCCCATGTCCCTCACCCCGGCATCCTCGGGCGGACCAGCTCGCCCGGGGCCGGGAGAAGTAGAAGTACTCACCCCGCAGCCAGCGGGCCCCCGCGTTCGTGTCCTTCTCCTGGATGAGCCTCCGCTGCGTGTGGCTGCGGCTCACGTACCACAGCATCCACAGCAGCTGGATAAGCATGAGGGTGATGAGGTAGGAGAGAAGGTCGCCCTTGCTGATGCCCGTGGCGTGCACCGCCCAGGCGAACGTGAGCAGCAAGCCTGCCACGAACACGTTCAGCCCGTACTGGCTGCTCAGCACCTCGGCCAGCTTCTGGGGGTAGCCGATCGGACCGGCGACTGGCGGCGGGGGCGGCTCCCCGAGCCCTTCTCCCTGCTCCCACGGCAGCCCCGGCCCCCCGGACACCGCCGGAGCCCAGGTGGACACGGGCAGGGGGCGGTTTGCAACCATGCCGGGCAGGCACCGGCACCGGCAGCAAGGACGACCCTCCGGGAATCCTGAAGGAGAAGTTGAGCTGGCCTCTCCTCCAGCCCGCCACCACCCCTGGCCGCCCTAGGCTGGAGCGGTCACCCAGCCCAGCGAATGCCCTAGCGGGAATTGAAGCGCTGTCCGCTGTGCTGGGGGACTGGAGAAAGGGCGCACTATTCCTCCAGCCTACGGCGCGGGGGTCCTCCCAGCCACTGACCCCCAAGTCGGTGAGGAAGAAAAGGAGAGGAAGGAAAGGTCCCGGTCCGCGGGCGTCGGCTTGGAAGAGCCGCCACGCAAGGAGAGGGCGATGACACGGCAGCTAATAGCTACTTTCCCTGCCCGGTGCCGCCTTTTATGTCAAGCGCTCCTCTAGGCTTCCCTCTTTTTTTTTTCGTCTGTCTTCCTCGCACGTTTGCCCGGTTCCTGTTTAAGTCTATTCGACTCTGGCTTATCTGCGTTGACTGATGAACTTTTGTTTATTTTGTTGTTTGGCAAAGTGGAGTATCCAGCCAGAAAGACACAACCTAAGGTGCTACTATGGTCTTAATGCTCCGCGGGCTGGGTTCCGAGAAAAAAAGTATGAGAGCAAAAGTGAGTCGAGAGAGAGAGAGAGAGAGAGAGAGAGAGAGACAGAGAGACAGAGAGACAGAAAGGTGCATGAGTATGTGTATATACAGATGATGTGTGTGTGCAATGCAAAGAAAAACAACTCTGAAATATTTTAGAATTCTGATCAATGCAATGTCCAATCATATCTTTAGAGGACCTATGATGAAATATGTTATTTACTTCTTCATAGAGAAATGATGGATGGATGGACTCAGGTACAGGAAACTATGCAGATTCATTCTGCTTGACTATGCTTAGTACAATGAGTTTTTTTCCTTTTTTTTTCAAGTTGGAGGGTATGGGGAGGAGAGAGTAGGCTAGCAATACAGATGCCAAAAAAGGGAAGGACCATGGAAACTGTTTTTATATTCATAGAAAAGTAGTAATCATAGAAATGCAGGACAAATTTGAAAGTAATACGTGGAATTTATTATAAACTTTTTTTAAGCCACATAAAATGGAGGTTCACAATTTCATATAAAATTCTCTTTTTATGTTCTGTTGCATAGATGGAAATGGTTTTTGGGGGTGCTCAAGTTTTTTAAAAAAAATGAAAGTGCATATAATAACTTCACATATATAATGGCATCAGATTGCTTGCTTTCTCAACAGGTGGGGGAGGGACTGGAGGAAGGAAGAGAATTTGGAACTGAAAATTAAAAAGAAGAAATAACAAGAAGAAAACAAGAAAATACAAGTGACTGTATGTGTTGGAGAAAAAGAGAGTCCCTTGCTAGCTTTCCTCACCCACTCCCCAAGACCCTCTTTAAAAAAAAAAAGCAAGGAAATGCCCAAAGCAAAGAAAGTCTTAGAACCTGAGATTATTTAATAATATTTGTAAAATGCTTTGCAAACCTTAAAAGTACTATATAAATACTAGTTATTATTATTAAGGCAGCTACATGGCAAAGTGGACCTGGGGTCAAGAACCACCTCATTCCTCTCTGGCCTCTAACACTTATTAGTTCTGTGACCCTGGATAAGTCACTTCATCTTTGTCTGCTTCCTTTTCCTCATCTGTAAAATAAGGGTAATAACCGTGACTATCTCTTCCAGGTCTTGTGAACATAAGTGAGGCTCCTCATTCTAAAGATGACAAAAAAAGGCCCAGAGAGGCCCAGAGAGAGGGATTCAAAGCTACACAAGAGAGAAAGGAGACAGTGTCCTGACTCACAGTCCATTTTCTCTTTCCACCATTTGTCCTCTGGCCTAAGTACTAAAGGATATCAGGACAGCTGGGAGAGTCTACCTGTAGGAAGAATAAGTGGCATTTATATGGGGTTTGACTAGGTATAAGTCCAAGCATCCCCATTTCACAGATGGAGAAACTGAGCCTCAGAAAACTGAAGGGACTTGTCCAATATCACACAACAAGTAAGCATCAGAAGCATTCAAACCCACCTCCTTTAGTCTGTGCTCTGCACTTCTCTAATCAATCACAAATTCTAAGATGGTGGGGCCATGAACTTTCCACCCCTGTTGAACCAGTTCTGCTTTTTTTGTAAGAATCAGCTCAAGAATAGAAATTTCACCCCACTCCCATTTGTTTCTCCATTTTTTGTGAAGAAATTATCATTAAGGTACGCCAATAAATCATTAACTGCCCCAGTAAATGTCTACTTGAGCCTTCCTGCATGTTGCTAAAGTGGTCCTCAGGCAGCAGACAGCATTGGCTCTACTTCCAAGATTCTTCATCCAGGTAACCTGTCAGAACTTGAACTCCCCTGGCCCAGCCTTTGAAAACAGAGTCACCTGTACCACGATGATGAAGCAATATCTGAGGACTTCAGTCTAGACATTAACCATATAATCCCTAAAGGGAAACGTGGAGAAGTTATGGGGAGCTAGGAAGACAAGCCTTCTTTTCAAGGTAAATTTGTGCTGACATAAATCTGAGTGAAGATAGGGAAGAGAAAATGAGGAGAGAAAGGCCAGTCAATAAAGAAACAAACATTTATCAAATACCTACTATGTGTCAGACAGGACATTAAGTGCTGAGAATACAAAAAAAGGCAAAAACACAATCCCTGCCTCCAAGGAGTTCACATTCATGCCACAAGTTTTTGTAAGTTTTGGCAGGACTTTCTTTTGAAATATTCACTGGAATCAACAAATGTTAGAGTTATAAGATACTTTAACGTTGTCCTTAGTATTTTTCACAAGATTCAGCTCATTCTTGGAAATCAGAGTTGCTTATTACTTGTTTAACTTTGACCAAGTCATATCACTTCCTGGGCCTCAGTTTCTTCACCTGTAAAAGAATCTGGAGAAGGAAATGGCAAACCACTCCAGTATTTTTGCCAGGAAAACTCCAATGGCGTCATCAAGAGTTGGACACAACTGAAATGGCTAAACAACAACAATAAAGGTCTATTCTAGCTCTAAAACTATGACCTCATCCAAACTATTGACTTCTAAAGCTCTTCATAATCTGGTCTTTTCCTACCTTTTCTAACCTTCTTACCCTTTACTCCCCTCAATATACTCTACAACCTACTGTACTGTCCCTCTACTCTCAGCCTGAGACACTCTTGGTGCCTGGAAAGCTCTTTCCTCACTTCTGCTTCCTGGCTTCCCTGGTTTCAAGTCTCAGCTAAAATCCCACCTTCTGCAAGAAGACTTTCCTGCTCCCCTTTAATGCTACTGTTTTCTCTCCGAGGTTACTTCTAATTGATTATTTATATTGTATTGTGCAGATGGGATACATATTACATATATAAAAGATATATATGCATTTACATACATACACATAAATCTATCTTTTCTGTACAGTTATCTATTGCCTCCCTGTTAGAGTGTAAGCTCCTTGAGGGAAGAGCCTATTTTTTACCCAGCACTTAGCAGAATGCCTAGAACATGGTGAGTTTTTAACAAATACTCTTTGGCTCGTTGACTTTCTTAAGATCTTGTTCATGAATGGGTTAACTTTCCTTCCACAATTTTAAACCATGAAATCCTTTATCTGAACACTTTGAAATCTACTTTCCTAAAATTCTAAGATAGAATGATAGTGGTGGTGGTTGTGTGTGTGTGTGTGTGTGTGTGTGTGTATGAAAAATTATGGCTAAGGCAAGACCTTGAAGTGACCTTAGAATCATCTAGAGCAGTGGTTCTCAAAGTGTGAACCAGGGACCCTTTCTTTCAGTAAGTCCTAAGGTCAAAACTATTTTCATAATGACACTAAAACACTTTCATTTCAAATGTGATATCAGACAAAATATCAACAAAACGTTTTGGGGGGAAGGGTCCTCAAATTTTTTCTGAATGAAAAGGGATCCCAAGAACTGTTGTCCTATGGAAAAGTGGGTAGGCTGGTCACAAAGGGCCATACAAGGCAGACTCAGATAGGAGCTATGTACTAAGCACCTTAGGACCTCTCCTTAGTACTACCCAAGTTACAGAAAAGTTGTATGTGCCACTTTTCTCACTGTATTCTCATTTACTGCCTTCCATGTCTCTGCCCTGGACTTAGTAAGGATTTTTTAAGTTTTTACTGATATTTTTGGTTTCTTACATTACCATAGTTATCCCAAGTATCCCTCTCCCTCACTTAGCAACTTTTTAATCAGAGGATTTAGAGCTAGTCCAATGCCTTCATTTAGAATGAGCAAAGTAAGACCCAGAAAGGACTTGCCTTAAGACCACAATGGTAATAAGCGGGGGAAGTCAGGATTTGAACTCCATTCTCTTGCCTCCAAATGCAGTGCTTCTTCCTATACTCTCTCTCTCTCTCTCTCTCTCTCTCTCTCTCTCTCTCTCTATATATATATATATATATATATATATATATATATATATATATATATAAAATTATATATTAATTATTATTATATATAATATATATTATATATATAATATATTAATATTATATATATTAATATATATTATATATATATGTGTGTTCCTGTTTGCTATCCTTTCTTCATGCCACATCATGATCTCTGTTTCTGATGCCAGTTTGCTCATTTTTTGCCTGATGATTTGGCTTAGTCTTCTTGACCTTGGACCCTATCAATCTCTGATAAGCCCTTCTGGAGACAGCTCTCTGGGACTCAGGGTGCATTAACACCATGTGGAAATGAAGAGGGCTGCCTATAATAAAACTGATTTGAATTTCATCTTCTTGCTCATCTATAACCTTGGCAAAGATGTAAATAGACTGGATTGACCAAAAGGGTTAAGTCATACAACTTGGCATTAAGTATACTACCTGTCACCCCAAATGTCAGTGTTGTAACGTTATATTCTTCTGAGTTAAAAAGATGGAGAGGCTTATCGCTTCAAGCAGGTGGAGGCCTTGTGTCACCAATCATCTGCGAAAACAGAAAGACTTCAGCCCTCAGGGTTAGCTAGTACCCAAATAGGTCAGAAGCCAAGGCTGTCACTGAGGCCCTGGTCCAGAACTTACTCCATAGTTTACTATAACTAGGACTACGATAGTGGGAACTTTAGCTCTACTCCTGGCCCCTCCCTAGGACTGAATTTGAGGCTTCTTTGGAATGTACAGCCAAGCACAGGAGCACCTCATCTGCCCTGTGTCTGAGGAGTAAAGGGACTTTTCCTCTCCAGTACCCACACACCAGGCAAGAAAACCCTGTTAAGGATCAGGATCTCAGATACTGGAGCTAAATGGAAACTAACTGCATCCTCCACCTATAATTCAACCCCTTTGATCTGAGGATAAGGAAAAAGAACTGGCACCAAATGAGAGTTGTCAGGCCCCTAGCACCTGATTACCATTTATTCTATAATGAACAAATTCACCTTCATCTCAGTTCTCTATTGTTTGGAAAGAAAAAATAAAAAGGCTTATCCCGCAGCGCCATCAGAGACACTGCCCTCCATTATACAAATCAGTTAACTTCAGCATGTGACCTCAGAGTTACCCAGTTAACTAGCATTTCTCCCCCATACTGTGGCTAGCAAATTCCCACCCCCTCTGCTAATCCTGGTAATTTAATTGCCATCTTCTAAGGCAAATTTTTCTTTGTATGGCCTACCCAACCATCACCCACTCCAGCCCTACCCCTTCTCTGTCCTTATCTCCTCTGCCCTTTGTTTCCATTGGGCCCTCTATACATGCTACTATTAACAGAGCAAATTCCCTTTCATCTTCTTCCTCTCACACTCTTTCCCTATTCTCACGTTCTTGGGAATGTGTCTTCCCTCTAGAAGACACTTGAAGCCCTGGCCACCCTCTCCATTCCTGGCCCAGGGTGTCAGAAACAGGCACGCTTCATGCTAATCACTGCTGCATCCAGACTGTGTCCTCTGACACCATCGTTAACACTCCTAAGGAGTACCAGGCCTTTCTATTATCACCCAGCCCTGAGCCCAGATGCTGTAACTATGACCTCCAGGTCACTCTCCCAAACTCTCCTCACACTTTGGGATTTTAGAATGTATGTTAAGATTTCCTGTTACTCTAACTTCAAAGTTCACCAACCTCAACTCCTACGACATGAAGCAAAAACATCAGACTCACAGCTGCTGGTCAACTCTCCAGTGCAAGCAGAATCAGATGAAAATGTAATTGGGAAATGTTTAACAAGATGAATAAAAAATACAACATAATGTTAATTTGTAGTTTTCTAAGTTGTTATGTGGCCGCAGGGATGTTTCTATTTGAGTTCCCAGGTCTCTCCATCCTTAAAAACCTTCATTCTGTTCCCTCTTGATAAAGTGGTTATCTCTGGCAGTGCCCTCAACCTCTAATCTTCTCTGATTAGTGTGTTCCCAAGTCTCTATCTAAGGAAGCACCCACACCAATCATACTTACTCCAAGCCTGGTTACATCCATGACCGTGTCCTTCTAAACCTCATCCCAGCTCAGGTTCCTTCCCCACCCAACCCAACTTGCTTTTCCCTAGATCCATTCCTCCTTTGTGCTTCTATTTGTACCCCCCGGCCCTTAGCAAAGTTCTTAGTACAAAGGCAGTTGGTTGCTTGGTTGCTGTTCGCTGCTTTTCGTTGTTTTTGAAGAGGACCAAAATGACCTAATTACACGAGAGTCAAGTTATAGTGTGTCCGACTGCGGCTGATTTGGCAAATGTACATTTTGCCTTCGAACAACATGGCCAGCCCGTCAGAGTTGTGCTCTCTGCAGTAGAGTTCGAATGCTTGACAGTTTACTTTGAGAAAGGACCTCAGTGCCTGGTATCTTATCCTGCCAAGTGATCTTCAGAATCTTCCTAAGACAATTCAAATGGAAGCGATTCAGTTTCCTGGCATGGCGCTGGTAGACTGTCCAGATGTCACAGGTACACAATCAGGTCAGCACGACTCTGTAGACCTTCAGTTTGGTAGTCAGTCTAATACCTCTTCTCTCCTATACTTTCTCAGAGCCTCTCAAACACTGAGCTAGCTCTGGCAATGCATGCGTCAATCTCATTATCAATGTACACATCCCTGGAAAGCACACTACCAAGTTTAGTGCACAATAAATGCTTTAGCTATCATCTATCTTTGCAAACCTGTCTACATGCTCCACCTCCACTTCCTCATTTCCCACCCACTTCTCCACCCCTTACAGCCTGGCTTATAACGTCACTACTCCACTGACACTGTCTTCTCTAATGACCTCAACAATGAACTTGGTTCAATCCTTATTTTCTTTGACCTCTGCAGATTTCACAGTTAACTGATCCTGTCTTCCTAGACATTATCTCCTCCTTGACTTTTCACAACACTGCTCTCTCCTAGTCCTTCTCTCTAACCTCTCAGTCTCCTCAGCTGGATCACTTATCTCCTGCACCTTAAGCATGGGTGCTGGAACACCCTTGTGACCTCTTCAGCTCCCATGTAGTCACTTCTCTCCATGAAGACTCCTAAATCTTTACATTTGACCCTAAATTCTCCTTGCCTCCATTCACATGTCAAATTGCCTGCTGCACATCCAAATATGGCCCCGAGGTATCTCAAAACCAACATGTTCAAAATGTCTTAAGTCCCCTCCTCTAAATTTCACAATTATTCTCCTATTCAGGGAGGTTTGCATCCTCAGTTATCCTTGACTTTCTCCTTATCCTCTATCAAATCAGTTACCAAGTTCCATCAGTTCTAACTCCCCATCTCTCCCCTCTTTTGCACTCATAACCACTACACAGTTTCAGGATAACCACTTCCCTAGTTCAAGACCTAATCACCTCTTGCCAGCATGACTCAAATAGCCTCACTGGTCTTCCACTTCAAGACTTCCTTCTCCAACTCATCCTCCCAACGGATACCAAAATAATCCTCCCAAGGCAACAGGTCTGACCACATTAATTTGAAACTCAAAAATCTCCAGTGGTTCCTTAGGATAAAATGCAAAATTCCCAACCTGAAACCTTCTACAATCTGACTCCAACCTAATGACCTTGTGTACATTGCTCCAGGGAACAAGCACCCAGACTTCTGTTTCCTCATCTGTAAAATAAGGGATTTGGACTCAATGGGCTGAGGTCTCTTTCAGTTCTAGATCTAAGATCCTATGAGGTTCACTATGGATGTAATGATTTGTACCCTCACATGTACGGCTCTTCCATGAAGGCTTCTCTATCTGCTTAGGGGTCAGCGCTTTCTTCTTCTTCAAATTAACTTGTATTTAGTTCTATGTGTACACAATTCTTCCCACCACCCTCCAACCCCATCTCCCCGAGGATAATTTGCAAGCTCCTTGGGAAGCATTTGAAAAGCACTATTTCATTTTTGGGTAAGGGACAGAGAGGGACAATACCAAGCACATAATGTGTGTGGAACTGAATTTATCACAGTAAAAATAATAAACATCTAGGTTTTTTTTCACATCATAACATTAATGCCGTATTTTAAATTTAGGCATTTCTATATTTAAATTAGGAATGATTTTTATGCATCCCTGAACATTTCTCCAACCAACTTAGAAAGGTTTCTCTCTAAAAGGTGACAAAATTCAAGAATATGCCCAATTAATAAACACATACAAAAAATAAAAAGAAGCACATTTTGCAAAATGTAATTTAATGTTAAGAAAAAAATGTATTAAACTCATTTCAAATGGCTAAAAAACCCTAACATTAAACAAATACAGAAAACTTGGCATAATTATTTACACAAGAAATAATTTAACATTAAGAGGTACAGGAAAAGTACTGCTTTTAATAAGAATTCCCACTTAAAAAAAATTGTAAAAATAAAGTATACCATATTTACTCAAATGAGTTTTAAAGGCACAGGACAATGTAATTCTTTTAAAGACACGTGAAGTCAACATACAAAATTACAAATCTACCCTGAAAAGGGGGCAAAAATAAATTAGTCATTCAAACAACATATTGGGAATGCATTCTAGAGCTAGAATATAAATTTCACTTTTACTCACAGACCTGTTAGAATCTTTAAATTATAATATTTTCCCCTAGTCATTAAAACTCAGACTGCAAATTTCAAAAAATCATTTAGATGTTAACAGTAATCTGTGCCATTCCACAACTCAAGTTCAGGGCTATGCTAAAAAAAAAGAGAATTCACCCTGATTTCAAGCAACTGTCCATTGTAAGACTTTCCCAAGTAAAACTCTCTTTTTCGGAGGCTGGAAATACTTGATGGCTTATTCTGTCCTTCTTCCACATTCTGTTTTATTGGTTTAGTGTTTGCACATTTGCTTCCAATCTAAAACCTAAAAGAAAGACATCATTTAAATCTCACCAAAATAGGAAAGATTTTAAATCAATTATGTTTTTTTTAAAAACCTAAATATTCAAAATAACATTTTCTGATTTCCCCATCACTCAAAGCCTCTGATGGCCCAGACACCAGGCATCTAGCCACTCTGCTACATGTGCCCAAGTCAAGGATCAGAATTTTAACTATTCAAGAGAGTGAAAGCTATCCTCACCATGAGCTCCAATCATTCCATCCCTCCCTGCCCTCTTAGTCTGTGCCCCTACTCTGGTCTCACTTTTTTCCTTTCCTAATTTTAACCAGTTCGATTCGATTCTGTTTTCTATCCCAGAACTACATCACCTGGTACAACTCACTCGTGCCCTCTTAACTCCCAGACTAGGTTACCCTCACCATCTCCATTCTTTCTTCCTACTCTTATGCTGAACAAGGCAGGAAAAAGGCAACTATGCAACTGGTTCCAGTACCAGTGTGTGTTGTCTAATCTCATGAGTCCTCAATGCTATACAGCAGTGTTATTGTGCTTTCCTTATTAACCTAATATGTTCTATACAATAGCTATTCCAAACCTTCTCTTCTCTCTTCAAGCCAACAGTACTGCCTTCCCTAACAGATATCCCTTACTCCCTCACTCCCTGATAAGACAAAGGACCTTACATTACATTTTATGAAGAAAACAGAGGGTATCTGTCATGAGCTCCCTCTTCATCCCAGTAACAAACCTACACCTCAACATCATCCCTGACACGCTAATCACTGACAAACAGGTGGCCATTCTCCTTGTCAAGGCCAATCCCTCTACTTGGGCCCTGATCCCACCTTGTCCTATTTCTTCCAGTACATGTCTCTTTAAACATCCCTTTTCTCTCTAATCTTTTCTTAAATAAACTTATTCTTTCCCTTCTACTAACATGCCCAGATGTCCTCCATGCTTTAAAAAATCTTCTCTTGAAGATTTCTTTGCCATTCTCTTTTTTCAGTTAAACTCCTAAAAAAGTCATTTATTCTAGTTGCCTCTATTTCCTTATCTTTCATTTTCTTCCAATCCCCTATCATTCTACTAAAACTGCTCGCTCCAAGGTTATCAATGATCTATTTGCTAGATCCACCGGCTTCCTAATTTTTGACCTCTCTAGATAGCTTCTGACACTGCTGACTACCCCTTATTACTTGATATCCTCTTCTCTCTGCGTTTTAAGACAATGTTTTCTTTTGTCTGACTATATCTTCTCAGTCTCCTTTGCTGGATCACTATCCATGTCTCACCCAGTAGGAAAAAGTATACTTAAGGGCTCTATCTTGGGTTTCCTCCCTCTATACTCTTTCAGCGAACATCTATTTCTATGGGTATTACTACTATCTCTACGTAAATGACTCCGTCTAGGGATTTAAACAACATCCCTCTCCTGAACACCAGTCACCATCATCGGCTGCCTACTAAACCACTCCAACTGGATGTTGGAACAGACATCTCAAACTCAATAGGTCCACTACAAAACTCGTTATCTTTCGCCCTAAACCCATTCTGCCTCCTAAATTCTGTTTCAGTCAAGAAGACCATCATTCTTCTATTTATCCAAATTTGCAACCTCAGAATTATCCTTTATTTTTCACCCTCTCACTTCAGGCTCCAAGTCCAGTTGATCTCTCTCCACAATATCCCTCATATCCATTCCCTTCTCTCCACTCCCATAATCAGCACCCTAACTCAAGATCTCATGACTTGTAGTCTACATTTCTGCAATAGCTTCCTAACTGATCTCCATGCTTCCAGTATCTTCCCCCCGTATAATCTATCTCCACAGCGCTACCACATTGATTGATATATTTTTGTTCCAAATTTGAAAAAGATAAATAAAAGGCTCACTCTTACTTATTCTGAATCACAAAGGTTCTAATTTAGTAATATCTAAAAAGAAACCAACCATTAATAACATTTCAAAAGTATGTTGCTAAATTTTTCAAATTTAAAACAGTATGAAATAAAACAGATTAACCTGTTGCTTAAAATTCCTATTTCATGAATTATTACCTTGAATATCAGCCAAGGAGGGAGACAAGCATTATGGCACCCATAAACTGGGTAAATAATATCAAAGGAGTGAAAAGTGTCCAAACAGGCCATAAGGCAATGTTGAAACTGAAAAGGAAAAAATTAGTTCGTTTCACTTTTCTAGAATAATATCTGTACAAAGAAATTTTTATTTGCTGTTTATTATTATTATATAAATATTAAGTTGTTTAAAAACTCACTTTATACACTGCTGGAAAATATTCAAAAAATAGCTACCACCTTGGTTCAGGCCCTAATTACATCTCACCCAGATAACTGCCTTCTAATTGGCCTCCTGCCTCAAGTCTCTCTCCATTTCTGTCTAGTTCAGTCCAGTCCAGTCAAAAAACATTTACTAAGCACTTAGTATATGCCAAGTGCTAGAAATGAAAAAAAAAAGGCAAAAAATAGGTTGAATTTTTACTTAAAATTAAGTCATCTTTTGTTTCAAAACATCTTTTTTTTTTAACATAGTATCTTTCTGAGTGAGTGAGAGCAGAATATGCTGGGAAATAGATGTAGTAAAAAAATTTAAGTAAGAAGAAAATAAATTAACTTTAATTATGTAAAGAACTTTTAAATATGTCAACTGTAATTACGTCTATAATGTTTACAAGAGATAGAATTATCAGCAGAGGAATAGGTATAGTACATTAGACATGAAATAATCTAATATCATAAAATTTGGGGCTGCACAAGTAAATTTTATATATATCCTATAATTAGTTTCCCTGCCAGCAAAGCTATAAGAAACAAAAGGTACTATTCCACAGTTCCTTTCTGCTCTTTTTCCCACGTCCTGATGAGGTTCCAGTGAAAGAAAAGAAATGTATTGTATAAAATGTTGAAGTACTTAATTCAGCCCAGAAGATAGGAGAGGGTGATTTTGTGGTAAATTGTCTGGACCCTAAAAGGAATCAGTTTTATCCTCACTGTATGTTATCTCATACCTTCTCTTCCCTAGCTACTGAAAGGGTTTCATTGAAAAAAAATGTTTACTTTAAGTGAGCTTCTATAAATGTCTTTCTTTACTTTCGAGGCTGTATTACGTTACATGCCTAAAACCATAGCAACAGATCTCAGTGTAGAAATACACCTTTCACTCTATCTAATGCTTCAAAAACTTGTAGAGATCCATCTGACTAGAGGACAAATGAATTATGTCGAGTAAAAAAATGAATACTCTTAATACTAACTGGTCCAAATGTTCAACAGTGGGGTAAATAAGTGTAGTTCTAATACTTTGTGTTCCCTCAAAACCTTGCCAGAAAATGGTACTTCTATAGAGATGAACAGATCACTTCCTCAGGTAAAAGCATAGTTTTGCACTCTGGAAATGTAAGTAGTTTGAATTTTTTCCCCTAGCATAGTTAAAGTAGATCACTTCACCTAGCAATATTTATTTAATTGTAGTCAAGTGTAACTCTCAGTACCATTTTGTTGGTAACACAATAATAAAAATTAATACTCATTAATTCCAAGCTTCTTCCTTCAAGAAACTTCAATTTTATTGGTGTCAAAAATGCCCTTAATGATGCAACCCACTAAACTCTTTACTGAACTTAAGACCATTCTCATGAGTTGCTATAACCAATATTCATCGTCTTCTGTCCAGCTCTCTAATGATGAGCTGCTCCTAACCTAGCTAAGATTGGTGCTTAGAAAACAAACATTCAGTAAAGGTAGCTTCTACTAGTTGATTTAAAAATCAAATCAATTATTAACTTTCCCACTAGAAATTTTAAAATATGCAATTCTATCTAACTCAGATACTACATGAAGATAAATCTGAAAAATATCCAAACTTCTGTGTTTTAAATGGGATAGGAAAATCAATGAGTAGTCACTCAATCGCTTTATCAAGTAAAGAGTCATGGCAGCAAAGGATTACAGCAGTTTACAAACTTTCTTCCCAAAAATCATAGAAGATGATGGAAGTATATTACTTTACATATCACCTTGCAATACAGTCAAAAACAAGAGTGGAAAAAATGAGCCTGTAGAAAACTTGGCATAAAGCACTAGGCCAAATCATTCCAAAAACATTATAATGCGACTGAAAGAAGGAAAATAAAGAGGCAAAAAATAATTTGCCAACATTTCTGCAACAAACTATTCTCATCATAAAAGACAGTGAACCTACATGAACTCTAAACCATTACACCCTGATGCCCATATAGAGAAAGTGAAAATGGCATTAAAGAAAATGAAACAGAGAAAAGGGGATGGACTGGAGAGCAGGCAAAGAAAAAATAAATCTATTCTGGAAACAAATCATTTTGAAAGCATTAAAGGATAAATTTCCAAAGATATATAAAAGAGAAGATACTAAAAGACAAAAAAAAAATCAGATATTATTACACATAGAAAGGTGATCAATATCTTAATTCTCTCTACAAAATATGAGAATTAGTATGCACATATTGAGCTTATTTGATATAAATATGAAAAGGGAATAGGCAGGCTTCTCTACAGCAGATGACATCTTCAAAGTTACACAACTGACTTAAAGATAGAGAATATACAAAATCTCCATAGTTTGATTATAAAAATCATTTCATGAGTTAGAATGCAATTTGAAAAACTGTCCTCCAACAAGTTATCTCTAATGTGTATGTTAAAACCATGTGATATTTTTGATGGATGTAATCAGATAACTTTATTCAATGATCTAATTTATATAAAGCAAGATATAAAACAGAGAGACATGCCAATTCAAGTTATATTGATCTCAAGAAAGTATCTTACACCTAGTCCCAGACAGTAGCAGGATTACCTAGAGACAGTAAGGTTTTCCAGATCCTACCTGTAAAAGTGGGATGGTATTAATCCCTATACCATAAGGGCTTCTTAATGATATCCATAACCATTCAAAAGAGATTGGCTTAACAATCTACACAGGAAAAAACAAATAGATGAAGCCTGCAGCTAAGAAGACAGTACTTCAAATCAGAACTGAGCAAAAGAAAGGGAGCTAGACTGCACGTGGGAGATTACAATGCAATCTCAATCTGTTTCTAAACCTAGAAATCCATTTATTTCAACAACCACATTTATGTTTATGCTACATGGATGGAAAACATTACAACAATTAAAGCATGTTTGTTATAGATAGCCCAGAAGAAACAGAGAAATGAGTGATGTGAGTAAGAAGCCAATATACAATCAGTAATGGCGCACATACAAGAAATGGTTATGAAAGATCTAAGTAAGATATGGGCTAGGAATATATAAAAAAAAATGTGGCCTAAGTACTGTGATGGTCCCCTGGTAAGGTAAAATACAACCAAACCACATAGAGAAAGGTACCCAGCATGTAGGATGGGTCCTTTACTGAAAATCTATAGGACAAGAATTGAACAGGATAGGAAGACACAGGTAGCTTCTGTCTATCTCACAGCGGGGTGCCCAAACATCAATTAGATCATGGATCCACTAAAATCGTAAAGCAGGAAAAGAAGATGGCAACTGTTATCTCAGCAGAAGAAAGAAAACATACTTCCTTCTCAGCAGAGACGGAGGTACCTGCAGGCACAGAACACTGCAGACATTGTCCGATAATCTCTGGGCTCTTGGATTTGCTCACTTTTTCTCAGGGTTGGGGGAGGGCATAATGGGAAATGATTATGGCTTAAAAAATATAAGGCCCTAAAGAAACTTTAGGAAAAACAACTATATTGCCAAGAATAGCACCAGTATTATACTTAGGGATGTAGAGGAAGTGCCGCAACATGTGAAAAGGAAATCTGTAGGTTTCCATGACAACTCCACTTCCTCTACCACTAATCCAGGTAAATTCCTCCCTGCCTGTGCCTGCTCTAAAATGAACTTTGTTCCAGGTGTACTTCCTCCTCCCTGGGATCTGTAGTCCATCCAGTATTGCCTCTCTCTGCCAGCAATAGCCAGTCCTTCATCAGCCCAGGAACCTCATGTAGTTCTGGAGAGCATTTTCCTGCTCACCACAATCCCCACTTCACACGCCCCACCTGAAAATACTACTAGTTCTGTCAGATTTCAAATTTTAAAAATTTGTAACTATACCAAAAATCAATGCAGTATAAGATGTCATAGTCTCAGATACAGAAAAAAAGGAGAGGCATAAAAATCAACTTTGTTATATTTTGAAGTTACTCTAGAAATGAGAAATTACTGTGTTTTACATCAAAATTTACTTACCAAATTCCTGCTAAAATGAAAGTAGCAGTTGTAAGAGGTATCAGTACTGGATATTTGACATCATAGTCTCCAATTCCACAATACCATTCCAGATACAAAATGCAGTAAAATGCAATGGCTAAGCTTGTGATCAAAAGACTGATACCAACCAGAAGCCACCTGAAGGAAAAAAAAGAACAGTATAGAAAAACAGTGAACAAATGTTACAAACTTCAAAAATTTCATTGATTAACAGAAAATCAAAACCACTGCTTACAAAGAATAGAAAGAAAGAAAGAAAGAGAACTAAAGAAAAACAACAACTACTGGGGCTGCTGGAGAAAATAAAACAATCTGAAGACTGGCCATGTCCTTGGGAACCTTGTAATCTTGTTGGGGAGCCAAGGCACAAACTCATGAAAGAACTAAGTAGCCACATGAGATAACAACTCTTGAGTGCACTGGGCAGACAGGGAGGGCAGTATGCAGTGACCATGAAAAGGGCACAGAGCAGGATAAGCCAAGATAACCAGGAGAACCAGGGGATGGAAGTAGGTTTGGGAGGAGGGAATAGTGAAAAGTGTCAAATGCTGCAGACACCAAAAAAGAATGAGGCTACTGGGCATGGTTAGAGTGAAGTAAACAGAACTAAGGAAATACTGTACAAAAAGACTGAAATAATACATGTTGAAAAGATCCAAAAAACAAAACAACATTTTGTTTAATGTTAAGTAATTAATTTTAATGACCACCAAGGCCCATAGAAGACCAGAACACATGTAAAAGTAAGGGCCATGATCTTGTGATATTAAATATAGTCAGACACAATGTATTGGTTAGTTTTTCTAAATTACTTTTAATTCTATTTGTAAAAAATCTTTGTTAAAAGGAAGGAAACTGAGGCTCAGAGAGAGGAATAATACCAACTTATTGTCTAACTCCAAACCTGTTCCTCCTACTGCCCCCTCTATCTCTCAGCAGCTCATTTTGCGCCTGCCTCCACTCATGCCTAGCCACACTGCTCAGGCCCAGCTCAGCGATGAAGAGCTCTGAAGATTTTCTGGGCAGCACCTTCTCATACCATCCTCTTTTCACCCAGTGCTCACAGAGGAGCTCTGAGAACAGAAAGTCAGTCAATGTCCTATTATTCTTTCTTCTATATTCACATCATATTTCACAAAGGAGGCTGTAAGGTCCCTGAGGACAGGAACTGTCTTCCATATTTCTTTTATATTCCCCACAGATGACAATAAGTAACCGTCAAACTGAATGTGACTTACATAAAAAAAACAAAAAACCTCAGATTCTATTAGAGCCACTTTTCATTCCACTAAACAAAAATATCTTGATTTTTAAAAATAAATCACAGAAATAAAAAGATATACAAATATGCGGAAGCGGCATGTAAAATGGATAAAGCTGATCTCAGGTTTTAGTCCTACCTCTCTCTGAGCCATACCCACCAGCTATATGACCCTAAGAAAAGTGACCTTAACCTCTCAGTGTTCTGGACAACTCTCTAAGATCATAAATTGCAAAGATGCTCACCTGCAGTTGTACAAAGAGTGATTTCACTCAAGGAATTCCTTCTTACCTATGAAATCACATGTCCCTTTCGCTATAGATCTATAACGTTAAAGTATGTTACAGATATGACTTACTTTTTAAAATGCATTGTTACAGAAAAATTAGCTGCAATGTAAATTTAATAAAGTACACTTTTCTCTTATAATAATAATTAGAGTTGAAGCTACTCAGGAAATACCATGCAAATTATGCACTGAAAACTTACAGTAAAAAAGGGATTAACATGGTAGTTGTCTCCAAGGTATACTGCATAGTAGAGTTGAAAAGTAGTGGTTTAAAACAATAGGTTTACTTAAAAATATCTAGATTACCTAAGTGTCTTCCCAGTGGAGTCTTGAAAAGGAACTTATGCTATTTCATTTGTTGACAAAAGCAAAACATTAACAATAAAGTAACAGATACACCAAAATGTTTCCTTACAAAACTGAATTTCCTTACCCACTTGTTTGTATGTTTTCCTTCACAGTTTTAAAAAATTCAACATAATATGTCACAACAATGGATGCCAAAATCCAAAAGGCAGAATGGATATTAAGTCTTGGAAGGGGTTTTTCTTTTTTCTCAACAGCTGTAGATTCTTCTGCAAATAAGAAGAGGATTTGTCTGATTACTTTATAAAACGAAACAATGTATCATCTGTTTTACATAGGCACATCACTTCTAAAGAACCTAAATTGTCTCAGCAGTAGATGAAAGGAAATATCAGAAAAAGAATATCACTCCAGACTTTTAAAACGTAAACATATTTGTGAGAAAAAAAAACAGGAGAAAGAATATTGGACTCATTTTGTCTAAATATTTTTGAGGCTCATATCAATTATACTTGGATACCTTTAGAAAAAATAAGACATTTTACAGAGCAGGGATTATTTTGTCATCTGGAAAATGATGCTGATTCAGTTTATCATCAATCAGAAGCCTGAATCCTTATTAAAGGTTAAAAAAAAAAGGAAAAATATTGGCAAAATAAGAACATGAATTCTGATCAGTCCCAAAACCCTTCTATAATTTACTTGCTTTTTGAAATGTATTTTTAAAAAAAATAATTTCTGAGTTAGTGGAAAGCATACTGGTCTGGAAATAAAGGAGACTTTGGTTCTAGTCTTGGCCATCATAACAACTCTCACAAGTCACAAATTCTGCAGGACCTGTTACAAAGTGAGGGGTTGAACAGATCTTCTCTAAGTTCTTAGCAGCTAGGGTCTGGCATTCTATGATTCTGATTACTGTTAAGGGGGAAGAAGAGGGCTCAAGGAGTCCATTGACCTTGTCTTAGCTTTAAAAATCACTGATACATTACAGTCTCATGAAAATAGGGGAAAATCCTTTTATCTAATAGCTTTTGATGAAAGAGATTCATATATGTGGATATAAAAATCTCTGTGAATAATTACAATAGTTATCACATTGAAAAACTAGAATTTATCTACTCTTCCTAACAAAATTAAAAATCTTCAGTTTGTTCAATTATAGACTTATGTTTAAAATATGAAATGTTGATGTCTGTGGCAAACAAAGACCTTAAAAGGCAAAGTATATATCAAACACTGGTTCCTAATCCCAGCAGGATCACTAATTTGCCTTGTGGCCTTAAGCAAGCAATTTCACCTTCCTGTAGTTCTATTTCATTTGTCAAGCAAAGGGCAGGTGAGGATGGAATAAATTTTAAAGTCCCTTCTAGCTCTAACATTCTATGATTCTTTCACTATGGGAATATACGTTAAAAAATAGATTTCCCCCGTAGCCTATTTAATGCAATTCTAAAAAATAAAGCAATACAGCTCCTCAAGAATGAAGAAATATTCATACGGCTTAATGAATAAGTGATCAAATTAAAAAAGCATTTGTATAAATTTTGCAAAAAATCTGTATAGTCCTTTATCTCATTTGATCCTGACCTTAACCCTTATTAATTAAGGAAACTCAGGCCAATAGAGATTAAGTGACTTGCCTAGGATCACAGAGCTAGCAAATAGGCTCTAGGCCAAATTTAAACCTGGGTGTTCCTGATGCGGGCAGCTAGGTGGCACAATGGACAGAGTGCTGGGCCTGGGGCAAAGAACAAACCTAAGTTCAAATTCAGCTTTGGAAGCTTACTGTGTGACTCTGGGCAAGTCACTTAACCCTGTTTACCCTCTTCTGTAAAATAGCGCTGGAGAATGAAATGACAAATCATTTCAGCGTCTTTGCCAAGAAAATGCCAAATGGGATCATAGAAATTCAGATATGACTGAAAAATGACCACCAACAACAGCTTTCTGACATGAGGTCAGGTTGGTAGATTGGTGGTTGTCCTTTGTTCTGGAAGAGGACCAAAATGACACATCACCACGATAAAGCAAAGCTTCAGTGTATCTGACTGGGGCTGATCAGACCGATACCAGCTCTGAATGCTCTACCACAGACTGGGCAGATAGTCCCTACGAATATCTGAGGTGGTTACTCCAAATTTGTACATCCTGCATTTACTTTGTGCTGTCTCAATTCTGCTTTGCTCCCAGAGCACAGCACCCTTTCTGATGCGGGCACGCCATGCTGAGTGGTCCTGTGCCACTGTCTCCCATGTCTCACAATCAAATCCAAGTTCTTCAGAGAGACCTTGAGTGTGTCAAGTACTGTCTATATAATATACCAAGTTGCCAAAAGCTTATTTATGTGAGAGTCGGATGTTAAATTTTCTGCGGGGGCATTTACACCTTGGAAATCAGTAAACGCTATAAATCAGGGCTTGATGTATTGTTTTGTTGATTGTCTAGATATATGGAGTCATGGAGAAAATAATGCAAATTAAATTTAAAAGTATGTCCCGTGGCTAAACAGGAATTAACAGCGAGTTATTAAACATTTACCAGCACACGCCTATTTAGTCTATAAAAAGGAGATGTTTCCGAAGCTCCTCCTGACATCCCTGACATTCAGAAAGTCCCAGGAGACTCCCCATGACTGACACTTGCCGCTATAATGGATTTCCCAGCAACAATGCAACTGAATGAGCCAACCCTTGGCTGGAGAGACTCAGTTCTGAGTCGGATGGGCCCTTTAGACATAAACCAGTATAACCCACTTATATTGAGGAGTACCTGGCCCCAGACCCCGGCCAAGGCTGGACTCTTGCCCCACCTGGGAGGCAGGCGCAGGCTGTGTCCGTGCTGCCTGCAGTCTACCCGCCCCATTCACGGGGACAAAAAGGGGCGGCCAGGGGGTCACACACAAAGCTACTGCTCCAGAAGGCTGCACATCGCCCCGTCTACACCGGAGGAGGCTGAGGGCCGGGCCCCCGCGGGCCCCTCCCTCGGCCATGCTGGCACACGGCCGCCCTCCCCCGCCTCTGGCCTTCCCAAAGCTCAGCCCGGCGCCGGGTACACAGGAGGCGCCTAATAGTTTCCCGACTCATTTGATCCTCGCCGCCCCCAGAGGCTGGCGGTAGACCCAGGGGCGACCATCCAGCGGGATTCGAACTCGGATCCACAAGCCCACGGCTCTCTCTCCCTCCCCCTTTTTGCTTTTGAAATAATAAGCCCTAGAAACGCCGGGTGAGGGCGCCGACTTTTCCGCTCCCCAGAACACAACATCTGGAGAGCCTCCTTTCCGCTCCCCAGAACACAACATCTGGAGAGCCTCCTTTCCGCTCCCCAGAACACAACATCTGGAGAGCCTCCTTTCCGCTCCCCAGAACACA
>CM053772.1:218824602-219005022 GCA_028658325.1 Potorous gilbertii
CACAACATCTGGAGAGCCTCCTTTCCGCTCCCCAGAACACAACATCTGGAGAGCCTCCTTTCCGCTCCCCAGAACACAACATCTGGAGAGCCTCCTTTCCGCTCCCCAGAACACAACATCTGGAGAGCCTCTTTTCCGCTCCCCAGAACACATCTGGAGAGCCTGGGGCCTCCATGCTCCCCGCGTCTTCGGGGACGCACTCTCGGGGCCTCAGTCTCCCCGCCTGTCAGCCTGGGGCCTCCTTCCCGCTCTAACGCTCCGCGGGCCTATACACCAGAGGAGACGCCCGGGTTTCCACTCCGAGAAGAGCGCCTGCGCGCCCCCGGGAGGGGCGGGGACAGAAGGGGGCCCGCCGGAAGGGAGGAGGCGCGCGCACCCGCGGGAAAGGGCGGGGGAAGGGCTCGCGCCTTAAGGGGACGGAGCCTGTCAGAATCCGGGCACGGGTCACTTCCTCCCGGCTCAACCCCGGGCACTCAGGTACCGCTCGGGGGAGCGGACGCCAGCCGACACCTTACCGGCCTCTGCTCCGTGGCCCCGGAGCGCCGAGGCCCCCAGCAGGGACTCGGCCTCCTCCTGGAAGCGCCGCCGCAGTTGCTGGAGCTCGCTGGCGTCTATTGCCGTCGCCATCTTGGCCCCGCTGCGGAAGTGACGTTTCGAGGCCTCGGGTTCCGCCCACTTTCTCCAGGACTTTAGGGATCCCAAATCAGCGGGGAGCCGGAAAAGTAGCCGGCTGTAACAAAGCTGCCCTGGCCGCGTGGTTTGGGAAGACCTGAGTTCAAACCCTGCCTCTACCGTCAGGTGACAGCTAGGCCACAGCAGACGACCCGGAAGTTTCAGGGCGGAAATTGCCTGTCGTCAGTTACACTGCTCATGCGCGTAGAGTAAGTAACGGGGTAGAAGGTTGTATTTAATGCCCTCCGGCCCAGGACAGGCAGTGGTTTGGTCTTTTGTGTTTTCCCGGTGCGAATTCACTTCCCAGGACTGCAAACAGATTCAGGTCACCCGCGTGACCTTATACGGTTAAATAAACCTATTTCAAAGCACCCTCAACTCTTCCCGTGCGCTGCCGCCCCAGTTCTGTACTCTCGGACCTTCGGTGCCTGCCCCTTTTGACCCCTCGGTCTAACTCCGTGTTGCCGTCTCACCTCTGAAAGACATAAGATCCTTTGGGTAACATTTTCTTTTTTGCTCCAAGACTCAGCACCCTAATTAGGAGGTGATTTTGAAGATCGGATTAGGAAGCAGAAGTAGAAAAAGCCTTCAAGAAAATAGCCTTCACTCATGTTAAAAAACAAAACAAAACACTAAAGAGGCATAAGAATAAGCAAATCCTATCTACATAGGTTGTGTCGTATCAATATAAAATAAAGAGCTAGCATTATTTGTCATAGAGACATATTAGAAACCTTTCCAGTAAGATTAGGGGCAAAGTAAAGGTGTCTATTGTCGGCAGTTAAAAAAAAAGGGGAGGAAGTGAAAGTAGGCAAAAGAGCAAGGTTATTTTTATGTGCAGACCATTTGATGCATTCCTTTCTGGTATGGGTTGCCACTAGATTAAAGGTCCTTACAACACTATAATTTTGTTAAAGTCCTAAAGACTGAGGGAAAAAAAAATTGAAAAGCAATACCTTCATTAAAGTAGCAAGCTCTAAAACAAACAAAAATCATCCACCTTTTTACATATTACTTACAAAACCCGACAGGAGGTAGAAAACCACATTCCATTCAAAATAACTACAAAAATAAATAAAACATCTTGAGAGTTCAACGAATAAGACACATTCAGGGCTTATAGGAATACAGCTACAAAGTTCTATGGAAATAAAAGAAGATAAAATCTTAAACACGCTCATTGTGTAGAGTTGGGACTTCAAGGGGTTACTTTGTAGAACTAAACAAAATAAATCCAAAATTAATTTGTTTGATTAATCTGATCTTAAAAGCTCAAGAGTCTCAAAATAAATTATGAAAAAAGAAAGAAATGTACAGGAGCTAGGATTATCAGCCCTCAAACTGTATTTTTAAAAAAACTAAGCAAGACCCAGAAGCAATTAAACGCAGTAGCCTATCTTTAAGTGAATCTTAAAACACAAACTAGTGATAAGGAGTCCCTGTTTAATTAGAACTGCTAGGAAAACTGAAAAGCAGTTTAAAAGAATGTTTATATTTAGGCCATCATCTTGTACCATATACCAACAGTAAGTTCCAAATGCATAGGTAACTGAAATATAATAGAGTGTATTAAAAAAAATTGAAGAAAATAAAAGTGGGTATCACTCACATCTATGACTAATATTTTAAAAATTTTATTTTTCAAGTTAAAAAGCATTTTTCTTTTTTCTCTCCTTTCAACTGAACAAAAAAGAAAAAGAAACCCTCCTAAAAATAAACATGATTACATAAAACAAATTCCCAAATTGGTCATGTCCAAATATGTATTATTTTGCATTTTGAATACATCACCTCTCTCTCTTTCTCTCTCTCTCTCTCTCTGTCTTTTTCTCTCTCTCTGTGGAGGTGGATATCATGCTTCATTTTTGTTACTCTAAGAATTTTTTTAAATTGCACTGTTCAATGTTCTCAAAACTTTCCAATTCACTTTTCTTTATAAGGCAAATTCCTAAAGAAGGGATAGAGGTGATTATGAAAGATAAAAAAAGATAATTTTAATTACATAAAATGTCAAAACTTTTGCAAAAACAAAATCAATTCAAAGAAAATAAGGGGGGAATCTTTACATCTATTATCACTGATAAAAGATCTGATATCCAAGATATAGATATAGATTCGTATATAAGAACAAGAGTCATTTCACAATTATTAGTCAAATAAATGGTTTTTTCAGTGAAGAAATCCAAACTATCAAATATGTTTTAGAATTATGCTCCAAATCATTAATAATAAATGAAATGAAAATTTATCAGTCAAAAAACTTTTTTTTAAACATGGACTATGTAGGATACAAAGACATAAGTGAAACTATCTCTACCCTTAAGGAACTTGTATTCTATTGGCTGAAACAACATATAAGTATATACAAAATAAAATAAATACAAGGTAACTGGGGAGAAACACTAGTTATTGGAGATGGCATTCCAACTGAGGTTTGAAGAAAACTAGGGAATCTAAATGGTAAATGTGAGGAGGGAGTGCATTCCAGCGGTTGCAGGGAACAGGGGAGTGAGACAACCTGTGCAATAGTGTGGAGGTGGAACGTTATACGTTGTGTTGGAGTAAGAGTAAGAAGGATAGTTTGCTAGGCCAAGTAATGTATAATAAGACTGGAAAGGAACTTTGGCACTGGATTGTGAAGGGCTTTAAATGCTAAACAGAGGAATTTACATTTGATCCTAAAGGGAGCAGATGAAGTTTACTGAGCAGAGAAGAGACATGGTAAGATTTGTACTTTAGGAATGTCTTATTGGCAGCTTTGTGGAGTGGACAGAGACTGAAAACATGGAGAAAAATTAAAGGATATTGCAGTACTTGAGATGAAAAGTGATAAGAATCTGAAGCAGGGTGACAGCTGTATGAGTGGGGAGAAAGAAGGACAACTCAGGTTTCACCATCAGTTTAGCCAAGATGATAAAAAATAAAAATGGTTAAGTACTACAGGAGTTGTGAAAAGAAAACACATTTACTAATGAATTACTGGTAGACTTATCAGTTGGTCCAACCATTCTAGACAGCAATTCAGAATTAAGAGAGAAAACTAAACTTTTAAACAACTGAACAGATTGATCTCATCCATGGTCATATATCCAAAGATGCTACAGACAGAAGGAAAGGTCCCTGATATGTAGAAATATGGCAGCATTATGTGTTAGCAAACAGCCGAAAAACAACAGGATGAGTATCACTGGGAGAATAAGAATGGTTGAACAAATTACTCCAATCTCCCCAGCCTTAAAACCCTTACTAGACTCTACCATCCTTTCAAGCCACCTCCTCCTATATCTCTATACCTATATATCTCCCTCCTTTTTCAGCCAAATGCCTCAAAAAAGCCGTCTACTCTTGGTGCTTACACTTCTTTTTCTTCTCAACTCTTTGCAATTAATTTCAAATCTCATCACCTAACTCTAAGTGTTCTCTTCAGATTTACCAGTTATCCTTTAATTTCCAAATCTGTAAGCCTGGGCTCAGTATGTAGTTGTAGGAATAGTATGACACAGACTGTTCAGGGCTGGTTTTATACAAATTACTGTACTATAGTAAATACTCATTTCTAAAAGAAAATGTCTCGTTAATTGATATCAATTGATAATCAGGGAAAGAAGGCCACCACTGAGCACTTGTAAGTTTTGGCATTAGAAAGTCACTCCCAATCCCTCAGTTACCTCTAGAACATTGAGGGGAGATTTGGTAGCCACCCTCTGGGGATGCAGCTTACCAAGGCTAATAGGAGTTTGGGATGGTAGCCATAAGAATGTTCACTTTGTGTAAAATGAGGGACTTGGCCTAGATGATTTCTAATGTCTCTTCCAGCTCTAAATCTTTCAACATAATATAGCAACATAATATCCTCATTCTACAGAAGAGGAAACAGTCCCCAGATAGATGAGAGGACTTCTGCCATTTCATACAAGGATCATAGAGGCAGTGAGGGTGAACCTGGGCTGAATTTTTAGTAATACTGTGGTACCAATTTCAGCTTTCTATTTTATTTCCTTTAATGAAAAATATATCAACAGGTATGTTTTTGGCATTTCCATAACAAATAAGAGATTAATCATTCAAAAAGTTTTAAAGTAGGAATTCCAATTCAAAGAAAGACATTTATTACAGTTATTTTCCCTAGTCTTTCCACCAATATACCTTTGAACAAAAGTCTTAACAGCTAGGTAGATCATATCACTTTTCCCAACAATACCTCTCTTCATTTTTCTTAGTTTCCCAAAGATGCCCTGTTCACCTTTTCAAAACCTTCTCTACCACTTTTCCATCCCACCCCTCATGCAATTCAATTACAAGCAAGAGTCTATGGCTTATATGGCGTACATTCCTGCTATCAAATGCACTATTATATGTATTGTCTCCTTCCTAAAGGATCAGTTCAGGGTTAGTCGTAACTCAATATGCCCCTGAGAATTCAACCTTGACTTCAAGAGTTTGTGTATGTGTAATGTGCAGATCAGATTGAATTTTACCCTTTAATGGTTTCAGAGATTTGCATTTTGTCCCAAAGAGCTTTCAGCTTTTTTTCCTGATGTTTTCAATGTAGCTCACACTGATGATACTTAAGGAAGCCTAGAGACAAACACTATTAAATTGCCTCTCCTCCATTTCTGTGTATCTGTATAGGGTCTTTTCGCAAACTATCAAGCAGGAGAATTGTGAGCCCAACCTGAAATTCTACTAACATTCAGCCTTAGAGCACTAATAATATTCTTTGTAATTTTCTGTGGTTTGTAAAAAATACTATAAAATTTGGCATATCCAGTTAGCATAATATCCTTCATTGCTTTGTAAACTTTGCAAAACTTTGTAAAAATTGCTTTTCTAAACAATACTACGCATCATCACTGTGTTAGTCTTCTATCCCCAATAAGATTTATGAACTATTTGTATCTTATATATCCCTTAATTACTATTTATTGAACTGACAGTACCTGCCAGAGCTCTGGTCCAGAGAGGGAATATGCCTTTCTTATGCACTTACCATCTTCTCTTTGTCATCATTATTTGAGAGGCAATGGGTTATAAAGATAAAAGCACTTGTTTGTAAGATAAAAAGATTTAGGGCTATAAGGAATCTTAGAGATCATCTAATCCAATCCCTTCTTTTTCACAAGGAAGGAAACTGAAGCCCAGAGATGTTACATTACTTACCCAAGGTCACACTAGCTAGTTAAGTGGCCACTCAAATTTGAATTCAGGCAGTATGATTATAAATCCAACCCAGTGGTCACAGGATACCAAGGTACTATTACATTTCTAGCTGCTTTTTATCGTCTTCTGTCCTGTTCCCTTTGTCTACCCACTTTTCTGTAAATGAGAAGCAAGATAACCAAACATGTTTTCCATACAATTCTAGATGAGTAAGGGTCTAGTACAGGGCTTAAAAGTGAGTCCATCCTGCAACATAAAGTACACTAGCTTTCTGATAGCCATTCCCAGTGCTTATTTGCTTACTTATACAAACCTTGGAGGTTTGTGGCTGTATTCTATATAACTAAGATTGTCAGAAATCTATCCTCCTATAATTCCTTTCAATTCAAGAGATAATTGATAATAGCTAACCCATTATGTTCTAGGCATTCAGGGAGCTTAATATTAACAGAGATTAGCAGTGACCCAGCCCCTAACTACATGAAGTTCACATGCAAGCAGGACCATTATGGTACATACACAAATATAAATTCCTTATTAAATTAACTGGATTATTGTTTTACTTTATTATTGTTAGCATCCTAATTCAAATTTAAAACCAAACCCTAGAAGGTACTGGAAACTTCAATTTAATTCTTGGGGGATTTCTTCCTCACCAAATTTGCAATATCCACAATGGAGAAACTCAATACATTGAATAACATGAGGTCTTTCCAGAAGCTGATGGTTATTGGAGCAGGTTGGGTCAGTGGGACAGTACTACTGGAAAGCTTCCCATACAGCAGCTTATACAATACCTGCTCTGTGGGTAAACAAAGAACTGACCTTTACATCAGTGTCAGACCTTCAACTTTAACGAACATATGTATTTTCTAGGTAATTACAATTAAAATGACAAAAAAAAGACCTTTTAATAGCTTTGTTATCAAGGAATAAATTAAGGTTTCCCTAGATTTCTTGGTTAACCAAGTGAAAAAAGAAGTTGAACTACTGTTTTCACTCTGAGTAAGTGAAACAAAGAAACCTCTATTTCCCTGAGGCACAAATGCTTTTCTTAGAACCCCCTCTATCCACTAGTTTCAAAACAAAGCAAAATAAAATAGCCTTGAATGAAGACTGACAAAAATGACTGTAATCACAAGGTCAGTCATCCAAAGCAATTATCCCTCCTAGTGAGTAGGGAGAGAATTTGTTGCTTTTCTTGAGACATTAAAAGGATGGGAATGGGATATTTGACCTGAGGCTGATACTAAGAATCCATCACATATTTGCAATAAGAGACATAATCAAAAAAATACAATGCCCATTATAATTTATTTGAACATAGGCTTTTCTACCTTAAAATTCTTATTGACAAATGGCAAATATTTCTCATGAATTTTGGAAACGGATAGCAATCTTTCAGCAAATTCATAAGGTTATAACACTTGCTGAATCAATCTTATATTTGTAGGGAGGGGCAGTTCCTATCTCACCTAGGCTAGTTGAAATAATCACAACACGTCATGATGAAAAACCAAAAGTAATACTAAGTAATATGCAAAGGAAGTCCTTGCCCTGTGTTCCCTTTATAGAGTGAGAAAAAGTTTTTCTCTTTGAATCAGAAGGGGAGGTAGGCATTAGGGGACAAAAATACTGGCCATTTCCCTGGTAGTCTTAAAAAAGCTAAGCCTGCCAGCTTACGAAGTTAAGACATTTGATGCAGTAATCAATTTTGTAGAGCCTTGAAAAGAGGCACCACCAAAGGGAGGGAATCTTCTCTCCCCCCCACGCCATTTACAGTGGAGCTATTTGCCCAGGAGGAGATACTGCATCCAGCAGGAAGCATTCAGACATACTGACTCAAGAAGGCAAGGTTCAAGGCAAGAAGCAGCTTCAAGGAACAGGAAAGAGAGCCAGTTATGGATTCAAGGTAGAATTCACCTAAGACTCTTATGAAAATAAATAGGCCATCATGCCCCCTTCTCCCTCAGTACTTGAATCCTGAATTGCTTCAGCTAGACTAGATGATCTCAGTGGTCCCTTAGGATTTCAAGCTAATAGGGACTTGGAGGTCATCTCCTCCACACTCTTTTTTATTGCCAAATAAACTGAGACCTAGAGAGGTTAAGTCACTTGCCCAAGGTCATACAGGTAGCAGGTTAACATATGTAGAATTCAAACCCAGGTTTTCTAACTTCAGATCCAAGGCTCTTGTTACCACACCAGTTAGCTTACTAGCTCTAAAAACCTATTCAATTCTCCCTAAATATTGTATAACAAGATCTACTAGATTTCAGTTCAGATAAGTTATGACCTTTAATAAACAAAAGCAGAATTAATAGTTTGAGATATATATATATCTCATTATCCTTAAAAGCCATCTCAAAGTTAAGTTTCTTTGCATATAGCTTCACCCCCTCCCCCTTGCAAATAACACTCTTGGTAGTGATGTGCTCAGAATTGCAGAAAGACTTGGGAAAGAAAGAACCACAGAGGAGAGACTGGGTGAGGGGCAAGACACTGACTTTTAAGGGTAGACAGAAACCCTGGGAGCCACAGGCATATGGGAAAAACCAACATTTCAACAGGTTCCTTATTTCTAAAGTCTGACCCCTAGAGGCTGCTAAGCAAAGGTATGTGCACACATGCCTATCTTAGGCATTCCAATTGATTCTAATCTCCTGGAGTATTTATTTTTATTTTTTAACAAGTATTTATTAAGTGTTCCCAGCACTGTTAAGCACTTTCCAAACACCTCATCTGATGTTTACAGTGACGCCATGAGGTAGTTGCTGTTACCATCCCCACTTTACAGTTGAGGAAAGGGAGACACAAAGAGGTTAAGTGACTTTGCCCAGGGTCATACAGCTAGTGCCAGAACTCACATCTTCCTGAATTCAGCCCAGGGCTCTGTCACCTGACTTGATGGCTGCCTCTGGGAGTACAGAATTCTCTCTTGGCATAGTAGTGAAGAAGACCTGGCTTTGAGTCAGATCAAGTCAAGAAGCATTTATTGTGTATGTACTATATGTTCCATCCACTGTGCTTAGTGCTGAGGATACAAGAAAGGCAAAAAACCATCCCCACTCTCAAGGAGCTCACAGTTGAATGGGGAGGACAATATACAAACAATTCTGTGTAAATAAGATGCAGACAGGATAAATGAAAGCTAATCTTAATGTTTAATTAGCATGAAGGGAGATAAGGAAAGGCATTTTGCAGATAGTGGAATTTTAGCTGGAATGTGAAGGAAGCCAGGGAAGTCCAGAGGCAGAGATGAGAAAAGCTTTCCAGGCACAGGGGACAGCCAATGACAATTCCTAGACTTAGTAACAGAGCTGGAACTGACTTCCAAGTCTCCTGGTCCCCAGTCTGTGGCTGTTGTTTGTCCTTCATTCCCAAAGAAGATTATGATATCAGGGAAGTAATTCCCTAAATTACAAGTAAATTGGATTTAATTGAGGCAGGGCTGTGCAGTCACCAGCCTCTTTCTCCTCTGGAGCAATCTGGGTCCAGGGACAGTGTGATATAGATCAGGAAGACTGGAGATGGCCTTGGATGCCGTAGGAGACACTGGCATTTTTAAGCTAAAGTCTTTAACAGGGTCTCCGACTGAGGCAACACCCATTCAGTGATTAAGGCTAATGTTTATTCCCCTATTCCATACCATCATTTTGTAAACAACATATATTCATCTATTCATTCGCCAAACATTTATTACACATCTAGAAGTAATTTTACCTTTCGTGATGTCTCCTCTGCAAGAAGGGTTTGGGCTCAATAACCTCCAATGTTTCTTCAAGCTCAAAATCTTCCAGCTCTAAAATTCTGTAAAAATAGAACTTGAAAAATTGAATCTAAAATTTCAGAACAATGTAATCTCCTTGAGGGTAGGGACTTTCATTTTTGTATTTATGTCTCTAGACCAGGGCTGAGGAACCTATGGCCTCCAGGCCACATGTAGCCCTCTAGGTCCAAGAGTGCAGCTCTTTGATTGAATCCAAACTTTACAGAACAAATCTGGATTTGTTCCAAGGGTTCCCCACCAAACACTCCAATATGGTAAGATAAACTGCTGATCTATATTTGTAAAGTGTCTCTTTACCTGAGGTTCATGAAGTCACAAGTCTTGGGGGGTGGGGAAGGGGGAAAGGACACCGATTCCTTGATTTGGAAAGGACCAGAAGAGGTCATCTAAATGTAACCCTCCCTGAAGAATTTGTTTTTTCTCAAAGGCTCTCCCTCCACTCACAGCTTTATAGATGTTAGCTGAGGGGAAGAATACAGAGCTTAGATGACTTTGATGAACTGCCTTGAAAGCAGTAAGTGCTCTCTTCAAAATCCCCAGCAAGGGTTTCCTACAGCCTCTCTTAAATCCCTGGGGCCCGGTCATGCTTGTACACTTGTGTACTACACATTCTATCTTTGGATAACTACTGGCTAAGAAGTTCCTTCCTACAAAGAATTTATTTTCTGCATAGATCCAAAAACTGCCTCCTGAATTCCTCATATACTGGTTCTAGAACCGCCTTCCACACAGTGATAGCTAATTATCCCAAAACATGTGTTGTAACTGATTCTATGTGACCCGGAGACATATATTTTAGTAACAGTAAACCTAGGTGTAAAATTGCAAGTGCCTGGGGCTTTCTGAGAAACTGTAGGGCCATTGTTATACTTATTGGAAAGGCAATAGAAGTCTATTCATAGAGGTCAGAACCCCGCCAGCCCTCTCAAAATGAGTTTAGTTAAAAACACATCCCACATTTTAGATCAGCATTTCCCAAACTGTGTTTTGTAGAATCCGCATGATGTGAATAAAGGTATTGTTAGGGGAAGAAGTTAAGCATCATTAATGATTTTGTTGGACAACTCTGGGATCAGTAACATTATGTGAGGCATAAAACAAAGTGTTTGCTATCAGGAGGGACATGAGGGCAAGTGAAAAAGGGATTCCCTTTTTTGTTTGCTCCTGTTTATGGATATAACGTATTCACTGCATCAAAGTCTGGAACGCTGTAGTCTCCTAAATGCATGAGGATACAGTTCAGTCTAATCATCCATGTAAAAAAAACTAAATGAAGAATAAGAATACTCTTTGTCCAAACTAGTGATACCAAATTCAAATAGAAACAAGGCCACTACACCCTCTATTAGCATACCTTCGGGCAGCACATTGACTTAGAGAACCACATATCAAAATTATATATTTTTGTTTGTTAAATATTTCCCAGTTACAAATGCAGCCAGTGGGTTGTGCTGACACCTCCGATCTAGACCATGATATGCCGTTGGATAACCTTCCGGTGATGCAGACTGTCTGTTGTACTAGGCCTGGTGCTACGTGGTCTGAAACCTGACCTCAGACTGTGTGATATCGGGCAAGTCATTTCCCTCAGTTCCTGATCTGTACAACAAGATGGCGAAGATGACCAACCACTCCAGTGTCTTTGCCAAGAAAACCCCAAATGGGATCACTAAGAGTCATACATGACTGAAATGAATGAACAACAAAGATCCTTACTCTTGCCCCTGTCCTCTCATACTATCTCACAGACGTTCCATACTCCTGATTTCATGCCTCAAGGTTGACAGGTTCCATCAATAATTTTTCAAACCCCCATGTCACCAAGTACCCTTCCTCAACAGTTAAAAGACTAATGGAATTTGGGGATTAGGTCCCAAAGCTGATTCTAGTAGATGCAGAACAAGGAGATACTATAGTTAGAAACTGTCACTCCAGTGAAATTTGGAATTCAATATAAAGTGACACTTCCTCCAAGTAGTAAAGGGAAATATAATACACTCTCTATCCCTGGATGACTGAGCAGAAAAGAATTGAGGTCATGTTCTGGTTATTTTTTGAAAGTACAATTAGGAGAAGGGATCGATGCTGAATGCATTGTGAGAGCTGCAAGCGTACAGTACGCACCCCCCCACTTTTCTTGTCCTTTACTCACATTTACTGTTATCACTAAATTCCCTCATAAAGAAAAGGGCTACAACTTGAAAAAGCACTTCATTGTAACAAAGGGTATCCAGGGAAAACAACCAGCACAATCTACTGATTATGTTGAGGTCTGAATCCACTCTGCAGATGGAATGGGATTATAACACTAGATGAGACGATCAAAGAGTGAAGACAAGTACGTAGTTAACCGCTCTTGTTCCTAGAAATGCCCTGGATGAAAGTCTTGATTCCCTAAAGCTCTTAAAGAATTCTTTATCTATTAAGAAAAAAACAAAAAAAACTGCTACCAAAATCAAACTGCAGTCTATGAAAAAACCAAAGGTTGTGTGGCTTTTTTTTTTAAAGTTCATTCATCAAAACCAGTTTCAAAGTAGCCTAAGATTAGAATTTCAAACCAAATTGTTTTAAGTGGTCAGTTAAGATTTTTGCTTTCAAAGGAAAAATGAGAAGTTGCTATGAATATGTGAAAGATTTTTAAAGATAAAAGGTTGAGGAATATAAAGAAATATGGAGAAATCAATTTTGGGTAACAAAAATAGAACTAGGAACTGAGAATATACCACATTAAATATTTTTTAAAATTTCCATGTAGGCTAATGTATTCTAACCATAGAAATCAAAATTTTGAAGTATTGATTATCCTTTCACTGACACAGAATATAAGCCCACTAGAACTTAATAAAATTTTAAAAAATATATGTATTTTTTTGTCTTTACATCAGTCATTTCAATTCCAACCCCACTCCATTTAACCTTCCCTCATGACAAAAACATGTAAGTAAACATCCAATACAGTAGTTGCAGTTCACAAAATGTACAGTTTTTTGTCCCAGTTATCCCTCATCTCTCTATTAAAGAGAGAGATGTTTCATTATCTATTCTCTGGAACCTTTGTTTTTCAATTACTAAAAACTCCTTTAAGTGATTCTGTCATTGCTGTAGTTATTTGTGTTTATCATTCCCTTGGTTTCACTTATTTTTTTCTCTGCATCAGTTCACACAAATCTTCCCATGTTTCTTTAAATATCTTAATTCATCATTTCTTATTGTACAGTCTATTACTATCCTTTTTGTTTGTTTTTTGCCGTTGTCCAATCTATGGACTCCCACTTTGTCTCCAGTTTTTTGCTAATACAAAGAGTGATGCTGTAAATATTTTGGTATTGTCTTTGCTTTTCTTTGGGATACAATCTGTGTCCAGTAGTCTGCATATATACCCCAAACCACTGGTTCTGCTTCTAATCCAGCTCCAAAGCCATAATGCAGGGAAATAACTCTTGTGGAGATGGGTCTAGCCATTCCCACCAACTGCCAACCAGCTGGTACTTGTGGGACAGGCAAGCTCATCTGAAGTAGCAAGGCACTCTGAGGTAGACAGGATGTGGCAAGTGTGAGGCAAGTTAAATGACCCGCAGATCCGAATGGAGAGAGCTCCTTCCCCTACAGTTATCATGCTGGGAAGGCCCCAATCCCTGTGGATATGTTCCATACTCCTCAGCAGGTGCTGGAAAACAAAGCTCTCACTACCAAAATCTTTAGTACTGTCAAATACTTTAACCCCAGAAAACAGATATTTTTATCATTTACTTTGCCAGTAAGTACTATGGGACTTTTCTGTCTGCCTTGTATGCGCTATCTCAGTACTATGGGACTTTTCTGTCTGCCTTGTATGTGCTACCTCCTACATATGAGCTATTGGAAAGCAGGGACCATCCTGCTTTCCTATTTTTATCCCTAATACTTAGCATATTGCTCTGCACACAGTTAAGTACTTAATAAATGCTGTTTTTTTTAAAAAAAAAATTCAATGCTGTATCAAAGGGTATGGAGGTTTATTTTTTAACATCCCAAATTGAAATCCAGAGCAGCTGGACCATTTTGCATCAGTGTCCTTGCCTTTCCACTAACATCAACTGTACCAACCTTTCATCATCTTTGTCATTTTGCAGAGGACAAAGTGAAAATCAAATTGCCTTAATTTGCATTTCTATTACTGTTCATATTTTCATTTGGTCATTTATACTTTATAATTCTTTAGAAAATTTCACATTCTTTTGATATTGTATCTATGCCCTATGTTTTGGATTTCGGACTCTTAACTCTTTTTTGTCTTGATTTTACTTATGCAAAAGCTTTAATATTTCACATGAGGAAAACTACCTATTTTATCTTTATGATCTCCTCTATTACTTGTGTGGGTTGGTTAAGAATTCTCTCCTTAGTTGTGAAAGGTACCTTGTCTTGGTCTCCTAAGTCTTTTATATTCAGCTTGTTTATTAATTTTTAGCTTGTGGAAATGGTGATCTAAATCTCGTTTCTGCTAAATTGCTATAGTTTCCCCAGTAGTTCTTTTAAAAAAGTGTAAGTTCTTACGCTAGTAATTGTATTTTCAGCTTATCACAGTAGACTTTTAAAAACTACTTGTTTCCTGCATAGCTAATATGTTCCACTGGTCTACTTTAAAAAAAATTAACTACCAAATAATTTTGCTTTATAATATTAAAGCCTGAAAAATGCTTTGCCCCTCCCCGCCTGGTTCATACTTTTCTATATTCTTCAAAGTTTTAGATATTTTGAGAATAGATGGCATTTTAGAGTTGTATAATTAAAAACCTAATAGCTTGGGTACAACCTGGCGAAATCCTGTCTTTTAATCTAGTCTTTGATAACACACATTATCAGTCTATCATCACATCTGTGTACTCAAGCTCAGGCTCCACTGCTGTAGCCTTAAAGATCAAGCCAGTTAGCTGCCACTACGATGAGGCATCAGAAGACTTCTGGGAGGATTGTTAAAATGAAAAAGGGATAATAAAATCAAACAGAATAAAATTCTGTACTCTGGGATGAAAAGAGGGAAAGATTTTCATGCTATCTTTAGTACTGACTATTCTATAACAACTTGTAGCTATTGATCATCTCAGTTTTCTTCCCTAACTGGGGTAGGGGTGGGGGGTGGAGGGGTGTTGAGGTTAGGTATTTCTGTTTCACAAAGAGTAGACACAAGCACAAGTTTAGTTTTTAAAAAAGTCATTCTGCTTACCCTTTATAAGTTACCTTTTAACCTTTATAAGGTTTACCCTTTATAAGTTACCAGAACCAGCCCAAACAAGGTTTTTTCATAAGCATTGTATTTTCTTAAAATTTATGACCTGTGATTTGATTTGTATAGATAAGGAAACTCCTTCTACTAATGCAGAAGAGCACCTGTTCTGATTTGCCAGGTGCACTCAGAGGTTAGGGGACTTGCTCAGGGTCACCCAACCAGAATGTGTTAGAAGAGGGATTCCAAAATCCTAGTGGGGGTGGGGGGATCGGATCGGGCTTTCAGTTTCTAAGTCCAGCCTCTCTCAGGTGTTAATCACCTTTTCAGATACACCTAACCATCATATCCCATCGCCAAGGTTGTCTGGGTGAAAGGAGTCCCATCACTCACTATTTCTAGTGCAGCCCTAGAGATGACCCAAAGACTCACTTCTCTCCAGCTGCTAAACAGTCCTCCCAAGCCTGAGAAATGCCTTTATCCTGCCCAGAATGGAGAATTCTCTCTGCTAGAGACTGGCTATGGAGTATCTTCCCCTTTAGGAATTAGCTCCAGTTCAGTAATGATATTAGCCATTAAAGGGTCTGCTTCTTCCCCACCCTTAAGGTTCTCTTCTAAGTTCTGTTCAATTTTAAGTAATGGCCAAAAGCACCTATTAGTAATCTGTCTATGACAACTCTTCCAATCCTGGTCAAAGATAAGCCAAATACATACAACTTTAGTAAAGGAATACTTGAATATACAAAAAAAAATCTGAAGGGGGGAAAAAACCCAAGACTTTAAAAAACACCCAGTTATCAGAAAGGTAGTTACTTTTTTAAAATAGTTGTGTCTCAATGTGTGTATAAAATAGAATCTAACCTTTCCAACTTTCTAGTTACAGATTTATTAAGCAAATTTAAATACACCAGTACACACTACCATGGCAATAAGTTATAGAACCATATAAATTTTAGAGCTCCATTTTAGCTGTTCCTTTCAGTTCCTGGTTATCTCAGTTGGTTTTTGAAGCATGAGATAATTCTGAGGAACTCAGTGTGAAATAGAAAAAGTTTATCTCTTGAACTTCCAAAACTCTGCTACTAGTTCTGCCCAATAACTCGACCCAGTACCTGGTACCTCATTTTTTCTCTGACTGCCTGTTAATCAGCCAGCTGATGAAGCTGAAAGCGGAATCTCTCTCTGGGTTCTGTTGACATCCACTGAGTTTGAGTAGCCACCTACACCTATAACCTCCAACAACAGAGAGCTACTATCCCCTCCCTTCTCTACCTCAAGAGCGAATAAAGGTTAGAGAAATGATGCAAAGGCCATGGAATCAATCCCAAATGGGCCATTAACCTTTACATCTAACTCTAGTCAATAATCTCTTAAATCTGTTCCCTTTATCGTAAGGTGGATGAAGACTACAAGGAACAGTGAACACAAATCCACCAACGCTGAAGGAAATAATTATCCAAAGTATCTTACTGATGGTGGGGGTAGGCATTTCTAGAAATATACAAAAGATAAAATATTGTTGTCATTCCTAAACAAAATTCTGCAACTCCCTTAAATACATACATGAGGAAAATAAAACAAACAAAACCCTTCCACCAAATTCACACAGAATTCCTGCTAGATTAAAAATGCTTAGAAAGGATTGAAATTTATGTCAATTAGATTTAATTAAAATTAATGACATGTCAATGTTACTGTGTTTAAGTGCTGCTAAGATATCAATCTATTCTAATAAATTCATATTTTCTCAACTCCAGTAATTTTCTGTATCATAAATTTAAAATAGTGGGCAGCAATTATATCTTTATTTTCAGTTAAAAGCTCTACCAAAAATATACATTTTCCTTAACATTTAAAAAACAACAACACAAAATCTGAGTGGCTGTTAAATTCTCCAACTGTTTTACAAATAATAATGGGTGGTGGAGGCAGAGTCAGGAACAGTGTGCATTCCTTAACCAAGTAGGAAAACGTTCATTTCACAAGTTTTACTTTTTCCTTTAAGAGCTTAAAGCTGGGGTTCTTGCTGAGCTTCTTGTTAAAGATGACTAGCAGCTCCTCTTCAGATCTGTGGTGTTCATTAGTCACTGCATAGTACTGTGCTAAAACCTTCATGTAAAGAAAACAAATCAAATGGAATTAACTGGACTGAAAGTTTATCTTTCAGTAATAAAAAGATGTGTTTTGACTAGGGATCTAGGACAATAAAATACTAATAAAATATTAAAAGAAAATAACTTTCCACGGTAGGAAAGGGAGGGGAGGCAGAATTAATAATCATCCTGATTAACACCGTGTTTACTACGTGCCAAACACCACACTAAGTGCTTTACAAATATCTCATTTGAGCTTCACAACAACCCTGGGGAGGCAGGTGCTTTGTTATCCCCACTGTTCAGATGAGGAAACTGAAGCAGACAGAAGTGACTCGTCCAGGGTCACAAAGCTAGGAAATGTGTGGTCAGCTTTGAACTCAGGCTTTTCTGAGTGGTCTATCCATTGTGCCACCTGCACCTGGAGTCGGAAAACGTAGACTCAAGTCCTATTCCTTCTGTGTGATGTCAGGCAAATCATGTACATATTTTAACGTTCAGTTTCCTCACTTGCAGAATGTAATACTAACAAATTATGATGGCAGAATTGATTGGCCTTGGTGGCTGGATATGAGAGATGAGGTTTCCAACATGAGAAACTAGTTAGATGGTACTGCCACTAACAGAAACACCAAGGACATGAGGGGAAGATAAGCTTGGTGAAGCAGAGGCTAGAGCACTGGGCTTGGAGGAAGAAAGATCTGAGTTCAAATCTGCCTTCAGACACTTTCTAGGGGAGTGACACTGGGCAAGTCACTTAACTTCATATTAATAGTACCTACCTCACAGGGTTATCTGAAACCGAATGTAAATTGCATAGTGCCTGGTACTTAGGAGGTACTTAATAAATGCTTACTTCTTTCTTCTTCCCTACATCACAGGGTTGTTATAAAGAAAGTGCTTTGGAGATTATACACATATAAAGTGCTATAATAAAAGGCCTGAATATTTTAAAATAAGGAAACAATTTCATCAACTATACTAATTTAACATTCCATACCTTTTTCCTTAACTTTTTAACTGATATTTCATTGTCAGGGGCTTGTTTCAGAACAGCTTTGATAGTTCCTTTCCAGTTGAATTTTCCTAAAACATGATGAATTATACAGAACAGTATAATATGCATATGCCTACATGTATATTACATATAAATATAATACTTATTACAAATATATTATGAAAATAAATATAAAAACACCAATTGGATGAATGAGATAGTTATCACAAATTAACTTTGGGAAATGGATGAACTCTATCCATGGAAAGCGCTATCACTCATATCATGCTACATTAAAGGTAAGTGGTACTACTAAATATTCCCTGATCTTGTATTTTCACTCTGCTGACTCAGGGCAACTCAGTGCATTCCTGCAGGGACCCCCTTCCAATGCCTGGCACACACTCCCCTCTACCTCTCTGCCTACTGGAAACTTCATCTCTACCTTCAAAAACACAACAGCTGTTCCTAACTTCAAGAAGCTTATATCCTAATATAAAAGACAACATGTAAATACACAGACAGAGGAAAAGATCCAGGCATGTATCTGGGAAAGCATGAGTGACTGGGGAATGTTTCCTGCAGAAGGTGGTTTTTGTGCTGAGACTTCAAACAAATTAGGTACATCTCTGTCCTGTTTTATCCCTATCAGGGTTAAAAGCGAGAGGGGGGAATGTCCAAGGCATGAGGGGAGATGGGGCAAAGGCAAGAGACAAGAGATAGAATGTCTACTGTAGCTGGACCATAAAGTCCATGAGAGGGAGGTAAAGAATATGATGGGAAAGGGCCAAGCTGTAAAAAGATCCTTTAATGCCAAACACTTTATACTCAACTCTGGAAATAACAGAGAATCAGTGGAATATATTGAGCATGGGGATGACACTGCTTTAGGAAAATCCTTTTGGCAGCTAGGTATATGGAATACAGAGTAGTGACTTCCAGAAGGCAAACCAATCCAAAGGCTATTTATTGCAGCAATGGTGATGAGGGTTGAATTAACATGGTGGTTATGTGAGTGAAGAGAAAGCAATCTATATGAGAAATGCTAGAATGGTACAACTAGGCCAACTGAACATGTGAGAAATGATAAATAAACAATGACAGGGTGTGAATCTGAAAGACTGGTGACTTCAAGAAAAATAATAGGGAAGTTAGGAAGAGGGAAAGACTTTTGAGGGAAAGAGAGTGAATCCCCTTGGGGGCATGTTAATTTTGAGGTGCCTATCTTCAGGAAATCCAGTTTAAAAGATCCAAAAGGTGGCTGGAGACATGGAGTTGGAATTTAGAAGAGAGGACAGGGCTGAATACATAAATCTACAAGTTAGAGATAACTGAACCCACAGGAGTTAACTGAGATAGCAGAGAGAAAAGAGTCCAGGATAGAACTTTGGGAACACTTATAGTTAAAGGATGAAGATCCAGCAAGAGATTTAGGAGCAAAAAAACCTCAAAATGGGATCATAGGACATGACCAAACAACACCAAGTACAGAAAACATTTGCCCCAATATCTAATTGGATCTGATAGGCTAAATAATTATAGCTTCCTTACTGCTAAGTTTTGATTGTTCATATGTTTAGCATTATATTAAATCCATAAATCAAGTTATATCAGTAAAAGAGGCAACCCAAGCCATATCACAATAGCATTACCAGAACTATAGGCCTCAAAGACCAGTTTATTACCCTACTTCTTGGGAAAATACCATACAAATTCTCCCATAATCCCCACAATAAACAAATGGACTATTTTATTATATTTACCTACATGCAGTCTCTAGATCAAAACAAACTACATAATCTACCCAACTCCTTCACAAAGCATTCCCTCATTTCATCTCATATCGTCTTGTACTTCCTTTAGCCCTTTCTAGTCTCCTTTGCCTTATATTTGAGTACATGCCTAATTGGTGTTTGGGTAACCAACCCCCATACATTTTAAGCTCCATAAAGTGAAGAATGTGTTTTTTTCTAGAATTTCCCCCATGCTTAAGTACTGAAATGATCAATATCAATTCTGTATCATTTTCTTATTGATACTATTTATAAGTCATTGATTTTATCCTGTAATTGCTAAAGTCATGGTTTTTTGTTTCTGAACTTAGTTTAGAACTCAGCTGGCCTGTAATGGGTTAAGTTTAGAAATGTAGCTTTCCTGCTAATCACTGATCTATTATTGCCTGAAAGAATTTAGCTGACCTTGGGGGATGCATGTGAACACAAGAGAATCAGGCCTAGAATTTTTACAATACACCACCAAGCTATCTTTCAAGGATGTCTGGTTGGCTGTCCAAAAATACTGGTCTGTTATCTTTAGTCCTTGCAGCTGCCCTCAAATAATGAGCACTTCTTACTGTCATAAGAGAAGAAGGGGAGTCATTTCTAGCCCCATTACCAAACTTCTCATATTTGTAACCAAACACATTGTCTCCAATCCCATGATGTCGCCTACCTTGTTTTGTTCTCCCTAAAACCTATTATAGGGGAACTATCTTTTTACTCAGGGACCTTGGCATACATGGAAGAAAGCCACTAACCCCTTATTGACAGGCAGCATACCCCTGCTAACAAATATTATCTTGTTCAAAGAACTACCTCAGTTTCCCTTCTGTTAAATTTTATATGACAGCACATTACTCTGAACATGAAAAATGCTGAGGAAAATTTAAATAAAACTTATTGAAATATACCTTTTATAGGTGTTTCACTCTCTTCAGTCTCCACATTAGTGTCTTCTGTATGTTTCATTTTTTTCTTCTTACAATCAGTTTCTTCTAAGTATTAGAAAATTAAAGTACAACATCATTACAACCATTGTCCATGATTTGGAAGGGAAAATACCCCTGTTGGAATTTTGTATTTAGAATCCAAATGATTTGTTAAGAAAAGAAACAATAAACCATTTTTTCATTATTAGAAAACAAGGTCCACAAAGGAGCCACCTACCTTCTGAATGCTTACGTTTCCTTCTTTCTGCAGGTGCTTTAGTCTCATCCTCTGTTGTCACTTCCACATGATGTCCATTTCCATTCACTTCGGATTCGGCTGCACATGCTTTCTTGTTTTTTTTCTTCTTATTTTTCTTTTTTTCTGTGTTGCTAACTTCTGGCATTTCCTCCCCTGCAGCATCTAGTTCTTGTGCCTGTTCCCTCTTGCGCTTTTTGGATTTCTGACCACTGGAATTTTCCTGACGGTTTTCTAACTTCAATTCTTTCTTTTCTTTTTTCCTGTTCTTCTGTCGCTCTTCCTTTCGTTCTCTTTTGTTCTTCTTCCCCTCTGGGTGTCCTACTGGTTTTTCACTGCCTTCAGTAGGTGTTGTCTTAACTTTGTTTTCTGAATGTTGATTCTCCACTTGGTTGAGAGGCTGTTTTTCTTGTTCTTTTGTATTTGGTCCCTTGTTATTGGGGGGAAAACACAAAGTTCAGTATTTTCCTCTTTCCATTCAAATAGTCATTTAAGATACAGCTTTTACATTATCACCAACAAGTGATGAGTTAATAAAAAGGAAGAGTTTATTTTCATACATTAGTCTGGTGAAGTGGAAAGGATAGCAGATATACTGTAGAACCTTGGCTGACAAATTTAATTCGTTCCAAGATTCTGTTCGTCATGAGATTTGTTCATATTGCAAAGTGAATTTTCCCAAAGGAAATAATGTAAAGTCAGATGATGAGTACCATACCCCCAAAAATATTCATGTAAAAATAATTATTTATAATTTTAAGTAAGTTTGTTGCCCCTAATGTGACTGAAATACAATAGCAATGATTAGTACACAATATAAACCGAAAATAAAATAAATTAACCTACATCTTACCTTTGAGAAAAGTTGTGGCTGGTGTGAGGGAGATGAGAGGAAGGAAAAGAAGGAAGGAGAATATCCTTTTATGAGAACACTGGGGATTTCCATGTCGGGAGTGCTCTCTCCTGTGCTACTTTCAGTGAAAGTAAGACGACCACTACTGCCTTCACTTCTTGTTTTTTATTATCACTTTCAATGTTCTGACTCACTGATTTTTTTTTTTTACATTTGCTTCTGACTAGGAATCCATCTTATTTATACTTGTTTTTGACATTTTTTCAGAATGTCACAGAAATGTGACATTGCCTTATCATTAAAAATATTCATGGCTCTCATTGCTATAGACTTATTTGGGTAATGTTTTTTGACAAAATTTTGATGTTCATAGGGTGAATTTTTGTTCATCCTGCAATACAAATTTGGAGAAAAATTTTTCCTTGTCCAGCGATGCATATGTAAACTAGGTATCTCATAAACTGAGGTTCTACTGTACATATCGTCCAAAGACCTGGATTTGAATTCTGGTTCCATCACTTGCTAGTTGTGTAATCTTGGGCAAGTCACTTTACTTTTCTAAACAATCAGGATAATCCTAGAAATTCCTACCTCACAGGGCTCTAGCAAGGATCCAATGAGACTACACATTACCATAAAAACATTCTTATAGAGAAGCTGTTACTACACTGGAAAGCACAACAAAGCAGCAATGGACACCAACACAAGAGCCAACAACTATCCCAACCACACAATCTCCTGCTTCTTCCACTGAAGGAGGGAGCTTCCTTCCTCCTATAACTGCCTACTTCTTTCAAGTCTCTACTGCTCCTTTACTCCTAGATGCTTCCCCTTGGCACCTGCTGAAGAGCCTAATGGATCTCTTTTCTTCAGTCAGGCCTTTAGATCACTGAAACCAGGAAAAATCAATAGCACTGAAAACGAGATGGATACAATGACTCATTCTCGGTATTAATAAGAAAACTGTCAAGTACAACATAGATTCCAAGTTTCCCAAATTTTTTTCCTGAATCAACATTAAGATTTTTTTCTCAATTCATTAGACTCTACCATGAGCAAAATGACTTGGTAAATGTCAATTCAAAGTGTATTTTGCTTGGAAAATATACATGTATCAATACGTATGTTTGTCTCAGACAACACAAAGCAAAGAGAGTACCCAATACCATTTTGATCGAGGAAAATAAAAACGTATAGACTGTCAATAACATGCAAGTATTTGCTGGGAGAAAGGTAAAACAACTGATAAGAGCAGTCTTTCCATTGACATTGTAGCCAGTAATTGAAAAAAAACACAACTTGATTCAAATGATAAATTGGTTAATGTACAGGCATATCAGACCTGCAAAATGGAAATGATAATATCTGCACTTTCTGTATCAGAAGGTAAGTAAACCAAATAAAATAAAATATTTTAAATAAATAAAAGATTGGGTATCATCAAGGCCTGCTCATAGCTTTTCAGAGAGTTCAGTACATCTGATCATACAAATTTAATTATATTAACCTGTCAGTAGTTTAAACCACTGAAGCAACACCATGTACATTTTGACATTAAAAAGCCTTGCTCAGGCCAACAGGAAAATACTCTCTATAACATAGCCAGGTTTGGTTTTATCCACAAATTTAACATTTAACAGTCACTACCCACTCTAACTTTAAGTTCAGATGTGACTTACATTGCTGGTAGCTTCAGAAAAGATATCCCACACTTGTTCCTGAAGACAGTCATTATAAATTTTTAAACTGTTCTTCATCCAATTCTGTGAAGAAAATTAGTTCAGATTATTTGCATGATCACCTACTGAATAAAAATAACAAGAAGTCTAATATATTCTCTGCCCTTGAAAGGCAAGCCTAGTGGTAAGAGCCACCCTTCCCTCTTATTGCTCTTCTGCTCCCAGTTGCTCATGGCTGTAAGGTTCCTGTCCTCAGCCCCTCATGACAGAAGGAATGAAGGGGGAAGGAATGGTAGAAACAGAGTCTTTCTGGGACTTCTCCTATACGTACTGTTGGGTTTTACAGCCCTAGTTCCTAAACACTATCTTTACCCAACCTAGAGTCCCTATCCTGCTCTTCCTCTCAGAACTGGTCCCACTGTGATGATTTCATAGTAACTCCCACTTCAGCTTTTGCTGTCACTTAAAATCCCTATCAATACCTATTTGAAAACAAGCTAAGTAAGGTAGATGGCATGGGAAAGAGAGAAAGCCTTTTAAACATTTTATAGGTCCACAAAAGAGCAGCCCCTGCTAAGAATCTTTGCCCTCGCAGAGCAAAGGCAAGTCTGGCAAATCCATGTCAGAGAAGATTTCCTTCTGAGCTTTTAATCAACCGAAATGCTTCTATTCCCACACCTCTTTCTTACAGAACAACCTCCAGGACTCCCTTTACCTTCTTAATTTAAAACTCTGAATGCATTTTCCCTGCTGAAACATTGTATTGTAGAATGAATGTCATTGTGACTTAAATAAGTTTTTACAGGCTAGCCTGGGAACTTCATCACCATGTGTTACCATGTTTCAAAAAGAAAATATGTGTGAAACTTTAAAAAACTAAACATGCCCATGAACTTTTGGAGACTATGGAATGATCTTTTTCAAACTTCTTTTTGTGAGGAAGTAACTTTACCTACTTACCTGAAATTTAGACTTTTTTCTTGGAATGTTGTCAAAACCACTAACTTTTTCTAAAATATCCCGCAATTTAGGGCTAATGCTGGGTTTCTTCATTACTTCATGAATCTTCTGCAAAAGGAGAAATTACAGACAGCCAGAAGAGATGAGCAGTTCATAGTGACTGTAGTGATCATGTTTCTAGGGGAAGGGCCCTCAGAAGCTATCTCATCCAACTCTTTCAATTCAAACTTGAAGAAAGTAGTATTAAGCAACTTGCCCAGGACTTGAACCCAGGACCTGCTGATTCCATCTCCAGTGCCAGTTTCACTGTACCAGGCTGTAATGATCCAGTACAGGCAAAGGTTCGAGGAATTTTCCATTCCTACCACTACTTTGGGGGAATGCTATTAGTGTTATCATTACACCCCTTCTTCTGTAGTCTTATTGTACTTTGTATCCTTTATTTCATGTGCTCATTTTACTCTCCTACTAGGTGATCTATTCATTCCCATATAGGTGTTTTTAGGATGTTTATGGTGAATACAAGAATCATACTTTGTATCATCTGTATTTAAGTATATCTCCTCCCCCTATTAAGCTATAAAGGGTACTAATGGTATCCTATTTTTTTACAGCCCCCACCATTGGAAGGAAAAATACCTTGGCCGTAGTATGTGCTCAACAAATGCCTAATGAATAAATAATACAATGAGTTTTAAAATTTAGTTACATTATGGACCAAAATCAGTTTCCTCCCAACTACATTAGATGATCTATTAAATCTATTTAATGTATCTATTATTTTATTTTATTTTACACACATTATTTTATGTGTCTATTATATTTTATGAAGTGGACTTTTTTAGGGCTATCCCGCAAATCTAATAATCACTAATAACCTTGTTTCTATGGATAAATTTATTAGAACGTATCCCATTAATAACTGGTATTTCCTGCAGAAGTTTTAGGAAATCCATCTGGTGATAAAAATCTGTCAACAAACATCTCTTTCGAAAGAGTCAAGTTATTCAAAGAGCTAGTGTCCAGAGTATCAGATTCCATCACCCACTACACTACTACTGACCATCTTTAGGGAAAACGTGTGCTTGGAACAGTAAGCTACTGAGTAGGAAAGTATAATGTGATTACTCATTCTTTCCTTCCTCTTTCCCCCCATCCAAGACGTATTCTTTGCCTTAAAATCAGACATACGTTTGCAGTCCTGGCCTAACAACAAAGCTAATCTCAATGTCACCAATAAACACCAAAACACAAGACAAACAAGGGCGTATTTTACCTGAATCCATTCTTGCTGTTTGACGTCTCCTTTGTTTGTTTTGGCCTCATAACCTTTGCCACCATATTTCTGATCCTCACTGATGCACTTCACGTGTGTTTTGTATTCATCACCCCTTAACATCAAAAGTAACACATTTCAAGAGATTTAAAATGTTAATTCCTATCACATCAATTACCCATTCCAAAACTCCACTACTCTATTTCTCAGGAACAGTTATAACGCTAACAACAAGAATGTGATAGCGCTTCCTGTGTGCCTGCCACTATCCTAAGTGCTTTACAATTAGTATCTCATTCGATCCTCACAACCACCCTGGGAAAAAGTGCTATTATTTATTACCTCTATTTTACAGATGAGGAAACTGAAGCAAACAGAGGTTAGTGACTTGTCTAGGGTCACAAAGCTATTAAATGTCTGAGCATGGTTTAATGCTGGTCTTTCTGACACCAGCAGGTCAAATGCTTGAAATATGTATGTATGGCTCCCTTGATGTCGCTATCCATCAGGGTTAACTTTAAAGTTATGCTTTATGCTGACTCATGACATATAGAAACTACAATGGGGAAAGTCATGATGTGGAAGGGATAATACTGTTACCAAACTCTTTGTCTATTCCTTACATTTGGAGCACTTTTAATACCAGACCTACAGAGACACTACAACAGCACAGTGTTTTATGGATATACTGGGCATCTGGAATGAGATAATATATAAAAGCACTCTTTAAGCATTAATGTACTAGACAGATGTTTATGATTTCTGTTGGCCTTTTTTTCTGGACCTGTGATGTTTTTGCTGACAGAAATGCTGTGTTTATTTCTTCCACTGATACAGAGCAGTAACTGTCTTAAATGGTGATCAAGGTGCCAAGAGGTTATGGTTATTGTGGCCAGTGGTCAGAAAGTACCTGTCAGAGGCAGGTGTTCCTGACTCCAAGGCCAGTCCTTTTTCCAATATGCCTGTGACAATATAGATGTAAGGTATACTATCAGTATAAGGAGATGGCATTAGCTTCAGTGTGGATATGTACGTACAGAAAGAATATAAAGGCAGTTTCTTGGGAAGTACACTTATGTACTTAGTACACTAAGTTAGTGGGTAACAGGAGGAGTGTGCCTGCTGGGATATCACCACTGTCTCTGGGCCTGTCCTTTTACCTCAACCACCTTATCAGACATTCCCAAATACTAATCATAACAGCAACCCTGATTTTCAAGCTCAATGCAAGAAGCTACACAAGAGCATGGTTATCTAGAATATCTTTAAAATTAGTTATAGTTAAAAGCTTACCAGAAGTCTTTGCCACAGTCAATGCAAGAAAGGCATTGACAGTTTTTGCAAATGTTCACATGTTTCTCTACTTGCCCTTTCTTCACTGATTCTCCACATGCATTGCATGTAAAAAACACCATTTTAATAAATGATTTTGTTTTACACAAAACAGATGAAAACTCTTGACCTAAAAGAATACATGAAATTTTAGATGCCTCAAGAATTTACATAATATACACTTATATAAATATATATTCAAAACCCATCAAGAAAGACATATTTAAGACAGAATAACTATAAACTTAACAGTTTATTCATAATTAAATGTATTATATGGCTAACTTTCGAAACATATTTTAGAGACAAATATATAGTATAAGTAAAAATGAAAACAACCTAAATAAATATCATGCTCAGTCAAGTCCACTCTTTTTTTTTTTTAATAAGCTTTTCCCTCTAGAATGGCTAAATCATAAGCAAAAATAACAAGATAACAATTTATACCACCTACCTAGTATCATTCATACTTTGTGATTGGTATTTATGTGTATAAAAGTCATAGAAAGACGATTCTAAGTTTGCATTGCAAATGACTCTAGCTTACCAAGTAAAATAATAATACAAATAATAAGGTATCTATAGATGTGTGCATGCATGACATGTAGAAAGCTGAGGACTGCTGATGAACAGAAATACTTTCTCCAAAAAAAGAAAAATAACCACCAAGAAAATAATATAAATATATTGGTGATGATAGCTGTTTTGTCAAAATACACTCTCATTACAGCATGCTGCTTCAATACTGCAACTTGTTTACTCAGCCTCTTTTAGAAGCTAATAACCCAGGATGTTTCTAGTGTTTCTGTCCTTGAATGCCAAGTGAGCCAGAAAAGATGACAGAAAAAAGTCCTTAACACCAGGAACCCGTAATGAAAACCAGAGGAATGAACAACTAGTCTGGTGGGGCCTGTCTTCAATCAATCATTTCCTCCAAAGCCCCTAGAACTGAGCAAAAACTTGATCTTCCTTCTATCTGCAGAGATATCATGTAATCAATATATCTCCTCTATTTGCAGGCATCTAACTGATGAATGGGATGCCAACCTAGTGACTGAAGGCAGTTCAATAGTGATACTTTTAAACTTCTGCAACTATGTAATGCTTGGCCCATGCCCCCTAAGATTAAGGTATGCTGGACATACCTAGAGATCCTTTATTATGGGCACCTTTCATTAAAATATGATGTTCTGTTACAGAGCTTGACACAATACATATTATTCTATATATAAATATACATATATATTATATATAAATTATATACAAAAACTTAGAAATCTACAAATGTAGTAAGTTTCTTCCTATCACCATCAGATACCTTTGTAGGTGCTTTGCAAATGCTAGCTGTGGGGCAGCTAGGTGGTGCAGTGGATAGAGCACCAGTGCAAGAGTCAGGAGGACCTGAGTTCAAATCTCACCTCAGACACTTGACACTCACTAGCTGTGTGACCTTGGACAAGTCACTTAACCCCAATTGCCTCATCCTGGGTCATTTCCAGTCATCCAGATGACTCTGGAGAAGTGAGGCTGGTGACCTGCACAGCCCTCCCTCACTCAAAGTCAAGTGCAAGTCATGTCATCACTTCTCTGATGGCAGGGTCTTCTTCGGCAGCGAAGGATGAGCACACAAATACTAGTTAATGATGACGATAACAGTAACTCTACTCTAACAGGAGACAGCCATTAATTGAAGCCAATAACTGAAGGTACCATAGCAGACTCTTGATCTGTTTTGATAGTTCTATTTTATATCTCATTTCAAACGATGATAAACATAATGCTAAGTATAACAAAAAGTCAAATCCCAATAAATGGAATAAAATCATATAATAAATATGAAACCAGGAAGATATCAAAATCTATGGCCAAAAGCTATAGAAATAAGACATGGTAAGTACAATAGTCTATTGCTGATCATTTATTTACTATTCTTATAATATAATTAATATTTCTATTCTATGATTAAAAAGCATCCCAGGAACATAAGTAAAGGATCATCCAATCCTTTTGTGAGGAGTAACTACTGTTTCTTACCTGAAGTCTTGTGATCCCGTGGGGGAAGAGACGCTTAATAGGGAAGTTCTACCAACCGGAAAGGAGGGCAAGTGAGCAGGAGCTATGTTGCTGTCCACAATCAATTGGATAGCGACTTCTGGCAGAATAGACGATAAACAAGTAACTTAGAAACTTAAAATAATAGTTCAGTAACATAAAGTAAGTATTATCCTGGCAATCATCCAGCCCAACACACCTGGAGCAAACTCTATCCTCCCTCTTTCCCCTGACTCTATCACTCACCTAGAAGTGGTTAAGTAACAGAAAAGATCAAAGGGGAACTAGAGAAGAGAATGAGAAGAGGACACAGTGGTCTCAAAAGCCCTGTCTCCTGCCACTCTCCCAGCCCAAGGTTTTCAGCACCACTAATGGGAAAGGAAGGGGAAATGTCCTCTGTCCCTCAATATATCCTCCACCTCCATTTCCCTTCTTCACTCCAGAATTCCCTCTCCAGTTGTTTGCACACTTTTCACCTTAGAATCTTAGTCCCAGGCCATGCAAAAACTTTTAGACTGGGAGAGTTTGGGGAAAGTGACTCTTTTAATTCTGCTGCCATAGTTTAAGGCATTCCTGGTATCCCAAATTAGAAGCTGACTGTATTTTTCTATAGAATATTGTTATGTTTGATTTTTAGGCTCAACAGTACTCAATAGTACTACAATATGCTATATTAAACTTCAGTTCTATTATGAATTTTACATAGGTTTTGGTGCCTTGCCCTGAGGGAACCTCAACACCATGTCTAACATCCTTTTAATAAAAAAAAAATTTTTTTTTGAGGTTTTTTGCACAATGATCCATTCCTAAATTAGAAGTTGCTGTTTTAGAAAACAATTTCAGACATGTTCTGGAGCTTTGGATAAATTACAGGATCTCTTTTTGCTCCACACTTAGTGGAGATAACAATTTGTCACCTGTTGTTATTCATATAGATTAATAAGATAATGCTTGTAATCAGCTTACTTCTCCTTTAGAAGCCCAATACGAGCCATAAAAATAACCCTAAGTGTCTTTCACACTGTGAAATAGTAAACATGCAGAGAGAATAGCATCCTGTTTTTCTCAGTTTATGGCTGGGCAAAACCAAGTTTTAAAAAATTCTGCTTAAACTACAAAGTAAAAATACTCAGTGGTACAAATCAACAAACATTTTTTAAACATCTACTATTTTCCACAACCTATGTACAAAGCACTGGGGATACAAAGAAAGGCAAAATTAATAGTGTGGACCCTTGTAAAGAGGGACATACTTTATGTGTAATACTTGTTTCCCATTTCAGTTCATGACTGCACGACTGTAGCATGGGAAATGAACCTGTGGAACTCCTGGGTGAGAAAACTCCTTTTGCCAATGCACTTAAGCACTATCTCTGTAATTCCGTCTTGGAGAGCTGCTTGGAGCTTCATTAGGGAACCAGTATAAGAGGCAGGACACTAGCTTCAAGATGGCACCCTGCCACACAGCCTCTTGACTATGCAGCACTACACTTAGGAAAAGAAGTGAAACAAGGACTTACCCCACAGAGTAGCGTGACCTAGTGCAAAAAGTACAGGTTGAGAATTTGGAGATGTTCTAATTCCAGCTATGTCACTGACAAGTTGTGTAACCTAAAGGAAAGCACTTTTTCTCTCTCCTCTCCTAAAATCTTGTGGTAATGTCTCATCAAGTTAAGAAGGCACTCCTGAATTCTCAAAATTCAATCTAATTTAATATTTATTAAGTGCCTATTATATGAAAAGGCACAGATAAAGTAGGAGAGGCAGTTATGATGTAGTGTCCTGTGTAGTAGTTATACAAGGCAGAATTCAAAGCCTGCCACAGACACATAATAATTCTGTAATTTAGAACGTCTCAGGCAACTCTCTAAGCCACAAAATTACAGACTAGCTGCATCCAGAATCCCTACGAAATCAAAAACCCAAACCTTGCCCCCCAACACACTATGCATGCATGAGTAGTCTGGAGACAAAACCGAAACACAGTTAGTTCTTTTTCAGGGCCTCCTCTCAAAGGCCTTTTCCCTTCTTGGCAGCAGTCTCTCATCACTCATCTCTTCGTTGCCTAGTCTCTCTCTACCTGCCCATCAAAATTTTCAAGGAATCCACTTGGGCATTCAGCATAACAGAACAGAGAGGGTCAGGAGCCGGTCCAACCCTCTCTTTACAGAAGCACTCTTACCCTCCGAGCCACTTGGCATTCCTCCTGCGCTCGGATCAGTCTACCTTGCCCCACGTTTGCGGATACATCCTTTCCCACGCACATTTGCAAGCTCTTTGGGCACACAAGTCGTTTTTTACCCTGGTAACCTTTCCGACTGCACACCATCTCAAAAAGTTAACTGCTGGCTACCAGAGCCGTGGGTCAGTGGTCCCCCGGAAGGGCGGGGGCATCCTGCAAGGACAGCTGGCTGTCAGTGCCGAGCCCGGCCTGGAGCCGCAATCCTGGAGCTCGAACCCGATCCTCACCGTGTCAGTCTCCTCACGGCACGGGGCTCCCACGGGGAGGGCGCTAGGGGACAACCCCTGCGCGGCGCCGGCCCCGCACAAAGGCGGACTTGCTCCTGCTCCCGATCGGCGGCCCCCGAGCGGCTCTTAAAGAGCGGCGCCGGGGCTCGGGCCGCCTCCCCAGGGCCGGCCGTCAGCCACCGCACCGGGACTGGCCGGGGCCGCCGGGCGCGCAGGGCCTGGCGGAGACTCGAACCCAGGTCCTCGGACTCCGTCCGTCGCTCCTGCCACGTACCCGGAGGGGCTGAGCCCCTGCCACGCACCCCGGGGTCCTCCTGGGCAGCGGCCCCCGCCCCCCAGCGCTGCCCTCGAGGGCGGCGGTCGGCTCGGCGGGCCCTCGGCAGCCCGTGGTCCAGGCCGGGGCACCGCCGCCCGTCAGCCCCTTCCCCCGGCAGCGGCCCCGGCCTGCGGCCCCGGCCCGCCCCACCGCACCATCACTCACCCCTTCCGCGCGCCGGAGAACCGTTTCAACCGCCCGCGCCCAGCACGTGGGCTCTCCCGGGGCGGCGCGTCCCGCAAGTCCGCCTCCCGCCTCCACTCCACGCCGACTATCGGGGACTCCCCAATTCCGAGGCGGCGGCGGGGAACGCACGCAGGAGGACGCGCGCATGCGTGCACGCCAAGCTGCGCTTTTCCCTTCTTCCTCCGCCTCGCCTTCTCGAACGGAAGTGACGTTACCGGAAGTGCTCTGAGCCGCAGGGTGCTGTCAAAGCGCCGGGCCCAGCGGCCGCCGGCGGAGCCCTGGGTGCTCCGCTGAGCGGCGGGAGCGGAAGGAGCCCGGGAAGGAGGAGGGCACGCGCCCGCTAGGACGGGTAAGGAAGCTCTTCGGGCGCTCGGCGAAGGGACCGGGAAAGACAAGGCCTCGCACATCGCCTTTCCTGATCTCTGCCCCCTCGCCCGGGCCTTCTGGGCTCGCCCAGAGCTGGGAGGGAGGCTGGGCCGCCGCTGCGGCTCGGAAGGGTCCTTCACGGCCACCGTAGGAGCTCGCGGCGGGCCCCGCCCGGACCAGGTGGGCGGGCCTGAGGGAGGGGAGGAAGCGGGGGGCTGGAATGCGCTCCGGTGCCGCCCGGAGTGGGAGTGGGTGACCCGAAGGTGAGGCCGCTAAGGCCCGGAGAGGTCAGGTGGCTTGTCCAAGGTCCAGGGTTTGAAGCCAGGGCCTTCCGATTAGCCCTCCTGCGGGCGAGGAGTGCCCACCGTGCCACGGGACCCTCGGGGCGTCACCGGGTGCTGCCCGTCACCCGGTCCGTAGCCCGGCGTTTGTTAAGCTTCTGTAATGCCGGGCACCCCTGGGCGCTAGGGATACAGAGAGAAAAGCGGGCCCGCGCTCCGAGACGCGGGGGGTGGGGGCGGAGAACGACCAGACGCGTGGGGATGTGCGTGAAGGAGGTAGGAGCCTCCCGGGGAAGGTGGCGTGGGTCCGAGCACTGAAACGAAAGATTCCAGCTGGCTTTCGATTAAATTTTGTTTTTTTCTATTAATAAAAGTATCTGTCTCCCACTTTATTCTTCTCTCTCGTAACAAATACGCAAAAACTAGGGATTGAGAAAGCCTGAGTTGGGGGAGGAGGGAACATCCCGGACTTGTAGAAGGGCGGTACAGGACCACAGTTATCCGGGGAAGCGGGGGAGGTAAGGCTGAAGATAGGCGAGCGATACTTTGTGACAGTCTTTAAATACCTGCCGAGTCATAGCCCATCCTGGCCACAGCAGGGAGCCACAGGACTTTGAATTATTGGAGTACGGGGAAGAACGCTTGATGGCAGGAAGTCAGGAAATAGGTTTTGTCCCTGCTTGTCAGTAACTAGTTATGTGACTCCAGGTAAGTCACTTCGTGGCTCCACTTAGATTCCTCCTCCAGTAAAATGAGGGAGTTGGACTAGATTATCTAAGATTTTTTTCCATTCTAACATTCTCTGAAAATCGCTTAATTGATGGAAGAGCATGAATTGGTGATTCCTCTACCAGTAAGTTTTTCCATATAAATAAGTGCTATAGAAGTTAAAAAAAATGAAATTCTTTATAATTTTGTATAATGATGGCATCAAGCTCTAATCAAAAGAATTTCTTTTGTTTTTACTATCAGGTAACTGAATTTGTACAGTGAGAGGTGTTTGATTTATTATGAATTGGTAGTTTCTGTAGACAGATGATTTTTTTCTTAAAGGTTTCTTTTTTTCATATTAAGAATTAATGATTATTTTCCAGGATCAGAGACAACAGAGCTTTTTCTTTTTGAATATACAAGAGAATTTCAGCAATAGCAAAAATCCTTTCCTTGACATAAAGAAGTTTGCATTACCAAGTTCATATTTGAAAAAGGACAACACAATTACATTTTCTTCAGAGGAAGATAGGTGAGACCTGAAGTTGGAAAGACCTGAGTTCAAATTCAGCCTTAGACATTTACTAGCCATGTGACCTTGGGCAAGTCATTTGACCTCTGTTTACCTCAGTTTTCTGAACTGTAAGATGAGGATCACAATAGCACCGAGCACCCACATATGTTGTGTGGGTCAAGCCTTGTATCTGTAAAACCTTGAGCTTCTAAGTGCTAAATAAAAGTTTGTTTCTTTCTCTCATTTGAAAAGAGAAATATTAAAATATTTGCCAAAGGTAGGTGCCATTTTTTTTGCTCCAGAGAGGATTTGGTTTCCGTGTATTCTATAATGACTTGGAATTCCTGTGTCTGAGGGAGTAGGAATTTAAATTTCAAGAGGATAAACTGAAGTAAACAAGCAGTCCAAATCAAGCAGTTGTTAGGTTCTTCAGGTTATGAAGATTAAAATGTCTGTAATAATCATGTTTTAAATAAGATATAACCCATGATAACTTGTTTTCTACTTAGTCCTTTTATCCGAAAAGTTATCATGACTCCAGAAATGATTAGAAGAGGTAAGAGAGAGTAGTAAAAGCAGCAGCAAATAATAGAATGTGCACACAGTAAACATAAAGGTATTTATATTCATTTTACCAATTGAGAAGGGAATAAGCATTTGTGTTGTGCGTGCTGTGTGCCAGACATGGTACTGGGCACTTTTTGCAAATATTATCTCACGACCATTCTGTGAGGTAGGTACTGTTGTTACCCTCATTTTTCAGTTGAGGACACTGAGGCAAGCAGGTTAAGGGACTCTCTCAGAGTCACACAGCTAGTGAGCAGCTGAAGCTGGATTTGAATTCAGGTAGTCCAGACTCCAGGCCCAATGCTCTATCTACTAAGCCATCAACTGCCTGGGGGAAAAGTACTATGCAAGTAATTTTCTTCAGATGTGAATTGCACTAATAGCAGGAATTTTGAATATTTTGCATGCCTACTATATCCATAATTCTTTGATAATATGTTATAGACTGACTGATACTTCTCAGATTTTGGAGTTGAGTAAAGGAAGATATATCTTATGTTTACTACAAAGAGGCCAAATCAAGTTGTTTGATAGACAGGCTACAGTGTCATACAAATGCAGTATCAGCCACACTATTAGTCCCATTTCCCAGGATTCCCAGAATGAGATGTTTAGTGGCATATAGGTCATGGAAACAGCAAACAAGCTAGATAGTGCCAGGCATGCTTTGGTCCTGACAGCCCTGACTAGTTACACAGAAGATGACTGATGCTTCAGGTTCTTTATATTAAGTTGTAAGCAAGATGAGTCAGCAAAAAAAGTCCAAATTATAATAGGAAATTGTTCATGGAGATCAGGCACTGCGACATAACTACTTTGGCAAAGTGTTAGTTAAAGCTTGTCCCTTGCAACATCCGAATCAAGCACTATTTAATCAGAATAGAATGGGTGAACACCTTAACTCCAAAGGAAGACGCAATTCCAGAGAGAGAGTGAGGGACAAGACACAACAGACAGTGTCACAGAAGAGTCTGTTGAAAGCAAGTCCCATAGGACTCCATGGCCTATGTGCTATATTACTGCTGGTAGCATACAAATATAAAAATCCTTCAAGTAATTCACAGTGGAGAAAACCATATATGTACAATATATGGAAGGTTATTTAAAAGCAGCATAGGAGTAACTGAAAGCTAATACTGTGTACATATAAGTGCTAACGAAGGCATGACTTAGCCAGTTTGTGTGCTTACTTGGGATTCACCGAGGCCACATGAATCATCAGTGATTTCTTTCATGCCTGTGAACAGCTCTCCACTAGCCACTTCAAGACACTACGTAGAACTAGAAGGTATGAATACTGTCCGTAGTTGACTTTCAGGCTTACAAAAAGACAACTACCCTCTAATAGTTACTCTAAGGTTTACAAAGAGTATTTCATGATCTCACTCAATCCTCACCATAACCCTGTGAAGTAGGCACTACAGATGTTATCACAATTATATAGATAAGAAAATTGAATCTTAGAGAGGTGATAACTTCTACATTGTTGCACAATTCTTAAATGTCAAAAGAGAAATTTGAACCAGAATTTTTCCTTATTCTACTTTCTATTCCACATTGTTTCCTCTACTAATTTAGCCCACATTTTAAAGGCTTGAGCTAAATATGTTGGATCTCTGCAGATTTAGTTTTATTCCTTCTTCAATTTCCGATTTTTCTGGTTTTAGGCTATATTTTCTGAAAAACTTTTCCCACCATTACCTAAAAGGTTCCTTCTGGCCCAGTCAATAGAGATTTGTTAATATTTGTTAATTAGGTACTAGGGAATATATAACATTTTGATAAGACATAATTCTTAACCCCTTGGAGTCCGTGTTGTAGTAAGGAGATAAAACACAGGTAACATAGTAATAATAACATTACACAGCAAGTACATTAGAGAGGTGAAAAACAGACACTCTGTCTGGTCATTACCAGCAGGGAATCCAGAAAGGTTTGATGGAGATGACGTTTGAATTAGACTTTAACTAGGTTTTCTCCACAAATTCTTGCTCTGATTATAGTATGAGAGTTATGTGCATTGCTGAAAAGTATGCCAGCCCAACCTAAGTTCTAGTAGGTTTTGCTGACCTAGAAAGACATTTTGTCATGGGCCTGACCATAAACTCATTCTGAGAACTAACTTATCTAAGAACACAAAACATCACCAGTAGTATGACCAGTATGTGTGATGAATTTGAAAACCTATGAAGTAAGAAACATTTTTAAGTGGTACTCATCCCTGCATGTCCCTTTCTTATGTAGTGACAGTGGCCAGAATGGGACAGAGGGTAAGAAGAACCACAGTTTTTAGATCCATCTATAAACACTGTTAGCAATCTAAAGGTGAGTTTGTTGTCCAGAGAATATTGAATTGACCTACTTGGAAATTTTTTTTTATTTTTTGATTTGTTTTTGTTTTTATTTAAATGTTTAACATTTATTTTCAGTTTTTAACATTCATTTCCTTAAGTTTTAAATTTTCTCTCCCTCCTTCCCCCCAGACAGCATGCAATCTGATATAGGCTGTACACATATTAAACACATTTTCACATTAGTCATGTTGCCTAGAAAAATTAAAACAAATGGGAGAAACCATGAAAAAAACAAAACATAACACAAGTGAAAATAGTCTGCTTCATTCTGCATTTCTATTGCATAGTTCTTTCTCTGGATGTGGATGGCATTTTGCATCAAGAGTCCTTTGGAAATGTTTTGCATTGCTGTGAAGGGCTAAGTCTATCAGAAACTGTCCTCACACACTGTGGCTGTTACTGTGTATAATGTTCTCCTGGTTCTGCTCATTTCACTCAGCATCAGTTTGTGTAAGTCCTTCCAGGTGTTTCTGAAATCTGTCTGTTCTGAATTGACCTTTTGAAACAACTGAACCACTTCAGTATCAATATTCTCCTCAGATCAGAAGACAAAATGTTTAGCCCAATGTAGGATGTTTTATTGTTTCCCCTAGTAGAGGCAACTTAAAAAAAAAAAAGATTCCAACAGAATGTGAAACATTTCATGGGATATTAGGACATCACATTTTATAGGACTAACAGACATGAACAAAAGAACCTGTAGCTTATGCACCAATACTTGTTGCAGAAGATGACAAGGTAGAGAAATTCTACACAGAACTTGGCAAGAATTTAAAAAATAAGTCAGTTTACACTTTTATGTTGATTTCTGTGTGAAATTGGTCACAACAGAAGATGATCAAAATTACTTTGGAAAAATAGCTCATGTTTAAAAAAAGTTTTGATGTCTTCTGTTTTAATATTACCCTCATTTTAGAATATATCTTCGCATCTGCTCCCCAGAGTACCATTCCTTGTACCAAAGAATTACAAAAGAGAGAGAAAAAGAACTTAATTAAAACCAACTGACACATTAACTGAGCCTGGCCCCTACTTTCTCAAATAAGAGAGGTGCATTTTCTCAGCTATTCTCTAGCAGGGATGGGGAGCCTGTGTCCTTGAGGCCACATGCGGCCGGCCCTATAGGTTCTCAGGTTCGGCCCTTTGACCGAATCCAAACTTCCTTTACAAGGGGATTTGTTCTGTAAGACCTGGACTCAGTCAAAAGCCACACCCCAAGGACCTAGAAGGCCACATGTGGCCTGGAGGCCTCAGGTTCCCCACCCCTGCTTAGAGTATGATTGAGTTTTAAGAAATGAAAAATATAAGTGTTCAGAAACTGTACCCCTCCGTATAATGAATACTTGAAGCGTCAGAAGGCACTGGTCAGGGTGAGAATAAACATCGCCAAAAGAAGGAAATTTACTGTATATTAGGAAATGTTTAATTTCTGATAGAATAATTTCAGAATCAGTTTCCTGTGTGTTATAGATTAGTTAGAACAAAGGTTAAAATCAGCATAATGCTGGAAGAAAAAATAAAGATGAGAAGACACTGTAAAAATTGTAACAGCTTTCATCTGCCTTATACAGATGAGCTTTTGGTGCCAAAAAGTGGGGACTGGAAAAAAAAAGGCAAAAATACTGACCTTCGTTATCCTGATTTCCTGTAAAAGCTTAAATAATATAAAGCAGTGGCCAGTGTCTGAAGAGCCTCAGGATGTTTCTAGCTGGCACAGCCTTGGTCTTCTTGAAGAGACTTTGTGACAAAGAACACTACAACGTTGGCGAACAGACTCTTGTAAAACACCATCAAGGAGGACAGCAGCAAATCATTGTTTCTGAGACAGTTTCAACTCTTGTGCTGCTTTACATGGAAAATTCACTTCCCAGTTCCTTTCCTAAGTTATCTTCCTCCATTAGAAGGTGAGCTTTTTGAAAGCAGGGACTGTCTTGCTTCCTGGATTTGTATCCTGATGCTCAGCCCAGTGCTTGGCATGTAGTATACATTTAATAAAAGGTTTCATCATTCATTCATTCAAAAACTAGTTTAAAAGTTTGGTGTGAGATCCAACTAAGCCACATCCTCCCAAGAACATATGTAAAATAGGCTGACAAGAGGACAAGTAGATGTAAACTAGAACCAATTTTCAAAGTTTTTATAATGACTTACTTTCATCATAAATGGAAATCACATTTAGACTCAACTCAGTTTCTAAAATGCTAAACAAGGAAGGCCTGTATTTCTCCCATCCATAGATCTTTCTCATTTGGATGTTATTTTAGTTCAACAAATGTTTATCAGGCTTGCAGTGAGCAAAGATCTGTACTAGGTGCTAGGGATGCAAAGATAAAAATGAAACTATTCCTGTTATGGAAGCTTATGTTCTACCTGGAGGATGTAGTTATTTACACAGTCTTATTTGTGCAAATAAGAGGTGGAAAAAGTACTTGAGAAGATGATGTCAGAAACACAGCAGATCACAAACATATCTAAAGCCATTCTGGAGGCAACACAATCTTGAAAGCAGTGAGAGGTCATTCAGTGTTCAACTGCAGGGCCACCTCTAAAAAGATTGTTTTCCTGGACTCTTCTTCCAGTTGTTAGCTCTTCAGTTCTGTTTACACTCATTCATAAAGAAGTAACTATGGGGACAGAGAGAGAGAGCTGTATAGATATATGGGCACACACACACGCACACACACACATATTGTATTAACTTACCTGGGTAAGTAAACTTTACCACTCCCAGGAGAAGGTAAACCCCTTAAAAACAGAAGGTTTTTTTTTTTTCATTTTTGTCTCATTTTATTACCAGTGCCTGGAAGAGTACCTGGAGTCCTTAAGTGCTGAATTGAATCATTTACAATGTATCACAGAGGAGAAAATTCTAAAATAAGAATTTTAAAAAATCATGTAATATTAACACTCAAAAAAGTTATCAATATAATATATTAATGCATTGTTGGTAAAGTTCAGATTGAACAACAATTTGAAATTAAACAGAGTAAAATGAATGACCTTACCCTTTGACCCAGAGATTCTGTTGCTAGACATATACCCCCAAAGATGTGATTGAGGAATGACAAGAAGAAAAACCCTGTGCACACCACAATATTAATAGCACTTTTTATTATGTTCAAAAACTGGAAACAGTAAATACACATCAATTGGTGGACGCCTGAACAAATCATGATGATACATGAACATAATATTTCTGTGGCAAGTACAGGGAAATAGGGAAAGACTTACATGAACTGATGCAAAATGAAGTAAACAGAGACAAGAAAACAATCTGCACACTATAACTTAAAACAATACAAATTGAAAGAATAATCCCCACCAAAGAATTCAAAATGGTTGTTGCAAAATTCCAAAGAACAAACTTGGTCCTAAAGAAAAGATATGAGAGGACACCTCCCCCCGTTCTTTTTCAGAGGTAGGAGAGTCAACAATCGTGGGACATTGCATATGTTATCAAAGTTTTTCAATGTATTAATTTTTTCTCTTTTTTTAAAAAAAATCCTCCCTTGATTGCTTTCTGGGAGGTGGGACAAACAACAATAACTGCAGATTTGTATCTGTAAACTCTTTGAGAATGATGTATACTCAGGGATATTTTTAATGGAAAATGAGATGAAAATAAGTAGCCTTTTATAAACAATTTTTCACAGTAGACTACATCTTCATAGTTATATAATTGTTTGATATGTACAAAGTATGCAAAGTCCTACTTTGTTTTTGTTTGTTGTTTACAAAAAAATTTGATTTAATGAAGGAAGACAAAGTTTTCTAGACTCATGCTTATGTTAAGATCATACAAGATAATTGTAGCCAAATTATTGTCAAAGGTGTGAAATGGATAGGCATATGCTTTTCAAAGGTGTTTGACACAGATATGAATGATAATCTTGTAGGGACAAAATTGAAGGTTTCCTGATAGTCAAATACTCCAGATATTTCTGTAGCATGTGGCAGATGGTGTTCTGTTTGCATCAAGCCAAAGTGCTTCCTCAATGAATTCCATGATTATTCAAAAGACCAATTTAGCAATCCATAGATAAAAAACTAATTGATAAAAAATGAATATGGTCTAGACTATGACATGCAGTTGGAGGCAGTCATTATATCTCAGAGGACAAGCACTGCACATGTAAATTTGACCCAGAATTGAATAGGAGGAAAAGAGTAGGCTGGATTCCACTTAGGAAACTACACAGTACTTTTTATGAATTCAAGCTGTTGTGACACAAAACTATTTAACATGTTCGCCCAGTTATTCTGTATGGTAACAATTGTTATAACAACACAATACCTAGAAAATCACAGTTATAGGTAACTCACGTGGCAATGGAGAGAGATACATGGTGAGGGGTTATCTTAGAGAGAGGGGTTAACAGGACAACTTAAGTGCTGTATTATTAAAATGCTTAAGAGAAGTATATTGGGTAGATCCTCCAAAGATGTTGTTAGGGAGAAAAGTCACACAGGGTGAAGCATGGTTGTGTTTGCGATCTGTACTGGTGGAGGCAAGACTCGCGCTGATGAGATCCATTGAAGTATTTAAAGGAAAAAAGCATGGAGAGAACATTTGAGGTGTACGAGTCAGGAGGAATAAAGGCATAAAGCTGAGAAACCACTGGACATGCTGAGGACTCAATAAATAGTCCAGTTCAGTTGTCACGCAGAGTATGTGAAGGAGACCAGTGTGAAATTAGGCTAGAAAAGTTGTGGAGTGCCAATTGAATGCCTGGAAAGAAATTTGAAAGCTACTTGAAGTAGTAAGCAGTAAAGATCAATTAAAGAACCTTGAGCAAAGAAATGAGGTGACCATTCTGTAAGAAAGATTACTCTAGCAGTAATATGAAGGATTGGAGATGGAAAAGGGTGGAGGTAGGATGGCCTATTAAAATACAACAGTCCAAGGAGTTGGTAATCAGGGCACAGGTTAACTAGATGGCACAGTGGTTAGTGCTAGACTTGGAGTCAGGAAGGTTCTTTATAAAGTTCAGTTCTGGCCTCAGTCACTAGTTGTGCACTTAACACTGCTTGCCTCAGTTTCCTGATCTGTAAAATGAGCTGGAGAAGGAAAAGGCAAACCATTCTAATATCTTTGCCAAGAAAACCCCCAAACTACTGAACCACAACAATGAGGTCCCATATTAGGGTAATAGCAGTGGGGAAAATGAAGGGAAATCAAGTTGTAAAGCATGTTATGAAGGTAAAATTGATTGGCCTTGGTGGCTAGATATGAAAAGTCAGGGAGAAGGAAGAGTTATATAAAAAGAACACCAGACTTTCCAACATGGGAGACTAGGTTAATGCTACTGCTACTGATAGAAATACCAGGCACTTAAAGAAATTTGAGGGGAAGATAAACTTGGTGCGACAGTGGGTAGAGCACTAGACCTGGAGTCAGAAAGAACTGAATTTCCCTCCTGGCTCAGCCATTTTCTAGCTGTGGGACCCTGGGCAAATTACTCTCAACTTGTTTGCCTCAGTTTCCTCAACTGTACAGTGGGGATAACAATAACATCTATCTCCCAGGGTATTGCAGGGGTCAAATGAAATAATATTTGTAAAAAGAACATAGTAAGTCACTATATAAATACTTTTTCTCTTTCTCCTTGTTAGTGGTTCCACTGACAAAAGCATTGAATTCAGGAGGATTAGAGGGTGGATAAAAGTAAACTTGATTTTGGATATTTTTATTTTGGTGTGAAAATCTATCCAGGTAAAAATGTTCTCTAGGCAGTTGAGAATGCATGTTTGAGCCCAGTGCCTGAGCATCCTGCATGTGATGATGGGAATTTAATCCTTGAGAGTGAATGAGTGCCCTTGGAAAATTAAAATTAGGGATCAAATGGGAGCCACAAGGATATGGGGAAAGGGTTAAGGAAGAGAGGAGTCCGAAACCTGCAGGAAAAAGTGATCTACAGTGTTATATGTTTCGGAGAGAGCAAGGAGAATGAGGATGAAAATGAACTGTCAGATTTGACCTAAGGTCATTCATTGGTGACTTTTGGGAGAGTGATGAGATTAGAATTGTGATTATAAGGGTTTGAAATAAGTGTGAGTGGTGTGGAAGTGGAAAACTTTTCAAAAGTGTAGCGATGACAGGAAGCTGGGATGATAATTGAGGAGAACAGCATATTTTGTAAGGAGACAGCAAGAAGCCAGTGGAGAGATGCACTTCAGATCTTCTGTTTACTCCCAGGGAAATTTCTGTTGCTCTCTTTTTTAACTTCTATAGACACTTCATCTGCTTTCAATACAACTGTCACTTCTGTTTGCTGATTCCCATATTGATATCTCTAGTGCTGTCTCACTTAAGATCCAGGCCTGTATTTCCATTCACATTTAGTTCATTTTCACTTGGATATCAATCCAATTCAATAAATATTTGTTATAAAGTTGTTGTCTGCAAGGCACTGTGTTGGGTTCTGGGGATATAATGATAAAAGCAAAGCAGTCCCTGCTACTGAGGAGAGGAACACGACGTGTACAAATAAGGGTAATTTAATCCTTGAGAGTGAATGGGATTATAAAGATAAGAGTGCCAAGAAGTGCGATCTGTACTGGTGGAGGCAAGGCTCGCACTGATGAGATCCACTGAAGTATTTAAAGGAAGAAAGCATGGAGAGAACATTTGAGGTGTATGGGTCAGAAGGAGCAAAAGTATAAAGTTTTCATGAAGAAGAATAAATAGTCCAAAATAACCTCAAAGTAGGCACGTTGTGGAGGACTTCCCATTTAAACTAAGCTAAAGGGTTTTCGTCTTACCTCTGTGGGCTGTGAAGAGCACAGAGGTGAAGAGCACCTGTGAAGAGCAGGTGAAGTTTTTTAAGCAGGGCTACAACATGTCAGACTTGGGCCTTTGGAAGATTATTTTGACAACTGGAGGACAGGTTGAAAAAGTGACTAGAAACAGGGAGACCACTTAGAAAGCTGTTGCCAGTAATCTAGGTTAAAAACTAGAGGGTGGCTGGGGAGATAAACAGGTGAGACATCCCAAGCTATTCAGAAACCTCAGCTGGGCTTTAGGGTTAATGTACAGGATTAGAGAGGAATCAAGAGGAGGGGTACTGCGAATAAGAAGACCAGTTACATGGCTGTTCTAGGAATCCCAGCAAGTAGTGAAAACTTGAACTAACTTGGGTGAAAGCAGTACAGGGGCAGAAAAGAGTGTAGATGTCATGGACATTTCTGAGATAACAGCAAGGGCTTAGTGACTGGTTATTTCTAAGGCACAACGTAACCTCGACTTGCTGGGTAATGGGTAATTTCATTCTCCACAGGTTAATCCCATCCTGTCTTTGCTCCTCTCTTTCTCTTATTTCACTGTCTAACCCTCCTTTCCAACCAAACTAGTTGGGCCCTCACAAGTGGCAGTGAAGTGGAAAGAATATCACACTTGAGTCAAAAGACTTGAGTCCGAGTCTTTAACTTAACACACACTAGCTGTGTAACTTCCAGGGAGTTGTTTAGAGTGAGTTATTCTTAATATCTCTGCTGATATCTTTTGTTTTTACATCCCCTAATTTCTCATGATATCCTTCCTCACCTTCCAAAGCCACCCCTTATGATAAAGAATAAAAATAGGGGAAAACCCAGTTCAGGTCAATACTTTAAAAAAAAATTTGAGTCCATCAACCTGAAGTGATCTCTCACCTCTGAGCTCCTAGAGTAATTGTCTCTTCTTCTCACTTGATAGTTACCCACTGCTTTGGGTAATATGTTTTGCTTTTCTTATTACTATTGTTTAAATGTTCATTTGCTGTTTAACTAAATAGCTTGTCTTCCTAATGAGGTAAGCCTCTTGAGAACAGGAACAGTGATGGATATGTAGGTAGTCAATTTTTATAAAGCTAATCTTAATCACCTTGCTTCCTGGGACCCAGTAGATTTTATAGTATTTTAAATATTTTTTCTCATATATTCATGTGGGCTAAATCTAAGAATTGAAATGAAGATAGCATGTTCTTATTTCAACTTCCTATGACAGAAACGTTTGGTCTGCTGTTGTGAAAGATTGTTCCAATAAACAAACATCGATTTTAATGTTTTTCAAGAGTTTCTTTAGGTGAATTTTTTTTTATTTCTATGAATTAATCATATTCTTACTCCAATTCTTATTTTTAGGTATCTTGAATGATTTAGCATGGACCCTGTTGCTACTCACAGCTGCCACCTCCTTCAGCAGCTGCACGAGCAGCGTATTCAAGGCCTCCTCTGTGACTGTATGCTGGTGGTAAAAGGAGTCTGCTTTAAGGCCCATAAAAATGTTTTAGCTTCTTTCAGTCAGTATTTTAGGTATGTGTTTTGGACTTGATTGTATTTGATCGTATACAAGAACCAGTTTTACAACGAAAATACTTTCATTTAAGTGTGAGTTCTCACTTTAATAATATTATCTACTTCATAATATTTATTATCTACTTAAATTCCATTCAAGTTTGTTCCTTTTTAAGCTATACAAATCTGTTCAAAAGAATGCTATGAACTTCCTACCTACAATGTTTTTCAACAATTAAGTCAATGTCATAAAAGCAGTACTCAATTATTAATAAATGTAATTTTGACATACTTTATAAAGTTTCATATTCAATGAACAATTCTAGTGATCTAAAAACAATTCATACTCTTTGAGAATAAATAGATTAAGGAATTGAACACCTGCCATTGGTATTTTTTTGTTGTGCTCTGAAAAAAAATATAATTAAAACATTTTAGCCTTTGTTTCTCATATACCCTAAAGAAAATATACTTTCTGAGGCATTCCAGTAAGATGTTCTAAATAGAAATAGAAGTGTATCAGTGTTTTGTATATTGAAATAATTGATAGTAATTTGAAAGCCCCATGATTACTAAACATGAAAAAAGTGTATGTACTCTTTGATATGTGCTGTCATTGAAATTTATACTATGTGAGATAGTTTCATGGAGGTAGAGGCTGAGTAAATTTTGTTTTCCCTCAAAACTATTTTTGAACCTTTATTTATTGATATGCTATCTATACTTTTTTTTTGCTCAAACAGATATCTTCTGCCTAGGGAGCTCCCCTGATGAGGCAAATTTCCTCTACAATGAAGATAAGCAATTCTTTTGTAAACTATAATCTTAAAGAATTGCCTCGGTCTTTAAGAGGTTAATTGATTAAACTCACCTTACCTGGGTGATTCCTGTTATAGTTTGAATTTTAAAAACTAGTTGCAAATTTTAAGTGTAGACTTTACAGTGATATCTTCTCCATCCTTGTTGATAGTTATGTTAATTTGCCTAAATTGTTAGAAGGATGAAATCTTTAAACACTCTAACAAGTTTTTGACCTAATGTTTATAAGTTGATAATTATTAACATGGGCTTATTTGGATATTATTTGTAAGCAATGATTGGTAGTATAGATGTGTTCTTTTATATTGTAAACAAATATGCTTTCTTTCATCAGGACTTTATTTCAGAATTCTTCAGGCCAGAAGAATGACATTTTTCATTTGGATATAAAAAATGTAGGAGGCATAGGGCAGATATTGGACTTCATGTACACTTCTCATCTGGATCTTAACCAAGACAATATACAGACGATGTTGGACATAGCACAGTGTTTACAAGTACAGAATGTACTGAATATGTGTCATGCATTTTTGAAATCTACTGCTATGGAGCAGTCTCCCAGCTTGCCTTGTAATAGCACATTCTCCCTACACAGTGCTCTGGCTACTGATGTTAATGGTGTTATGAGTGAAAACTACCCTCCTCACCTACTCCAAGAATGTTCAGCAGGTGCACAGCCTCATAAAGTTTTGGAAGGCCATCCTGCTCATGGACCACAATCAGTTCATCTTCAGAATTCTAATGGTGAAGGACTAAAACACACCTCTGATGCTATAGATGGCAGCTGTACAGAATTTCCATTTAAGCAATCAAATTACTATTACAAACTTAGAAACTTTTACAGTAAACAGTTCTATAAACAAACTTCTTGTTCCAGTAATGAGCGAGTAATTGAACAGCCCTTTGCTTTCAGTGCATCTACAGATCCTAACTCAGTAGAAAACCATACTTGTACTGTCAGTCCCTCTGAATGTATCTTAGAGTCTTCTGAACACCTCCCTTCTAACTTCCTTGCCCATCCTTTGAATGAAGCTTCCCCAGATCCGGAATCTGACAACACATCATTGCAGCCTGCTGAACAAAGGAGACTGAAAAAAGCTATCCACCTCAAGAAACTAAGCTTCCTAAAGTCACAACAGTCTGCAGAGGAATCCTCTGAAGCTAAAGCAGATCATAGTCTAGTCATAGCAAAGTCACCCTTAGTTAGGGAAAGTGCTGCAGAGAAAGCTAATAGTCAAGGTACTGAAAGAAAAGAAAGTGAAGAGATCATTAGTTCAGAGAATTTTGATTGTGTTGCTGAACTTGAAAGGACTGAGGGCACCATCATCTTGAAAGACCAGACACAAACTCTTCAGTTGCAAAGACAATATACTTGTGAACTATGTGGAAAGCCTTTTAAACATCCGAGCACTTTGGAGCTTCACAAACGGTCTCATACAGGTACAGTGCTTTGAGTACAAAATGGTAAACACTTTTTACATAGTGTAGCCCACTAACATTTTTACGAGAGGTTGCTGTTGTTTGTTGATGAGGCTAATGGTTGCAAAGATTATTTGCATCTCTCAAGGGAGAATTTTGGCTACCTTTCCTTTTTTCACTTTTAGCTTGCAGGTACAATTCCTAAAACTTAGAATTCTACAAATGGTTCTCTGTTCCCTGAACAGAAAAGGTGGCATCTTTTTGTCTTATTTGATTTCTGTTCCATATTAATGTTTAAACTTTTGAGTTTTAAAAAGAAATATTTATTTTTATGTCATTAAGTTTTCATATATTTTAATATACTGTATTCAGTTTAATCCTGTTAAGTTGAATATTTCTCAGCTATAGCTTGTACTAGTTTTTTAATTGTATAATTTACAATTAACTAACTAAAACAGTATGATATTTTGATTTCTTCATGAACAAATTTGATAAACCATTTGAAATGTCTTGGTAACTCTTGGTTAGAGGGCCCAGTGTTTAAATTTTAATTTAAAAATGAGAATTACCATTAACTAATATGTACAGATTAAAACTGGTGAACTGATATAATTTCCCTCTTCTTTTTTTCAAAATGGTCAAATTTTTTAAAAAATAAAACGTTATTGAATAAGTTATATAAATTGTACCTTTGGAATAAACATTTCACAAAGATTTGACAAGCATATTATGGGCTTCTGAGTTGTTATGTATTTTAGGATGTTTTCATGACAGTGATTATGGAAATAATTATATGATTATAGTCAGTATAATAAATATCACTTGATATGATAATTCTCTTTCTGTTGTCCCCTAGAATCCTCAGGTCTTGATGTAGTTCTTTTGTTGTTTGCTGGGTTGAAATTATCCTAAAGATTCAAAGAAAACAAAGTTGTCTTTAACCCTAGGTTCTGTCCTAAAAAACTTACACTTTTGTACCTCCGAAAAAAAATTTCAGGGGCCTAATTATCTGCCTCTCTCACGGACATGCATGCACACATACACACATATATTTGACATTGAAAATCTTATCTTTGTAACTTCAGAGGCAGCAAAAAATTGTATTTTGTACCTTGAAAGCACATCTCTTGAATGATAATAACAGTATAATCAAAATTAATGCGGAGTCTTGTCAAAAAGAAAATAAATCTTTTGAGATATGTGGTACTCTGTTAAGAACGGTCATTGACCTCAATCATTTGTGAGCCTGGGCAATGTTATGACCCCAATTTTCTTACTGTATTTCTGGTAATAGAATTTTAATTTATCATTGAACCTATTAGCACATTAACCCAGGCATGTCTGTAGAATTAAATTTAGAATTAAAAATGAATAGAAAATAGCCATGATAAGGCTTTTCTATTATCCACAAAGCCAACCTATACTTTCAGGAAAGGCTACAAATAAAAGCATGTTATTTCCATCATAAATCCAGGTCAGTAAAGTGCAGTTTTACTAGATCAATAAACTATAATTTTACCAGAACAGGAAGCAAAAAAAGTTAATTCTAAAGATGTGAGCACATTAAAGGAAATGTGCTATCTCTCCTCTGGCAATATATTTGGTAAACTATAACATAATATAAGAGAAATAGGATGTTTTTTGTCCCCCACAGCTATCCAGACAGCATGATTTAAAGTCAGTATTTTGGCCAGCAAAAGACCACAGTTAATAATGAAAACTAAAAATAATCTGTTAGCAGGCTGTGGTCAAGGAAAACTGTAATTTTTCCATGCCCCTTTCTGTAACATACATAAAAAATGGCAGAGGTTCAGCAGCCCTGGACTTAAAGTCGAGTGAAATCTTTGAAGCTCAATGCCTGTTTCACTCATTGGGTTACCACTGACAGATCACTGCTCTCAGCTTGTTTTCCTCATCTGTAAAATAAGAATATTTGTAGTATCTCATGGGATTGTAGCAATCAAACTGTATCTGTAGATCTGTATCTAAAATGATTTGTCCTCAAGAAATGCCAGGTGTTTTGTTAGAAACAAATGGTAGAAATGGAGGTGCTCATCAAGAGGAGGTGAAGAGGCTGGAGGGATAGCCTGTGGTGGGAGCACCTCCACTTTGGGGCCCAGAATTGGGGTATAGGGCACAGTAGTTTTGTACTTTGTGTGTATGGGGCTTTCATTTGAATGCATGAGTTGTCTGGCTGTGATAATTAGACATAGTTTGGACTAGATATACTTATTTTAGAGGGAAACACCCAATTATAAAAAATTTTATTATTTTTTTCCCATCAGAGATAGCTTCTATGAATATGTGTAAATGGTTCAGGAACATAGTGTTATTTTTTACAAGAGCTGCTTTTTCAAAGATATCATTGATTACACCGTCACTACTAACAGTTTCACATGTTCTGTTTTTGTTTTAGGTGAGAAACCTTTTGAATGTAACATTTGTGGGAAACACTTCTCCCAGGTGGGAAAATTTTATTTATAGCTAATTAATGGAACCTGAGTGAATCTGCTTGTTTTTAGTACAGATAAAATAGTAGTCTTTGTGGTATTTATGGGAGAAGGCTTTGCATTTTTCTCATATAATCTTTGTTAAAGGATTTCCAGTTAGCCAGGATAAAATAATTTTAAAGGAAAAAAGATTCTGTTTCCCTTTATAAGGGATAAGAGAGAAAATTTTTTCTCAAGTGAATAAACTTTTGCAATACTAAGATGAGCTGGATTTTCCACCCCTCTTTGCAGAGTTCCCAGTAAAACCAATAGCACACATACCCAAAAGCAATTTCATATTGTCTTAGAAAAACAGGCATATAGCATACAGCAGTGACTGGTCCATGTGTTCACACCTTTTCTGCTTAGCATAGAACCTGTGAGAGTTTGTGTCCTGATGGCACAGACTTCAGCGCCAGGAAATCCCCTCCACTGCACAGAGGGATCCAAGGAATCTTAGAGAAGGAGAGAGATATATTTAGTTTTATTGAACATCTCTTTGACAGGAATGTTATGAGGACCAAATGAAATCATATATGTAAATCACTTGTAGACCTTAAAACACTGTATGAATGGGAACTCTTGTTATTTATTTTCCTCTTTTTTTATGGCCAAAGAGTTGAGTCTGTTGTTTCACTGTAACCTTTCCCTTGTCAACACAGTACCTAATGTAGTTCTTTGCATTGTTGATGCATCCTAAATATGACTATCTAATCAAATTAGTACTTAATTGGTGAATCCACATCATTCTTATGAGCTATGACTTTTAAGTAAAAGATTTGTATTAAGCACATCTGTGCTTCAGCAGACAAATGGATGTTGTCTCTGATAAAGTCACTTACTTGCAGCAGAGCATGCTTATGTCATCCACGTCATTGCTCAAAACATTTCATAAACTTCTCTTTGGGTATTCCTTATGAGTCCTAAAGCATGTGCTTTTCAGTATGTTTAGTGGCCTATATTTGTCCTTTAAGGGTAGAGGCATTTTAAACACCCAAAAGATATTTGCAGCCAAGTCTGGTGAATTAGGGAAATGATTAAAAATCCCTGGTGGAGGGTGCAGGGTTTGTGTACATACATACACTTGGCATTAAGATTCCATATTCCCTGCTCTATTTTTCTATTACCATCAGCAATTCTTATATCTTCCCTGGCTCCCAATCTTATAACTTCCTTCTTAGCCCTTATTCTCTTTTATCTTTCACATCTGGGCCACTGCCAAGATACTTTTTTCCTGTATAACATTACCTAGGGTCTTTCCTCTCTTCCCTTTGGTTTCCCTTTCATAGCTGCAGAGCTCAATCATTTCCTAATCACCTTTGGCAACCATTATGGCAACAGTATTCTTTCCTACCTCTCTAAAGCAAGAACCATTTATTTCCAGTATCATTTCATTAATATCAACTTCCTCCAAAGACTGCCAATTTTGATTGCCTCCCATCTCAAATTAAAGCTTCTGGCTTCTATTGATTCCTTAGCCAGTGACCTTTTTTTAGAGGAAATTAACAAATATTTATTATATACTAACTATTCATTAAGCTCTTTTGTATGCTTGTGGGGGAATCCAAAGGAGTGTGTGGTCCCAGGCCTAAAGAATCTTAGAGTCTGGTTGAAGAGATAAGATAGAAACACTTTGATATCTCCCTGACATTTGATAGTTTGATCACCTCCTTTCTTCTCCTTTCTTCCTGTCTCCTCCTCCTTTTTCTGTCTACACGCACACACATGCAGAGACATGCACACGCATACACAGAGACACACTCACATGCACACACACAACCTGACCAAGATAGATAAGTGATTTGACTAGATCTCAAAGGTAATAACTGACAGAGCCTTGTACCTAGGTCCTCTGACTTAGCTCCATTTCTACCTCCAAGGCATTTATCAAGTTTCTGTGCTTTGTTCATTTCTCCTCTCTTTTGATTTCCTCAGAAACCTTCTCTGTTCCCATAATTTCAATTGACATTTCCAAATCTTGCTTTCGTTCAAGAAATTCTTATTGATCGCCTGCTATTGCCCTCACGAAACTTATGTTCTGTTTGGAGGTAACAGCATGCTGACAACTCATATATAAACTGTGTGTGATAGATAAGTACCATACAAAGGGTATGAAATATTGCTTTAGGAGTTTGGAGTTCAGGAAAGAAAGATCTCTTTCGGCAAAGGTAATCAGAGAAGAATTTGAACCAGGCCTTGAAGAAGAGTAGAATTTCAAAAGATGGAGAATGAGGAGGTGGTATAAAAGTAATCATTCTAAGGTGACTTAAATGGCTTGAACAAAGGTGTGGAGCAAGAAAGTACAAGGCTGGTTTGGAGAATAATGAATATGTTGGTTTAGTAGAACATCAGAGAGTTGTACAGGCATAAAATTGGAAAAGGTAGGTTGGTGCCAGAGGAATCTGGACTGGGTGGTGAAAACTTTTCTGAGCGTTAGATTGCCATGACCCAAGCAGAATTTTGGGAAGATCAGTCTGATGAGCGATGTGCCTGGTGACCACTGGGAGTGGAAACGATGTTACAGATGAAGCTCTGATCACTCTCTCTGGTTCTCGTCCCTTGTTTTCATCTGATTGTCCTAATATGACTTTCAACCCCCCAAATGTGTCAAAGATCACCCTTGTCATTTTTCCCTCTCCCCATTCATCTTTTTCCTGACTTTGCTCTTCTCTCAGTATTGAAGCTCCAAGCCTGTTACCTTTTATTTTTTTCATGCTTGATAGAGAGGCAGTGAGGTCTGGTTTTACAATCAGAAGACCTAGACTCACATCCAGACTGTTATTTACTACATGTGACCCTGGGGGAGTTGCTTAACTTCTCTGGGCCTCATTTACCTCTTTGTAAAATGGCCTCTCAGTTTTCTTCTAATTCTAAATTTCTGATCCTAAGCCTTGTTCAATAAAAACTGCATTAGGCACTGGGGAGGAGATAAAAGGATAAATAAAATATAGTCCAGAGCCTTGTATGCGGAGAAATACAGTGCCATTTACCAATTATCAGTGTGGTGCAGTGAATGAAGTGCCCCTGCATCAGAGGACACATCTAACCTGGGATGTATACACAGACAAACCATGGAACTTCTCTAAACCTCAGGCAACTCTCTAAGACGCCTACTCAGTTATAGAGAGCGCACAGTATGTCTTAGTGTCAGGAGTTTTCATACTGACCAAATCACAGATCTTTGATCTAGTCATGCAAGTTCAAAGCCCTTGTTATTCTGTTCCTATTACCATAATAGCCTCCTAATTGACTTCCTTCCCTCCAGTCTCTCTGAAGTTAAATTCAACAAAACATTTTTTTTTGGTGCCTGTAGCATTAGAGGCTCTATGGTAGGGGCTGAGGATACAGATACAAATGTAAATGTCTCATCCTCAAGGAACTTGTATTCTACTGGTGGAGATACAGCATGTATGCAGATATGCAAATACAGTTGGGTGAAGGAAAGACCCTAACTACAAGGAGAATGCGGAAGGTCTTCATATAGGAAATGGCCCTTGAGATGAATCTTTGAAGAAAGTAAGGGTTCTAAGAGGCCAAATTAAGAAGGAAACACATTCCGGGTGTGGGGTTAGTCTTCCTAAAGTGTAATGAGTCGAGTTACTCTCCTCCACAAAACCCTTAGTGAGTCTGTCTTATCAAATAGAATCCCTGTGTCTGCCTGCGATTTGGTTTGGCAGTTTTGTTGACACTGGTTACTCCCTGTGCTTACAGTGCCAATCCAGCTCCATCTCTTGATAGCATATTTAGCTTTCAAATCTTAGCTCAAATGCTACCTTCTTAGTGGAATTTTCTCTGATCCTTCCAACTTGAAGTAAGCACTTGCACTCTCTCTGTCTCTTTCTCTCCTGATCTCATATCTCTTAATACTCCTTTTGTGTCCTTACCACATTCTAATTTGTATTTTTTCATGTATATATATCTTTATCATCTCTATTACAGTATAAACTTTGTGAAGACAGAAGGTATTTAATTTGGGTTTTGTATTCCCCAAAGCACCTAGCACAGTATGTGTTGTGTGACCACGTGCTGAGGGAATGATTCAGCCAACCAAAACATCTCCCCCTACTTGCTTATAGAAAGCCAGTGCTCTAACTAGAGCAGGCCAGGTCACTCACTTTCTCAGACATACCAGGCAACTTCTCTTGACCTGATACCCTTCCCTCCCTGTCACATCGTTCCCTTTGCCTGAAATGCAGATGTCCTCATGGTTCTTCCCATCAGAATTCTGTTTCTTAGATGGCAGACAGCATAGGATACTGAAAAAAACACTGGGGCTTGGAGTCAGAAGATCTGTGTTTAATTCTTGGTTCTGTCACTGACTATGTAACATTGTGCAAGTGTCTGTACATTTCTCTTTCCTCATCTATAAAATGAGCATGAAAATGCCTGTGCTCCCCAATTGTAGGGCCGCTGTGAGGAAAGTACAAGCTTCTGGGTAGCTAGCTAGGGAAGTGTGAACTGCTATCATTGTTCTCCTTCAAGAACCAGCTCAGGTGTTTAAACCTACTTACCATCTCTGCAACCCCCAGAGACACTGCTCAAGACATTTCTCTCATGAAATGTCAGTACTTCTCTACCCAGTCATCCCCTCCCATTCCTTCAGGGGCTGTTCCATATTCAGCTCTGTGAAGCCCTCCCAGAATAATCTGATTGGCCTGAGTACCTAAGAACCTTAGGTACTGTGCTCATTTACTTGCTGTCTATTTTCTTTGTAGGGATAACTATGTATTTCTGAAGACTATGATTTTTTAGTTACATTTATTGTCTATATATCTTCTCTTTATATGATACAATTAAATTACAGTTAAATTATACAATCCTTGTAGGTGGAGTTGTTAATTTTCTCATAAAGAACTATGCATGTAATGGATATTTAATAAATGTAGTCATCTAATAGTCAATTTCTTAAAACTTTAGCCAGAATAATCTTTTATGGATTAAAGTAAATCTATATCAACGTAATGGATTTAAAGACTCCTTTGTAATTAGCATGACTGCTTGCTTTGGTAGCAGTGACTTAGAATGAATGCTTGCTGCATCAGTAGATTTAAAGGTAGAAAAATGACTTTATTAGTATGAACCAAATTGATTTTTTGGAAGTTATTTTCAAATTCTAATTTTGTTTTTCTCTTAAAGATTTGGGGATTTTAGTTAATCCCCAAATTTAGTTAATCATTATATGATGCAACTGGCATAATCTTTCGCATCACAGAACTATGGAATTAGGAAGGACCACAGAGGTTATCCAGTGCAGCCCAGCTTTGAAACATGATTTGCTCCTGTAACATCCATAACTTGAAATCTTTCTGTGATGGAGAACTCATTACCTATCGAGGTAGTACATTTTATTTTTGGGATAATACTATTAGAACATTTCCCCCTATATTGAGGAAAAATATGCCCCTTACTCATTGTAACTTCACCTCACTGTTCTTATTCTACTCTGTGTGGCTAAAACAAAGCAAATCTCATCTCTTCATTAGTGGACATATAACGTCCTTGTCACAGGACACCATTTCATTCTGGCTAGATCATATCTGCAATATAGTCTTTAGTTATGGGCAACTGTGTGGTACAATATATAGAGTGATGGGCTTGGAGTCAAGAATACTGTTCCTGAGTTCAAATCTGGCCTCAGATACTTAGTAACTGTGTGACCCTGGCCAAGTCACTTAACTCTGTTTGCCTCAAGTTTTCTCATCTGTAAAATGAACTGGAGAAGGAAATGACAAACCCCTCCAGTCTCTTTGCCAAGAAAACTCCAATGGGGCCATCAAGAGTTGGACATGACTGAAATGTCTAAACAACAACCAATCATATTTTAGAGGGACTTTGGCAAATAGGAGTTTGCCAGAGTAATAAGGGATAATGGACATTAATAGCACGTAAGGAACAGACAAAATAATTGTTTATATTTAGCCTGGAAAAGAGAGGACCAATGAGAGACAAGAGCTGTCGTCAAGTGTTTGCAGAACTGCTGGTTTCAAAGTGAATTGTCTGCCTGTCGTTTTAGGGAGTAAAACTGGTACCACTGGGTGGCAGTTGTGTGAAGAAGGCAAGTTTTGTTTGGGCTCAGGATTAGGAAGAGCAGCCCTACGATAGAGTAGGATGTGTCACTATGTTTGCCCCCATCACTACAAGTATCCTGGCAGAGGCTGGATGATTACCTGGCAGCAACATACAGAACCACTGCTTGCATTGGCTGAGTGTTTACCTCCAAGGTCCCCTCCAACTCTCAGGGTGATATGATGTTTACTTTGACTAAACTTTCAGTGTGACGTAGAGGTGACTGGTTTTTTCAGAAATTATAAAGACAGAACACAAGCCCTGAAAGATGCTCCCAAGCTAGAAATGTTTCCATGATAGGAGTCATTCTGTTGTCTGAGAACAGTCCAGGTGTGCTCAGAGATATTCACCAAGTTGGCTTTAAGCTCCATGATGTTTTTATCCACAGTAACTTTTAAAGTCCTAGAGGGCTTATTATCAGCATCGGTGGAGGGAGTATCCACACTAATGAAATTTCAGAATATTGGATCACTCAAGTATAAAATCTGTGCACTAAGGAAATAATATAGTAATACAATTAATACATGATATATCTGTAGGAACAGTTTTTTAAAATTAAGCAAAATTCATAATAAATTTCCATTGCTAAATAGCTAAGAGAAATTAAGCCCATCTGATATTATCATGTTGCAGTTTTAAATGGAAGATGTGGTTTTTAAAATCAATTATTATATAATGTATTTGAAAGAAAAAGACAATTAAGAACAAGTCAAAACATAAAATAAAACCATAGCAGATTGCATAATTTTATATTATAGCTTTTGGCTTTCAAAATACAGGGTAATATAAAATAATGGTTGACCAGATGGGACTTTATAGTCAGTTGTAATTGCTTAATTTTTCGTTAAATTTAATACAAAAAAAGATTGATCTTTTAAATGTAATATCATATCCTCTTAACTAATAGAAACTCATTAAATATTCTCTTTCCAGACAAACTGATGTGTTTTTGTAAAGATTCTTTGTAATCTGTTCCTTTTATGCAGGCCATCTATATTTTTTCACAAAACACATTTCCTGGCATTTATAAACATTATCTACTTTCTTTATGTGATGACGGGCCAAGAGCTTAACCTTTCAGTGCCTACTTCAAGACAACACTTTAACTATAAAGTCACTGATAGCTTGTCAGTCTGTACTGATGGAGCGAGTTTCCATATTAGGAACTTCCCATTCCAGTGGAATCAGAGGTCCAGTCTCCTCTTGCCTCCAAAAAAAATTTATGGAGTTTTATATTAACATAATATTTAAGCATTTTTTAAAAATGCATGCATGTCCATTCACAGATTAGATTTAGATTTTTTTGCTTAAACATAACATACATGTGAATTGTATGTGTATCTTTAGTGAACGTTACAGTTAAAAAAAAACCTTGTATTTTCTTTTGGCTATTGTTCCCCTGTCTACTTATTGTGAATCATCTCTGGCAATAATTGCCTGTGCATTATAACTTCTGGATTTTGTTTTTCCAGCTGATTTCTCAGCAGCCAAATAGTAGTTTAAAAAAATGTTTTAAACTGGGGAGATGATACATCCAGAAGACTTCCTTTGCTAAATTATGACAGTGGTGTGCCAAAACAAGATTTTTTTTTTTAAGTCATTTGATTCGATTGTCAGGTGATTAGAGGAAAAAAAGAGGTATGGGCTTCCTTTTTTGGTTTTTTACTTTGATATGATTGCAGCATTACTGTGTATTTTGCAATTTAATATTGATTTTTGTTTGAACATTATGATCTCCGCTAACTAGAATTTTGTACTTTATAAAATTTCTGGGGAACAAATACAAATAGCTGCAAGGATAATTCACTGCCGTTTTATAGATCAGTAGAAAAGTTAAAATGATGAATCCATCTAATGGAACTAACTGCACTTATCAAGGAAATGTTATGTTATGTTGAAATTATATTAGTTGTAATGAAACATATCCTATTATAGAAAAAATTGAAATGACCACTTAGGAATCTAGAACTATGTAGTCTCAGATGGAAGGAGTCATTGTAACCCGTATGCATTTTCTACAGCACCCCTGACGGTTGGTTATCCACCCTCTGCTCAAGTACTTCTACTGCCTCACAAAGGAGTCCATTCCATTTGGTGATTGCTGTAATTATTAGCTAGTTTTGTGATGTTGGCTTGAAATTTGCCTCCCCAAATCTTCTACCTGCTAGTCCTAATTCTGTCTCGTCTGGAGTCAAGCAAAGCATGTTTGTTTAATCTGTTCTCCACAAGACAGCCTTTCAGGTACCTGAGTTAGCAATCACACTAAGTTCCCACTAAGTTCTCCCTTTCATGCTAAACATTCCCAATTCCTTTTTTTCAAAGATTATATGACATCATTTATCTTTACCATCCTGGTTGTGTATACCTTTTAAAATGTTGCTCAGAACTAAACGCACTATTCCAGATGTGGTCTGATAGAGGCATTCTATTTCTTTTTATTTTCCCTTCTCCTGTGCTTGTGCCTCAGGGAAATAGAGGTTTCTTTGTTTTTCTTACCCAGAGTGGAAATAGATTTCTTGCTCACACTTCATGCTGTACACATCCAAAATCAAACTCTTCCCTCCATCCCCAGACAAATCTGCCCCCACCTCTTCTCCTCCCCCCACCATCTCTCTGTCCCTCTGTAATGTCACCACCACCTTCCAGGCTTATTATCTCATTCATCTTTTGATTCTTCCGTCTCTCTGAGCATATATTCAATTAATCAGGTATTGTTATAGCTTACCTCATACTATTTATTATTTTTGTCCTCTCCTGGCAGCTCCCACTGAAATTAATCTGGTACAAACCCTTATCTCTTCCCTTCTAGACTATTGTAATAGCTTCCTTACTGATGTCCCTGTTTCTTCTGTCTTTATCCAATCTGTCCTTTACAGTGACGTTTATGTAACATACCAGGAATGGTCATTAGGACTCAGAATTGTTCAGTGGTTCCTTGTTGTGTGTTTTATGTATGAACTAATCTCAGCATTCAGAGATGCCTGTGTTAGGGCTTTAACTACCTTCTCCACCTAATCTCATCCTCATGTGTGCTTTAGGCTCCTGCTAAACTGGATTTTATTCTCTTTCCTTGTCCTGCCTTCTTCCACCTGTGATCCTTTGTTCATACCATTACGCAATACTGGAATGGACTCCTTCCTTCCCATACAAAAAAAAAAACTAAAACAAACTCCATCTGTTGAAGTGTCTCCCGTCTTTCAGGGCCAAGCTTAGCTTTTTCCTCTTTAATAATAGGCTTTATCTCTTTTCTCACATTTCTGATAAAACTTGACATAAACCCTTCCTTTGCACTTCTTACTGCCACTTGTTTCATATTTTTTTTTTTGAATCACATTGTATTGTAAGCCCCTTGACAGCAGGGTCTCTGTATCTGTAGGTCCTCTGCACCTCATATAATGCCAGCCATACACTTTAGGATCAAGAATCTGCCTTATGCCACTTGTTTAGCAAGTTAATGCTACTCCACAGAACCAGAGTTCGTGCTGCTCTTTGGTTATTACAGCAGAAGGCCCGTTTCAGTATCTGTCTTTAGGCTGGAATTTAGACTAGAAGCTGGAGGTTGGCATTTTGATTTTTTTAAATCATCAATTATAAGTATCCTTCTGAATTCATGGAGTCTTTCTAAAACCCTTGCATTCTTTTCTTTGCAGGCAGGTAATCTACAGACTCATTTACGTCGACATTCTGGTGAGAAACCCTACATCTGTGAAATCTGTGGGAAAAGGTTAGTGTATACAAAACACATCCTTTAAATATAGGTTGTATTACCTTGAAAACCAGTATGTGAGCTTATTCCATTTAGTATCCTTACTTGGTTCCCTTAAAACAAAGTGTTAGATGAAAAATATGTTAGTAAGGGGTAAATTCTATAAGAACAGTGTTAAAAACGTTATCTTCCATTATAGCGGGTTATTGATAGATTCATCCTTATGAACAGTGTACTTGTTTCTTTTTGTAAAATTATATATGCCTAAGTGTTTGTTTATAAGAGGCAGTGGGTCACAGGGGACAGAGAACTGACATTAGTGCCAGGAAGACCTAGGTTCAGGTCAAGCCTTTGACACATACTTAATCTGTGACCCTGGGCATGACACTTCATCTCTCAGTGTTCTAGGCAATGCTTGCATTTAATTAAATTTCTGTCTATTTTCTTTTCTTTTATTATCATTAAATTAATTTCTTTGTTTTCAGTTTTCAACAGTCACTTTCATAAGTCCGGAATTTTCTCCGCCTCCCTCTCCCTTCTCATCCCAAGATGGCATTCAGTCTTACATGGGTTCTACACATACATTCTCATTAAACACATTTTCACATTAGTCATAGAATTCCATTGAAGAGTTCAAATGAATGGGAGAAACCATGAGAAAAAAACAAAACCTAGCACAAGAGAAAATAGTCTTATTAGAAAACCAAAAGTAGTATATCCTAACAAATTGCATTTTAATTCAGTATCCCCTTATAATAATTTATTCAGAGAATGATAGGACATTAGAGATGGAACATCTATCCAAATGTCTCATTTTAAAGATTAGGAAATAAGTCTCAAAGAAGGGAAGTGACTTGTCCAGTAAGGTCTTTTTTTCCTATTTAAAAACATTAATTTTCATTTTTCTGTTAGGAAAGACAGTCGATATAATGATGAATATTATAGCATCTGGTTCTGTATCTTATAAAATTAGATAAAAAAGATTTATCAGAGCTCAGTCTAGCACTTAGTCCCTTGCCGTTTCCCCTTCACTGTACATGGCCTCACATCTCGGATTCCTGGCAGTATCTGCTTTTATTTACTTCCTTTAGATCAGGCCTGCACAACCTTCGACCTGCCAAAGGATTTTGTGCAGCTCATGAAAAATGTGGAGGCTGTGGGCTGCAGGTTGTGTAGACCTGCTTTAGATCATCTCTGTTCTATTTTATTTCTGAGTATATTATTTTACACTGCATTTTAACCTGTAAAATTCTTGAAGCTCTTTTGAAAAATAATTTAATCAGTATTATTATTTATAGTTACTAAGAATAAAACCACTTGCATATTAATGACCAATAGTAGGACACTTTCTTCTGTAGTCCATAAACAGGGTAAGAAATATTTATCAGGTTTTTGTACCTACCTACCTACATCAAATCCTAATTTCTTTTGTAAAAGGCAATTTTAGAATAGGTACTTTAGATGGACGATAATACTCCTGATCACGCTCTGATTAAGAATTCAGTACATCACCTCCCTCAGTGACATGCACTTATGAAGATTCATAGTGGTGTTGAAACGTCCTTAATTGAATTTTCATATTCCATTACAGATTTGCAGCCTCTGGTGATGTCCAACGTCACATTATTATTCACTCGGGAGAAAAACCACATTTGTGTGACATCTGTGGTCGAGGTAGTACCAGAATTTTCACTATTCTCTCTTAAAGATTTCTGATTAATATGCAAAGAGTCCATCTTGAGCTCATTCCTATTACATCCTCCTTTAGGGTTTAGTAACTTCAGCAATTTAAAGGAGCACAAAAAGACTCACACCGCTGATAAAGTCTTCACCTGTGATGAATGTGGGAAATCTTTTAATATGCAACGCAAATTGGTAAAACACAGAATTAGGCACACGGGTGAGCGACCGTATAGCTGCTCTGCGTGTGGTAAGTGCTACAACTCTTATCAGGCATCATATATGTACACAGTATTTTCTCTGAGGCTTAAGTCATCATTGTGGTTTAGTAGACTGAACAGTGTATGCAGAGTATTGTATTTTTTCTCAGTCTTGACGCTAACTTTGTGATACCGGTCAAGTTACTTAACTTTTCACTCTCAGTTTCCCATCTAGAAAATTAGAATAAAAACTGCCTCTTTCCTAGTACTTTGGACTGTTATGAGGATTCAGTGAGATCATGTACATGAGAACTCCCCACAAATGTGGCATGTTAACTCTACAGAAGTAGCTCATCTGAAGCTGTTCTTACTTATTTTGCAATTTGATAATAGAATATTAGCTTCTGGTGTATAAACTAATGTTTTATTTCTACCAGGTCTCTGATTTCCTAGCTTTGGAGGCAGCTGGTGGTAAATAGAGGGCTGGGTCTGGAGTCAGAAAGACTTGAGTTCAAATTCAAATTCAGACACTTCCTAGTTTGTGACCCCTGGGCAGGTCACTTCACTGCTGATTGCCTGACAAAAAGATCCACTGGATCCACTGGAAATGGCAGACCACTCTATTATATGGCCAAGGAAACCCCATGGACAGCTTTGGTCTGTGAGATCACAAAGAGTCGTGAATGACAAAAGAACAACAAATTTCCTCGTTTTAGTGAAATTCCTGAGAGGAAATTCCTCTACCAATGCAGATGAATATTTTCTCTACAAGTTATCTTCATAGAGGGTTATCTGGGGCCCTGAGAGGTTAACATAAGAACTGTAGTACTAATAGTGGACATTTATATAGTACTTTAAGGTTGGACAGTGCTTTCTATGTGTGTTCTTGTGTGTATGTGTGTGCATGCGTGTGGTGCATGCACATGCATTTGCTTTCTAATTTCCTATATGTTCACATACAGACAGTTCTTTATGTAAATTTGCATTATGAAAATTTGACTTTACATGAAGAATTCTAAAAGAAATCCACATTCCCAAAAAAAAAAAAACCCGTGTTAACTTTACCGTACAGTACTGTGCTCTCTCCTGCTCTCTGCTTCTTCCCCTCGTCTCAGCATTCTATGACCTTTCCCCCACCCCACCCCCAAAATAAACAACCTCTAAGTGAAAGCAGAAGAATGGACCCACAGCTACTGGATAGGGGGAAGACTCACAGAGAAAATCTTTGCCCTGTTCCACCCACCCATGTGTCTGTCTGCTCTTGGAACTGTCCCCAGCCCTTACATGTTGCCCATCCTTTTCTGTCTGTGTCTGTATCTAGCCTCCTAAGTGTCTGCACAACTCCCTTCACCACCACCATCACCCCTCCCCCTGACAAATGTTCTTGATTCCAGTCAAGCCCAGTGGCTTGGGCCCAGTCCTGCGTGTTCTTCTTCATGCTCTCACTTTTCTGTCTCTGGCCTCTACCTATCCTGGAACTCTTTGGCAGCCCCTTCCCTCCACAGTTCCTGACCTCCTTCCTACCTTTCTCCTTCTTTTCCTTCCTCACTGTGGGAAAATTTGCATTTGTAAAAATTACGTTACATAGAAGTCTATGGAATGGCCCACTTACATAAACTGAGAACTATCTGTATATATGGTAAATCTCATTTGATTTTCATAGTTCTCCTATAAGGTGTTGTTATTGCCCAGAGTTATACAATCAGTAGTGTCAGGAAATGAATTTATTAAAGGCAACTGTGTCACAATGGATAGATAGATTGAAATTTGAATCAGAAGCCCTGAGTTTGAATTCTGCCCTAGACACTTAACTAGCTCTGTGACCGCAGGCAAGTTACTCAACCTTTTTCAGCCTGTTTCCTTATCTGTAAAGTGAGGATTATAGCATTTTCATTATAGGGTTATTATGAAGATTGAATGAGATATGTAATGTGTTTGGCAAATCTTATAACTATATAAATATTAGCTATTATAATAACTCCTGAGCCCATAGGTTCTCAGTAAATGCTTGACTTTTCTCAGTACTTCTTTATAGCACATTAGCCAAATTTTCACAATGAGAAGACACTGAGTACAGGTTGAAAGTAGGGCCTTTTGGCTTTTTAATTTGGTTTCCAGAATAGTCTATCCCACCTCTTAATATTTAAGTCTGCTTTGGAATAATCTCCTGCGCAGGTTGGGGCCTCCCCGGCATTTCAGGGGCCATTGTGCCTCTGCCTGCTCCTCTGCCTTTCAGTTGTTACTCCTTTACGACCTTGTTTTCTTGCTCTTTTCCTTCTTCTAGTTCCTTCCTCTTTTTGCTTCTGTTTTCTGTTCTCTGTCCCTTCTTCAAGAATGCCAAAAAAAATGTTAAAATTTTCATTTGCTAATTAAGCAAAATATGAAAAACATACTCCTGATTTTCTTCAGGGAAGTATTGTTCTTGTTTGTCCTTCATTGTCAAACCTTTTCTTGAAATAAAGATGGTTCCTTAGGGTGGATGCCTAATGAATCATCGTGATTCCATTTTATCCTTTCCCTTTTTAGGACTCTCTGTTCTTTTCTCTCTGTTCAAGTACAAAGCTACAAATAAGCCTCTCAGTAATGACTTCTGAGAGAATCTGTTTTCCGAGCTCCCCTACTACACTCAGAATTTTCATTGAGCTTACGTATTTTTTCTTCATATTGCTTATACGGTGATTCAGCTGACACCTTCTAGAAATGAACTGTCTCACATAAAGGAATTTTCCAGCCATTTGAAACATAGCCAGTTAAACACCAAAACTATGGCTCTTTTAGCTACTTTTGAAAATTTTTTCTTAAGATGTAATCGATTCTTTCCAAATTCCTTAAGCAGAGGATTTGGAGTGGGGAGCCAAACTAGTGATTTCTTTTTGTATACATACCCCCTGATGTAGGAGCTCCCTCTGGTGCAGGTCTGTAGCTCCTGTTTACTTAGAGCCTTCAGAGCTGTTTGGGGCATGGGAAGTGAAGTGACTTGCCCAGGATCACACAAGCAGCTTATGTCAGGCAGGACTTGAACCCAGGTATTCCTGACCCTAGGCTAGTCTTCTTACCACTGACAACACCTATGTCTGCCTCTGAGACAAAGGATACTGAACAAAAGGGAGCCTTCCCTTAACGGCTGAGGAGCTTTTATAAAACTGCCCATCCCTGCATTGTTTGGCTTCAGGTGACTCGCGTTGGGGGGTTTGTCATTCCTCTTCCATCTGTCAGTAGCCACCCCTTTCTCATTTGCTGTTTCTAATCATATATGGACTGAGAAGTTAGGGATCCAAAAATAAGACCGAATATGTACTGAATGAATAAAATTCATGAGTTTTAGAACATAAATTTTGTGACATCTGTTTTAGCACATCATATTCTTTTTCTTTCTCTTTTTTACATATTTTATGCTCTTGACTCTTTTGGATAATTGAGATTGACTAATAAACAGCCTCCCAGATAAAGGAGGTTTTATCCATATTAGACATACTGAAAGTTGCGCTACTCAGTGCAAAGAACATTTTACCATGAGACACCCCAACTTCTCGTGCCAATCTTGCCACTACTGTATTGTTTTGCCTTGGGCAAGTCACTTCCCTTTACATTTTCTGCATCTGGAAAAGCATTGGGAATGTTTGGAGACAGCAGTCCAGTTTGTTTGGAGTATAGCATAGTCTAGAAGATAGCAGCACGAGGTGTGACTAAGAAGTTCTCATAGGACCTGATTGTGGAAGTCCTTCACCCACAATCTGAATTTTACTCAGTAAGGAAATAGGGGTCTTTAAAGGCTTTTCTCTTTTTTAAGATATGTGACCCTGGGCAAGTCACTGTTACCTTCTCTCTGCATCATTTTCTTCATCTGTAAAATGGGGATTATGATGGCACCTACTACCTCCAAGGGTGTTTATGAGGATCATATTTGTAAGGCACTCTGCAAAGCCTTAAAGCACTATGTATTATTGTTGTTCAGAGCATAACGACCTGCTTTAGGTAGATCATCTGGCATTAGTGTGAGGGCTGGATTTGAAAGGGAAGAAAAGGCAGGCAAGGAGGACTAGTTCAAAATGACTGTTTCCCATAATGGTCCAGGCTATTTACTCATATGTGACTCTATGCTAGGGCAGCCATGCCTTCTTACCAGATACCTCTCAGGACCACTCTCCAGGGCAGCCCCTTGGCCTTGATGGCCCATCAGTGAGACTTCATTAATGGAATTGTGCAGCCACAAAGACTAGTTCAAACCACTCACTGCACACGAGTAAAAATTCATATCAACTGGTGAAAAGGGAGGAGTTTTCCCCTCTTAAACATAAGACATTTGCTCTAGAGAGTTTTATTTGCTGCTTCATAGACCAAGATTCCATGACATGGTATGGTAGAGTGAAAAGAGCACCAAGCTGAGGGTTCTGGCTCTCTCCTGCCACTATGTGCTCATCTGTAAAAGGGGAGAACACTACTTGTATTCTACTTAGCCAACAGAATTATTGATAGGGAGAAAGTGTTTTATAAACTTTAAGTACTATATGAATGGGAGTTATTATTGGGAAATGTATTTTAAAAGTTAAATCTTTCCAACAATCATTTTTTCTTTTTTTGAAAAAAATTTCTCTCTTTTGTCCTAATTTTAGGGAAAAGCTTTGGGGAATCAGGTGACCTACGCAGGCATGTCCGAACTCATACTGGAGAAAAGCCATATACATGTGAAATTTGTAGCAAATGCTTCTCTCGTTCTGCTGTGCTTCGTCGACACAAAAAAATGCACTGTAAGGCCAACGCTGAGAGTCCAACAGCACGTGATGAGTTTGCGCAAGCTGATGAAATATCTGATCTTGAAAAGTCTCAGAGTTCAGACTCCTTTTCCCAAGATATGTCCATTGCTTTGTTACCTGGATCTGTGAAGCTTCCTGTTCATCCAGTAGGGAATTCTTCAGTGGACTTTGATGACAGTTCATCAGGTTCCTACTGCAAGTTAAGATCCATGATTCAACAAAATGAAGTTGCTGACCAGGATAAATTGAGTCTTGATGCTGCTAAACTCCCCAAACATCAGCTGCAACAAACACCTCATCAGTCTTACGCTTTCCCAGAGGTAGTTGCCTCAGCTGCAGAGGAGCCTCTGCAGCCGGACAGTATGTCCATGATTCGTTCATCTGTGGCAGCTCTCGACAGTCATTATAATGATACACTGAGCAACCGATCATCATCCGCCTCTTACAGGAGCTCGGATGGACCTTTTTTTTCCAGTATGACTCTTTGGGGTTTAGCTATGAAGACTTTACAAAATGAAAATGAGTTAGATCAGTAACACGTTATGTTAGTAATTCTCATTCAACTTGGAACTTGTCAGACTGGGATTGCAACCAGATTTTTGAACCACTTTTCACTTTGCTGGCCCCATCCTGACTACTATAAGAGAAAATAACCAATTCCCTTGGGAGTAGAGAGAAGGCAAGTTAGAACATCAGCCTTGGCCTGTCATTAGGGCAAAGCCCAGATCACAGTTACAGACCATAATATCTGGATGGGACCTTAGAAGTCCTCCATTCCATTTTATAAATAAGACAATTGAGATAGTCTTTCTGTTCCCACCTCTTTTTCTCCCTGCCCCCAAAGAAAGGATATGACCATGATCCCATAGGTAGAGTGGAAATGTTAGGTATGGAAAAAGATTTCAGAGATCTTATCCAATCCTCTCATTTTACAGAGGAGGAAGATGAAGGTCAGAGCTTTTTCAGCCCAGTTTGCCTGACTACCAGTCCAGTTTTCTTTTCACTACCCTACATGTTTGCAGATAATAACTTGAGTCAGAAAAGCCAGAAATTTTATAAATTATTGGTTTACATGATATTGAAAACATTTAGGTAATATGTTACTATACACCTGATGATAACTACTGTGCATTTTTTCCCCAGTCGGTAAAAATTGTGTAGCCAAAATTTTATTTTTGCGTTTGTAAAATTAAGACTTGTATTTTCAGCTTTTTTATATACATATATATTTTTAAAAGCCTAAATATTTTGCACAAAGATTTTATTTGTATATGTAACTCATATACTATAATTTAATTTAATAAATGGAAACTACCTTTCTATATGGTAGAATATAATACTATATTTTATATATATATATTTTTTTTTCCAGTTCAACAAACATTAAGTGTTTACTATGTCTTAAGTTACTTCTATGTGTTTGTATACTGTGATAGATAAAACAGGCCGTGCTCTCAAGAACTTTATAGTCTAGTGGGATGGGGTTCAGGATATGTACACAAATAAGAGAATGAAATAAATGCCAGAAGTTTAGGCAAAGAGGTATGAGAAATTTGAGGAAAGAGCATTTTCATCTTTTGTGGAGAGGGGGAGGGATGGAATCTGAGCTAGGTCTTAAAGAGAGGGACTCCCACAGTTGGCATATTCAGGCAGAAGGTTGTCCATTTCAGGTGTGGAGCATGGCCTGAGCAGAGTCATGGCAGAGATAAGAACAAGAAGCAAAAATTAGCTCAGTTGACCTGGAATGTAAAATGCATGAAGGAGAGGAGTAAAAGATAAGACCAGACAGGGAAAGATTAGAGCCAGATTTTAGAAGCCTTTTAATATCATAAATTAGGAGTTTCCACTTTATTTGTGGGCATTGGGGAGCAACTGAAGAATTTTGCGTAGAGAAGCTTTGGCTTTACCATAGTGATGCTTTAGGAGGGCTACTTGATGGTTGTGTAAACCAGTGATGTCAAACTAAGTAGAAACAGGGGCCACTGAACCATACAAAAGGATCCCTGCGGACCACATATTGACTTGGTTTTAAAATGTAATGTTATCTGTGTTTTTTTGTACTTTTATTTAGTTAAATGTTTCCCAATTGCTCGGTTTTAATCAGGTTCAGGCCATACTCAGGAGTGGGGCCACATACAACCAGGGCCTCATATTTTTACATATCTGATGTAGCAGACGGATTGGGAGGGAATCGGAGGCATGGAGAAAAGAAATCCAAAAATAACAGGAGACAGGGAGAAAAATCCAAAGGCAAGTTGACCCATCTAGAGATAATAAGATTGATTTATAAAGAGTTTGGTTTAGTTCAAGGATTTATAACCTTGGAGTTCATTAACTTTAATATATATGTATTATATAGTATGTATTTATGACTTTCATCATAATTGGTTTCCTTTGTAATCCTCTGTATTTTCTGAATTTGAAAACATTATTTTGAGAAATAGTTCATACTAGGGCAAAGGTCCCAGTTTCTTGTGGCTTCCTTTCTCTAAAAAGCTAGAAAGCTTTTTAAAAAAAATACAGATTGTAAGTGAAATTCATAAAATTTTTGAGACTGAGCAATCAATATTGATTGCCAGTCTGAGAAGGCAGTTTTCTAGCCTGTTAAATTTGGTGTAATCAGTTATCTACAAGTCACCCTGACCACCCCACCTCCATCACACTATAACAAAAACACCAACCCGATATCCAGTAAAAAATGTCTAGTTTTTAAAAATCCAAATAACCAGTAAGCAAAATTCAAAATAGCATTGAAGTACTTGACCATGAACCATGTCATCCTTTGCATGTATCAGTAAAACAGAAAGGATAAACAGATAATAGTATAAATTCACTAATATTCCATTGATTTCTCTGAGAAGCTATAATTTAGTTATTCTTAGCTGGACTCTTAATATGCCAAGAATGGAACCAAGGAAAAGGCTCTATGTGCTACTACAAGGATTGGAGTAGGTCTGCTGGAAAGTGTCCTCCCTCTGTTGCTGCCACTGCCATTGTTTTCAACTTGGTCTCTCCAGAGGGAGTTAAAAACTGCCACTGAAGTAGAAAACTTCATCCTCTAGTTCATTCCTGTAATAACTGGGAGCCTTCCTTACCTAGGAAGAAATACCATTCCCTCCATTGTTAGTGACATGTTTCCTGGCAAGGCATTCAACCCAAGCATTGCCAGAATGACTATTTCAATAGTAAGCCCAAGATGGTTGTTCCTCTAGAAGAAGTAATGTTTTTTCAGAGCTTTGCAATTCCATGGAATCTATTCTAGAGCTATTCTGTATTAATAATAACTGATATTTATATGATTCTTTCTGATTTACAATGTGCATTAATACATTTTGTCATTTAATCCTCTTAAGTGAACCCTGTGAAGTAGTATTGTACCCATTTTATATTATGAAACAATTTTTTTAAATTCAGTTTTATTTGTTTTCAGTGTTCAACAATCACTTCCATATATCTTAGATTTTTTGCCATTCCTCCCCTTCATTCCTCACACCCTCCCTCAGTTGGTGTACCGTCTTATATAGGTTCTACATGTACGTTCCTATTAAATGCATGTTGCATAGAGGAATTAAAATGAATGGAAGAACCCATAAAGCAAAACATAATACAAAAGAAAATGGTCTATTTCTATCTGTGATCCAATTTCATAGTTCTTTCTCTGGATGTGGAAGGTGTTTTGCCTCAAGAGTCCATTGGAAATTTTTTAAGTCCATGCATTTCAATGAAGTACTAAGTCTACCAGAAAAATTCCTCAACTGGTTGTTGCTGTGTACAAAGGTCTTCTGGTTCTACTCCTTTCACTCAGCTTCAGTTCATATAAGTCTTTCCAGGCTTCTCTGAAGTCTTCCTATTCATCATTTCTCATAGCACAATAGTATTCCATTACATTCATATACCACAACTTGTTCAGCCATTCCCTGATTGATGGAAATCCCCATGATTTCCACTTTTGGAGCACCACAAAGAGCTGCTATAAATATTTTTGTACATATGGGACCCTTTCCCATTTCTATGATCTCTTTGGGATAGAGTCCCAAAAGCAATATTTTACTGGGTCAAAGGGTACGCATATTTTTGTAACCCTTTGGGCATAGTTCCAAATTGTTCTCCAGAATGATTGGATCAGCTTACTGCCCCACCAACAATGAATTAGTGTTCCAAGTCTCCCACATCTTCTCCAATATTTATCAACTTTCTGTTTTGTCATGTTAGCCAATCTGATAGATGTCATGTGGTACCTCAGAGTTGTTTTGATTTGCATCTCTAATTGATAGTGATTTAGAGCAGTTCTTCATATGATCATAGATAGCTTTAATTTCTTCCTCTAGAAAATTCCCTGTTCATATTTTTTGACCATTTATCAATTGGGGAATGACATATTCTTGTACATTTGACTCAGTTCTCTATATTATTTTAGAAATGAGGCCTTTATCATAGACATTAGTTGCAAAAATTCTTTCCCAGTTTTCTGTTTTCCTCCTAATCTTGGTTGCATTGAGTTTGTTTGTGCAAAAACTTTTCATTTTAATGTAATCGAAATTACTCATTTTGCACTTCATAATGTTCTCTATCTCTTGTTGGGTCATAAATTTCTCCATTTTCCATAAATCTGACAAATACACTATTCCTTGCTCCCCTAATTTGGTTATAGTATCAATCTTTATACCTAGATCATGTATCCATTTGGACTTTATTCTTGTGTAAGGTGTCAGGCATTGGTCTATGCCCATTTTCCTCCACACTGTTATCCAATTTTCCTAGCCATTTTTGTCAAACATTGAGTTCTTATCCCAGAAGCTGGGGTCCTTGGGATTACCAAACAGTTGATTGCTATATTCATTTACTACTGTGTCTTGAATACCTAACCTAATCCACTGGTCTTCCCCTCTGTTTCTTAGCCAGTGACAAGTGGTTTTGATAATTGCTGCTTTATCGTACAATTTGAAATCTGGTAGAGCTAGGCCACCTTCCTTAGCATTTCTTTTCATTAGTTACCTTGATATTCTGGACATTTTATTTTTCCAGATGAATTTTGATATTATTTTTTCTAGCTCTAGGAAATAATTATCTGGTAGTTTGATTGATATGGCACTGAATAAGTAAATTAATGTAGGTAGAATTGTCATTTTTATTATATTAGCTCAGCCTACCCACAAACAACTGATGTTTTTCCACTTACTTAGATATGACTTTATTTGTGCGAAAAGTGTTTTGTAATTGTGTTCATATAGTCCCCGGGTTTATTTTGGCAGGTTGACTCCCAGATATTTTAAAGTGTCTACCATAGCTTTAAATGAGATTTCTCTTTCTATCTCTTGCTATTAGGTTTTGTTAGTAATATATAGAAATGCAGATAATTTATGTGGGTTTATTTTGTAACCTGCAACTTTGCCAAAGTTGTTTATTATTTCAAGTAGTTTTTTTTTTACTTGATTCTCTGGGATTCTCTAAGTATATCATATTATCTGCAAAGAGTAATAACTTAGTTTCTTCTTTGCCTATCCTAATTCCTCAATTTATTTTTCTTCTCTTATTGTTACAGCTAGCATTTCTTATACCATATTGATTAACAGTGGTGATAATGCACATCCTGGTTTCTCCCCCTGATCTTATTGGAAATGCATCTAACTTGTCTCCATTGCATATAATGCTTGCTGATGGTTTTAGGTAGATACTTCATATTATTTTATGGAAATTTCCATTAATTCTTATGTCCACCAGTGTTTTCAATAGAAATGGGTGTTGTATTTTGTCAAAAGCTTTTTTCTGCATCTATTGAGGTAATCATGTGGTTTCTGTTAGTTTTGTTGTTGATATGATATAATGCTAATAGTTTTTCTAACATTGAACCAGCCTTTCATTCCTGGTGTAAATCCTACCTGATCATAATGTATTATTCTCATGATAACTTGCTGTATTCTTTTCGTTAATATTTAAAATTTTTGCATCTATATTCATTAGAGAAATTGGTTTATAATTTTCTTTCTCTATTTTGACTTTTCCTGGTTTAGGTATCAGAACCATATTTGTATCATAAAAAGTATCTGGTAGGACTCCTTCCTCAGCAATTTTCCCAAATAGTCTATATAGTATTGGAATTGACTGTTCTTTAAATGTTTGATAGAATTCACTTGTAAATCCATGTGACCCTGGAGATTTTTTCCTAGGGAGTTCATTGATGGCTTGTTCAATTTCTTTTTCTGAAATAGGATTATTTAAGTACTCAACTTCCTCTTCTGTTAATCTAGGCAATTTGTATTTTTTTAAAATAATCATCTCATTTAGATTGTCAGATTTATGGGCATATAGTTGAGCAAAGTAATTTCTAATCATTGTTTTAATTTCCTCCTCATTGGAGATTAGTTTACCCTTTTCATTTTTGATATTGGTAATTTGATTTTCTTCTGTCCTTTTTTTAATCAAATTGCCCAAAGGTTTATCAATTTTATTTGTTTTTTTCATAAAAGCAACTCTTAGTTTTATTAGTTCAGTAGTTTTCTTAATTTCAATTTTATTAATCTCTCCTTTGGTTTTCAGTATTTCTAATTTGGTATTTACTTGAGGATTTTCAGTTTGTTCTTTTTCTAACTTTTTCAGCTGCATGCTCAATTCATTAATCTCCTCTTTCTCAGTTTTATTCATGTAGACATTCAAAAAATATAAAACTTCCCCTAAGAACTGCTTTTGCCGTCTCCCATAAGATATGGTAGGTTGTCTCATTACTGTCATTCTCTTGAATGAAGTCGTTCATTGTTTCTATAATTTGTTGTTTAACCCACTCATTCTTTAGGATTAGATTGTTTAGTTTCCATTTAGTTTTTGGTTTATAGTTCCATGATCTTTGGTTACATGTACATTATTGCATTATGATCTGAGAAGTATGCATTGATTATCTCTGCCTTTCTGCACTGGATTGTGAGGTTTTTAGGGCCTAGTACATGGTCAATTTTTGTATATGTGCCATGTACCACTGAGAAAAAGTATATTCCTTTCTGTCCCCATTTACTTTTCTCTAGAGATCTATCATATCGACCTTATCCAGAGTTTTATTTACCTCCTTAACTTCTTTCTTGTTTATTTTAGGTTAAATTTATCAATTCCCTCTGTCTATGTATATCCCTTTTATATTTCATAGTAAATCTACAGTTCTCAAGATTAACAAGAATCATCTTCCCTTATAGGGATGTAAAGCGTTTGCACATATTGAGTAACAAGTTTGTTTGGTTTTTTTCCCTGTTTACCTTTTTATGCCTCTCTTGAGACCTGCCTTTGAAGATCAAATTTTCTATTAAGTCCATCGCTTTGCATCGGGAAGGTCTGGAAATCCCTTATTTCATTGAATATACATCTCCTTGCCTGAAATATTATGCTCAACTTTTCTGGGTAATTAATTCTTGGTTGTAGTCCCAGCTCCTTTGCCTTATGGAATATTGTCTTCCAGTTCCTTCAGTCTTTTAATATAGAAGCTGCAAGGTCCTGTGTATCTTGACTGTAGCTCTTCAATATTTGAATTGTTCCTTTCTGGCTGCCTACAGTATTTTCTCCTTCACTTGATAGTTCTGGAATTTGGCAACAATATTCCTCAGTGTTTTTAGTTTGGGTTCCTTTTCAGGAGATGAACGGTGAGTTCTTTCAATGACTATTTTTCCCTCTGGGTCTAGGACTTCTGGGCAATTTTCTTGATGATTTCTTGGATGATATTGTCCAAACTCTTTTTTTCATCATGGCTTTTTGGTAGACCAATAGTCCTGAGATTTTCCCTCCTGGATCTATTTTCCAGGTCATTTGTTTTTCTAATTAGATATTTTACATTTTCTTCTATCTTTTCATTCTTTAGATTCTGTTTGACTGATTCTTGATGTCTCATAGATTCATTAGCTTCTACTTGCCTGATTCTAACAAATTGTCTTTTTCAGGTAATTTTTGTGTCTACTTTTCCATCTGTCCAGTTGTTTCTTTTAAGGAGTTATTTTCTCCAGTTAGGTTTTGTACTTCCTTTTCTATTTTCCAATTGTCCTTTTAAATTCTTCTGTGATTTCCTTTCTTCATATTTTTAAAGTTATTGGTCAGTTTTTCTTCCGTTTATCTGACTTTTAAAACTCTTCCTGTGCTCTTCCAAGAAGGCTCTTTGTGCTTCAGACCAGTTCATATTCCCTTCTGAAGTTTCAGATGAGAGTACAGTCTCTTTGGGATTCATATTTTGGTCCTTGTTCCCATAGAAAGATTCTATGGTCTTTCCACTGTGCTTCTTACTCGTGATAATCACGCTTTTCCTGACTTTTAAAATAGTTCTCTGCATCTGGGTCCCAGAGGCCTCTGTTCCACAGTTCTTGTGCCTAAAACTTGAGACTTGGTGTGTTGTGACCTCTGGTTCTTTCAGCTAGAAGCTAAAATTCTGCAGCTTACCTGGTACTGAGCTGGCTGGTGTTGGAAAACAGAGGCCAGGTGAGGTCTTTTGAGGTTTCCCCGCATTTACCCATTAGCAAGTTGCGTTCGGGGAGGGGTGCTCTGTCCACAGGAGGTCTCCTCTGCTGATGTATAGCATAGGCAAGCTCATTGATTGGTGATTCTGTCTGTGCTAGTGTCTTCCCGATTCCCCTGGGGTACTAAGGCACGCCTGGTGTCCTGGTGTTGGCAGATGCTGTCTTCACCACCCTGGGGCTCAGGATCTTCTCCAGGCTTGCTGAAGTGGGGTTGTCTGGGACAGCTGTGATCCTGCACTTTTCCCTTTCAGCCACAGTAAAAGGGACCCTCCTTAGCGATCATCCTAGCCTCACATGTTTATCCCTTCTTCAGCTCCCATCCAGGTTTCTCTGGGAGAATATTCTCTGGGCTCATCAAGGTCAACAAAGGGAGGGAGATAGCAATTACCAATCACTCTGTCATCTTCATGAAACAAAATTTAAGTGTGTGTGTATGTGAGTGTGTGTGTGTGTGATTACATAGCTTGTCAGAGTCTGATCCTAGCTCTCCTGACTCCCAAATCCAGCACTCTTCCCATTATACCAAAAAAAAAAAAAGCATGCCTTTTGAGAATCCATAGAATAGGAACTTTATGTTCCAGCTTTAAGGAGAGGGGGAAAGCCTGGCATTTAGAAACTACCAGCAGATCTAATTTTCAAAATTTTGACTTTCATTTCCTCCTGTGAATTCATTTTCCTTGCTCCTCAATGTGCAAAAATAGTATAGATGGCTCACTTAACAGCATTTGCTTTTAGGGCACATTCAGAAATGTTAAAAATAATACAAGAGGATGGGAGTGATTCATGACTAGCCAAGCTGTTTGAAAGAGACATCACTCTAACAAAAGATCAGGAATGTAAATTATTTTGGTTAAATGGGAAACAAAAATGCATTTCCTCCCAGGGCTCAGCAGTTCAGGTTACCTTTTATTGGTTTTTGGAATGACCAAGTTAGATGATGCCCATTAAAGGCTGTCAAAATCCTCAGACCTACCAGGAATATAATAAGTTCTTTCACTACCAAGTGCTAAGTCTGCATGAAGATGCCATGTAATAATTTCTCATGGCCCTGACCAAGAGCTTAGGACAAAGGCCTAAGAGCCACTTATTAGGGTCTTGTAGAGCCCAAAGAACAATGACAAGGCATCAGGAACCATGTGGTTAAATGATCTTACAGCAGGTCATTAGTCCAAGGTCAGGCAGTAGTCAAAGCCCAAAGTATTGGTTCACAGGTTTAGAGATGGAAGGAGCTATAGAGATTGCTTCCAACCTATTCATTTTTATAGGATCAGGCATAGGAATGAGTCAAAAGATCCTGTACTAAGATCCCAGCAGTGAAGGAGTCATGTTTGTGTTTGTATCTTCCACAGCACCTGAAATGGACCCTGGGTATAATGAGTGCTTAATAGAGGTTTGTTGGATTAAGATGAATGGTATATTTACTTATTCCCTGCCTCTTGAAGATGGTACTAGCTCAGAATTAGAAACTTACTTCCATCTGAAGTTTCCATGAGAAACTTCCATCTGAAAGGCAGGTGAACTAAGTAAGCATTTAGACTTAGTTCACATTTTTGTACAGCTGAGCATAAATGAGGTTCGGAGAGGACCCATACAACCGAAACTGTCAGAGCCAGACCTGATTCTGCTCTCCCAAAGAACCACCTCATCTGCCCATTATTTCAAACCTCCACCCTGTTTCCTGGGAGTGAAGTCTAATGTTAGTCTTTCATAAATGCTTTGCTGCTTATTCTAGTAAGAAAATTATAGAGAAAGGGTATTCTCCATATAGTGACTCACCAAGCAATCCTCTACCCCTTAGAATCTGTCCTCAGCCTCAATACTCTCTCCAAGCTTCTCAATCACAAAATGCAATGGTATTTTCTTAGAAGTTAATTCTGGATCATTTGGTAGGATTTGCCCCTGTCAGCCATCCACTCTCAGTACCTTGTTTTTTCTTAACTTCCAAGATATTGTTCTGTCCACACCTCCCCCCGAAACTATTTCTCATCTGTCACCTTTGCTGGCTTACCTTGGTATGTTTGGGCTAAAAGGCATGATAAAGATCATAGACCAACAGCTTCATTTGACAGATGAGGAAACTGAGGACCAGAGAGGCAGGCAGCACAACGCAGTAGTAAGATCCCCAGTTTTGTAGAGTGGAGGATCTGAGTGACCTTGGGCAAGTCCCTTTCCTTCTCTTCATTTTCATTCAGCAGACATCTACTAAGTGCAATCTGTGTGCCAGGTTCTGAGGATTCAAAGACAGAAATGAAAAGCCCTGCCCTTGAAAAACATTCTCTCTGGGCCTCTTTTTCCTCATTTATAAAGTGAGAGTATTGAAAGATCTATCCCAGCTCTCAAATCTGATTCTATAAATGACTCTCCCAAGGAATCCAGTAGTACCCGGGTCTCTTACATCATGGCCCAAGAAGTGAAAATAATTGTCCAAGGTCACACCAAAGCTTAAGCACAATGCTAAGCATTAGGGGTACAAAGAAAGGCAAAAGGCAATCTCAGCCCACGTGGGGAAAGAACAAGCAAACAGCTATGTAAACAAGCTCTATAAAGGATTCATTTTAATTATGAGTGCTGTCTCCCTTTTGTGGTTCTCAAACTAGAAACACAGAACTAATGTAGATCTTTAGAAAGGTCAGAAGATCACAGTGTTAAGTCTAGAAGAGATCTCATCATTGTAAAAATGAGGATACTGAGGCTCAGAGGTTGACTTGCTCAGGGCTAGTATGGATCAGAGGTAGCATTTGAATTCAGGTTTTACTACAAGTCCAGGGTGGATTCCTTTCCCTAGAATCCAGGCCCCTTTGCTGTCTGGAGCCATCATAGCTTTCCTGCTCTCATCTCCTGAGCCTTTCTTCATAGACTCAGTACTCCAAGTCAAACTGGACCGTACCCCAAACACAGCCTCTGATGTCCCACTTCTATCCCCATTCTCTACCTTTGCTCCACTGCCCCAACTCAGACGCCACCTTATCCACAGTGTCTTCTCTGATCGGCTCAGTTGGTAATGACCTTTCCTTCCAGACTTCATTTTGTTTTTAACCCCTTTGGTGAATCTACCATCTAATTATGACAGCAATTCAGGCCAGGTATACACCCAGGTGTGCTGGTGGGTAGCCAGGTAACATAGAAGGTACTGTAATTTAGCTGGCTGTCAAACCAACCTGAAAAAGAATGTAACATACGCTTTGTCCAGCAGGCAGTGCTATACTCAAACCTAAAGTCAAGTGAAAACCTCCCCAAAGACTACAATACCCCCACTGCCCACACCCCTTTCCCAATACTCCATCCTAACTGCCATGGTAGCACCTGGATTTCATAGTGATCTGTATGGAAAAGATCTGTATGGAAAAAATACTAAAAAATTTAGACAGTCTCTATATTTACAAAGCCCTTCCCCCCACATTGCTAACATAAAAAATCCCCTATTCTGCCCACAAATCTCATTTCTAAGATTCAGTCAATTGATTTTTCAGTCAGTTATTGAAACCCAATAAAGTAAACATTCAAAGAAACTGTCAAGCATTCCCTTCTCCTGGATCACATCACTCAATCATTTCCTGCCTCTGCTACCTTACTTGCTTAGCTCAACAAAAACATGGGGGCAAACAAAGCTCCAGGAATTGGGAACATTTTCCCAAACTAATCCCATTGATTATTGGCGTTTCATGGCAGCTACAAGTATGGTTTTGCTTACTCCTAGTCTGTACTCAGTTCCAGCCTCTGCTCCATGGTCTACCTCCCAACTGCAATGCTGTAGTTTCTTCTCCACCCCAGGGCTTCTCTGTCTCCACAATGATTCTCTCCAGTAGAGTTCTTATTCTTAACCTTTTTGTGTGCTATGTACCCTCTTGGCAGTCTGGGCAAAGCCTATGGGCCCCTTCTGACAATCATGTTTTTAAAAACATAAAATAAAATACATAGGATTACAAAGAAAATCAATTATACTGAAAAAACATTTATCAAAAATTTTTTTAAATAACTCCATGGATGCTAGATTGAACCTCTGCTCTACAGGACCTATCTCCACTCCTTCCTTCATAGCTCCCAACTCAGGATTGTAGAAGTTTATTTGTAGTTAAGGGCACGGTGGTAAATATTTAACAACCAGCTCCTCAGGAAAAAAAAATGTTTCAGGACACACTTTTAAATTTAATGTGTGTTATTAATGCTTTCTCCATCATTTTCTTAAATCTAGACAATCAAGAAAACAATAAACTGCTTTTGCCCATTTCTGAGGTGCAAATGCTCACGCAGAGAATTTAGCAATTGGGGCACATTCCTGATTGGTTACTGTCAGCAGACAAATACTGTCAGCACAAGACTGGCAGTACTTCACCTGTTCTCTCCTCCTAACTATATGGAATGGAAAGGCAAGTCAACAGCCTTTCATGCCGGAAACCAAAGGGGAAGGGCTTAGTTGCACCCCTACCAGTCACTTCCCCCCCCCCCCCACACACACACACAATCTTACTCCTTCCTCTGACTGCATCTTGTCAGGGGCTCATGCAGTACTGTATGCAGTGTTTCCATGACTTAGTTTCCTTTGTGAGGGGCCTCAGGTCTCTCTGGATCCTAGTTTGAAGTACCTGTTACATAATATTTTCTATTATTTTTATGTGTGTGTTATATGGTTCCCATTAAACTAATTTCCATGAATGCAGGGATCGTAGACACTAAATAAAAGGGCAATTTATGAAATGTCTGCGTTGGGCCAGGATATTAGATTATAAGCTCTTTGAGGGCAGGGGCTGTCTTTGGCCTCTTTTCGTATCCCCAGCACTTAGCACGGTGCCTGGCACTTAATAAAGGCTTATTGAATTGAATTGAACATGGCAAAAATGAAATACTTTGGGTTTTTAAATAAATTCACTTTCTACTGAAAGGACAATTTAGTGGAATAACTATACAATTGACTCTTTTTATGGATCCACAGACTTTTGAACTCAAAGGCTTTTTAATGTAGTGGTGAATTGGGGAAAAAGCAATGGATCTGAAGATGAAGGTTCTGGGTTTGAAACCTGATTCTGTTACATGCTAAGCTGTGTGCCTTTGGAGAGGATATTTCCCTCTCTGGCACTCAGTTTTCTCTTCTGTAAAATGCGCGCATCACACTAGGTGAGCATTTAGCATCTGAACTCTAAAGTCTTTTCTAGCAGTGCGAACCTTTGGGCTGAATAGACAAAAATACTGAAAGACTTTTTGTGAAGCTTGATTTTGGCCACCAGGTGGCAGTATAACTTTGAATAATGAATGAATAGTGGAGCATGATATTGAAACGTTTTCATAGAATTTAGACAAAGAAGGGGTAGAGCTAGACTAGCCCTCAAAAACCCTCCGGTCTAAGCTTCTCCTTTTGTAAATGATACAAATGATTCAATTTGCACCTGAGGGGCAGAGAGTTTAAGAGACTTGCCTAAATTCACACAGGTAGTAAGTGACCCATGTGGAATTCAAACCCAGATCCTCTGACTCCCTGTTATCTACTTTCAACCCCTTATTTTATAAAAAGCACATCTAAGGTCTAAGAGAGCTGAAGTGGCTTCCCCCAAGCTCACGCAACTAGGGGACAACTGAGTCAGGCCTTGTAAACTCCACATGGAACACACTTGCCAGTGAACTGCACTATCTCTACACAAAATGTGACGATAACTTCCCAGTCAGGTGTAGAGAGGCTATTTTGGTTAGTAATCTAAATATCCCAGTTATTTAAGTTACCAAAAATGCCCTAAAAAAAGCTCTTTGTGAAGAATTAAAATTCAGGTAGAGATGGCTAGGTCAGATTCTACACAGGATCTTGATAAACTTCAGGGTCTTTCATCATCATTTTTTCCCTCTAAAAATGGTATCTTTATGGATGCCTTTTGTTTTTCCATAATAATAATTTCTGAACATATCCCTTCCCCATCTGGGGGGCCATCCCCTGTGACAAAGATTAAGAAAGAGAGAGAGAGAAAAAGGCAGTTTGTCCAAATGAACCCAATTGTGTCTGGTAATAGGTGACATGTTCCACACCATTTTCCCCCATCTCTTCAAGGAAGGCAGGCAGATGTTTAGGTTTTGTTATGTTTTTCATTTCTTCACTGGTCATTTTAATGTCGCCATTATCTGCAGAAATTAATTACCATTAATGTCACCAAATCTGCAAATGAACCAAAGCTAGGAGGGACATCTAACAAGCTGGATGACCAAAGTAGGTTCCAGAGAGGTGAGGAATGGTCAAAACCTTGGGTGGAACCTAATAAAAGAGAATTGAGGAGGGAAAAATGTAAAGACTTGTACTTTACAAAGCTAAATTCACAAATACAAGGTGGTGGATTGTTCTGAAAAAGGCCTAGGCTTTATCAATGAAAGCTGAATATGAAACAGCAGAGTGATGCGACCGCCCTGAAAGCTCATGTCAGCCATTAAGTCCTCACTGTGTGCCAGGTACCATGGTGAGCATTGGACATGATGTTGGCCTTCATTAGGACAGTCATAGCTTCCAGGAATAGGGAGGAGATAGTCCTGTTGTACTCAGTTCTTGTGAGCCCCGGGAGTTCTGGGAGCTGTCTGTTCAGTTCTAGGCACCACAAATTAAAGGGCATAATGAAAAGCTAGAGAGTATTCAACCGAAAGAAACCAAGTAGTGAAGAGCCTTGAGTCCACGACAGTGAAAGGAATTGGACATGGTTAGCCTGGAGAAAAGAAGGGGGAAGAGAGTTGAGGAAGACACATAATAACTCTCAAGGATCATGAGGAAATGAGATGGTACTTGTTCTCTTTGACATGGGGTAGAACCAGGAAAAGTGGGTAGAGGTTGCAGAGAAAAATTTAGTCCAAAATGTCAGGAAAACCTAACAATTCAAGGTATCTAAAGTTGAAATGGCTTGCCTTGAGAGGTGATGGGTGACCCTCCTTGGAGGTCTTCAAGCAGAGGATATAGATAACCATTTGCTGGGTATGGTACAGTAGAGCTTACTTTTGAGTATGAATAAAATGATATGGTCAGCAAGGTCCTCTCTAACTCTTAGTGATCTATGATTCTGTGGCTATGATTGCCCTTTCTAGAATGTGACACCTGAAATTGAACATGATACTTCATGTATGGTTGGATCAGGGCAAAGCATAATAGAACTAGAGAAGTGGGTTTCTACTCCCTTTGTCTCCTTTTATATTATCAATCAACAGAATGATTGGCAGTTCAAAAGCAATGAGATCTCAAGAGCTCTTCATGTGACATCTAACACATTCTATCTGTCTGACTCTGGGCAAATCATTTAACCTCTTCATTCCCCAAGGTGACTCTCTAAGACTACAAAGTGCAGAGCATGAGGCTATCTTAATTTGTAGAGTGAATTTCTCCACTAGGAGTTCTCTGCACCAATTAAATCACTTCTCCCCTCCCCACCCATCCATATTCATTTTTCCTATGATGTCATGAAGCTGTGATTTGTGGAACATCCTGACCACCAAAGAATTGGAATGGCAGACATGGTAGCTATAATGAGACTATACCATATTACCCCAGATGATATCCACATAGTGGCACAAACAACATCACCAGCATGGATGAGCAAAGAAGGGGGAAAGTAAGTCATACGGAAAATACATGGGATAACAGGGAGACAGTCTAGGTGCTGCAAGTAACATCCATGGAGGAAGCCTCCAGTACATTGAATGGATCTTCTGTGGAAAGTTTACAGGAACACAGAACAAAAATAACAAGGAAGGAGAGTTTATGAAGCCATTGTGATCTCTAGCTGTGATCATGAATTCATTATGATATCTATTTGATGGATAATGGATCCATCAGGCATACATAGTGTATTTTAACTACACATGTTAAAATCTGTTAAGAATGATGATAGGTTCTCCTGTAATGTGACATATATTTCTGTTCTGCCTTATGTAATGAAATATTATGGATTTGACGTTAACTCAACCAATATTTTTCAAGCAAACACCTATTTTGTGCAGCATTGGGGGAAATACAAAATGTAGGTAAGACATAGTCTCAGCCCTCATGGAGCTTACAGTCTGGTAGGAGGTTAAGACATCTAAACAGATAAACATAATATACGCATAATACTGATGTAAGGATTGGAGGGAAGGTCAACTCAAATCAATGAAATCACCCCACCTAAAGCAGCACCTTTATCATATGAGACTGAATCAATCAATCGAAGGCATTAAATTAAGAGGAAGCAACCTAATCAATTTGGAAGCAGTGAAAGTCATAGGATAAAATGAAATGCCACATAGGAAGTATAATGGAATTGTCTGAAGGGACTTGGTCCCACCCTTTGAGTTTTAGATAACTAGCAAACCAGTTTGGAAAACAGCAGTCTAATAGGAAACCTGCTAAGGGGAAGCAGTTCTAGTGAAGCTTCTAAGCGTCTTAGAAAATGAAGGCTGGGGAAGAAGGAGGAGAAGAGCTTCTGTCTCCCCCCTCCACTGGACCAAAGGATGTCCTTGTGAACTTCAAAAGGTCATAAGATTTTGAACTTCCTATGACTATTCTAGAACAGCTGGTGGAAATGTCTTCATCAGAAGATGAAGATAAACTAGGCACAAAGAGGAAGTTTTAGGACTCTACCAGGAACCCAACAGAAAGCTACCCCATGGTGAAGAGGGACTGTATGAACCCCACCTGCCACCAACAAAGGGGAAAAATGTACTTGTAGTAACCAGAAGCTGGTCACAATCCTGGGGGATTGGGAGGATGATGATCCCCTTTACAGTAATTGGGTAGTAAGGAAGAGAGGAGGACTTGGGGAAGAAATTTAATGAGTTCAGTTGTGGATATGCTGAGTTTGAGGTGTCTACACCTTCAGGGGTCCAAGATGTCTAATAGGTAGTTGAAAATTTGAGACTAAAAGTCAGCAGAAAGGTTAGGGTTGGAGAAGTAGCTCTATGGAAACATACAAAAGGAAGGTTGGCGTGGGAGGCACCAGGGGGTACCCAGCCTGGGAAAATGATGGTCTGCGGAATCACAACTACTCAGCAGAACTACTCCTAGAAAATGGAAAGTCATCTGGAAAATTCTGAGCCCTTTATAAAGGAAGGCTTTGGGAGACCTCCACAATTTAGTCCTTCCATCACAGGGAAGAAGCAACAGAGACAGTGGAGAAAGCGTTGAATCAGACTGCAAGGTGATGGGATTTCTGGTGACCAGCACATCCTGGGGGGCAGGACATTTGTCGACATCAAATAGACTCCCTTGGGTTTCAGGGCACTCCCTCCTTATTTTTACTCAATTCAAGCGACATGAGGCCTTTCCTGATTTCCCTAGCTACTACTGCCTTTCTCCTCAAACAGTATCCTTGTATCTAGTTAGTAGATTTCTTTATTTGTGTGTGCATTCATTCATTTATTCATTTAATTTTGTTGTGGCTGTTGTCCCATCATTTACAACTTTTTGTGACCCCACTGGGGTTTGCCGTTTCCTTCTCCAACTCATTTTAAAGATTAGCAAACTGAGGCAAACAGGGTTAAGTGACTTACCCAGGGTCACACAGCTAGTAAGGGCATGAGGCTGAATTTGAACTCTGGAAGATGAGTTTTCTTGTCTCAAGGCCTGGTGTTTTATTCACTGTACCTCCTCGCTGCCGTACATACATACATACATAAATTGTAATGTATTTGTATACCTTAAATATATTAAATGTCATAAACAATGAGCATATTTATGACATATTTATCTTTCTCATAGAATATAAGGTCCTTGAGGGCAGCGGCTATTTTTGCCTTTTATTTGTAACCTGAAGGCCTAGTCCAGTGCCTGGGTACCTAGTAGGTACTTAAATGCTCATTGATTGACTGATGAATTTTTATAATGATACAGAAGAGACTTTAGACCATACAATACTTGTATGAGAACACACCCAAGGTGACAGAATATTAGAACCCTCCTATCACATTCCTGTTTACTGATTTCCCTGTGTCACAATACATTGGCAGAGCACAGTAGCCAATATAGCTGGAGGCCAATAAACAAAGAATGCCTTTTCTGAATTTCTTATCTGCTGACTTTTGATGTTTAGGTGACTGATCATCCCCACATGCCCTCACCCCTTTCCTAGAGTGTGACTTTGGAGATTCCAGATTTTACAACAGAAGAATGCTATACAAAATTATACAAAAAATTCTGTGAAAGAGTTCCTTCCTCCTTTATCCATCCACCTTCCATTAGGACAGAATCTGTCTTCTATAAGCTGACACTGTAATTCCAAGATCTTTTCACAGATGAAATTCTAATATTTAGAGTGAAGTACATCCTTTACATCTCTGCTGTATCCCATGATATTAGTGCTTAAACAGATAATAAAGAGGCCTTAAACCATAAAATTGGCATTTGGACTTTCATCATGTGCAAAAGCTCAGCTTGCAAATGGAAAGCAGCTACTGTGAGCTCCACAATAAATATTCCACTCATGAATAATTGAAACACCCAGCGGGGATGCACTATGTGATGGATGAATCAAACCGAAAAAGATTTCCAAGAGAAATTGAAGTCATGAGATTTTGGGCCACATTGGACTGGGAAGTATTAAAAATGTGACTTCCAGCTACTCTGTGTTTCTCTGAGTCACAGTAATAGCAGATAAAGAAACTCAAGTATGATTGCATCAGTATTGATTACCTTCATGGTCATCTAACAAGACAGGAAATCCTTCGGCTATAAATTATTCTTAAAACTATACTATTTGAATTTGACCCTTCACAATAACTCATAGAAACATGGTGTCCAAGGCCAGCCAAAGTTTCTCAGAGAATGCCAACAATCCTTACTTGGTTGAATTGTGCCAAAGCTAAGGAAATAAGATAGGCCAGATGCAGGGATTGTGACCATGTCACAACCAAGCATCAATCAGAATTAGGTTCAAACATGAAGGACTCAGTTAGAGGCACATCAGGGATGGAGCAAAAAGCAACGGCGGGATTCACATGCTCAGGGTTCTAGGCCTGCTACCTCTTTTCATAAGCAAGTGTTTTCCTTAGCCTTGCCTCTGATAGTCTTCTACAGCTCTGATGATGATGAAGCCTGGATAGGTATGTAAATTAGGTGGAAGAAAACCAGCACCAGAATATCGGAATACTGGGGAAGGAAAAAGAAGTACCAGCCTATCATCCATGTAGAAAATTTCCTTCCATCCCCACAAAGGAGCTGAAAAGGAAAGGCAAGGTGACAAGCTTTTACTTTACCAAGAGGCAGGTACTGTGCTAAGTGTTGGGAAAAATACAAGAAAGATTATCTTTATCCTCAAGGAGCTTATACTCTAATGGGGCAAAGACAATACACTCCTTCATCTAAAAAGGCTTGAGGAGAGAGTACCTGCAAGAGGAAATGATGAGGAAGTCCAGAAAGTCAGAATCAGAACCAGAAGGGGAACGAAGATGGACTGGCCTGTGCCCCACCGCAAAATGAAGAAGCACCTCCCACCTAGAAGAACTCACCCAGGGCCAGAGACCAGCATGGCAGGTGGATGTTCTGGTCAGAGAAGGTTGCAAGAGATGATGGGAGCCCCAGGCCTATGGATTGGCTGACCTACTGTGTAACCCCAGCCTAGCAGAGTGCCTGACATAAAGTAGGCTTTTAATTAATGCATGTTGATTCATTCCATTTCAGTCCACCAATAAACATTTATTAAGAGTCTACTGTGTACCAGAAATTGTGCTAAGCTCTGGGGATACAAAAAGAGGCAAAATTCAGTCCCTGCCCTCAAAGAGTTTACAATCTAATTTCTGGCCCCTGCAACACTATGAGGGAGGTGTTATTAGGACCCTTTTACAGGGAAGGAAAAGAAGGCTAGAAAAGGTTACATGATTTGCCAAGGGTCACACTGCTGATAAGCATCTGAGGCAAGATTTGAACTCAGGTCTTTCTGATTGTAAGTAGGGCAGTGTGGTCACCACCACCCTTCTCTCTTTAGACATCAGCATCTCTGAAACAGCCTTTTCATTATGCCAATGAGGAAACTGCCTCCTAGAGAAGGGAAATGCCTCACCCAGATCCACAGGGCTGTGAGTGGTGGCTCTGACATCAGACCCCCAAGTCTCCCCTCCCCACCCACCCTGGTCCCATGGGGTGTTGATGTTCCTAATGCTTTGTACTTTTTAAAGAACAAATACTGATTCCATTCCAGAGGACAAAGACTGCACTCAGACTTTGTCATGGGTGAAACGATATTTCACGAGCAATAAGCATCTCTTTGGTTGTTAAGCATCTCCAAGTTGCTGACATGAGTATCTCATGAAAAATAATTTCTCTGGTCCAATCTCGGCTCACTTTTTTTTGGCTGGTTATGTCTTTCAATTTCTCAGCCTTCTCAAGGAAATATGTTAAAGGTCTCCTTTTTTGCTGCTTTGGGAATTATTGCACTTGCCATTCATTTTTTATCATAATGCCACAGTTCACCTATTTAACTGAGCTTTTTGAATAGGACACCCAGAAAAAGGATCTTTCTGCTTCCTGCAGAATGTTTCCTGCTATCTTTCAGCACATGAAGAAACATCTCCCCTACCTATATTATAGAAAAGGTCATCTCAACCCTAATTCACTAACACAGTTTAAAAAAAAAAAATTTCTGACCTGCAGTTTTTAAGTTCTGGGATATGCCATCCCTGGAAACTCCCTCCACTGGATAATTTATCTGTAAGTTATAGTTTCAGATCTAGGATTGGTTCCTAAGGGCAAGGACCAGTTCTAAGAGTCAATACCATAGAATCCAGAAAGACCCCTCACTGTATTTGAGTTCTGGACATTCATCTTTAAGTCCTCAACTCCATTTTCAAGCTCCTATTTTGCCACTGGCTTTCTGTGTGACCCCCAAGGGAGAGGCTTTCCTTTCTGAGACTTGTTCCTCATCTGAAAAATGAGGAAAATAATGCCATACTATCTATGGTGGTTGAGACACTCCTTATGCTTGTGGCTGTCAATTCATCAGTCAATAAGTATTTAATAAGTGCTACCAGGAAAGGTGGAAACAGTTTCTTATCTCAAGGCCTGTGTATTCTAATGGGAGAAAGAACATTTAAATAAATAGGTACATTCAAGATAGATACAGAATAAATGGATGGCAATCTTTTTTTAATGTATACATATTTTATTCCCCCATTCCATATTAAAATAATTATTTGATGTTTGCTTTTAGTTTTGAATTCCAAATTCTATCCCTCCCTTATCTTCTTCCCTCCCCACTTCCCTGAGATGAGAAGCAATCAGATATAGTTATACATGTACAATCATGAAAAACATTTCCATATTTATCATTTTGTACAAGAAGACTTGACTAAAAGAAAAAGAATGAAAGTGGAAAATAAGATGCTTCAGTCTGTATTCAAACAGTTTCATTTCTTCCTCTGGAAGTGCGTAGGGCACCTCATCGTCAGTCTTTGGGATGTCTTGGATCATCATATTACTGAGAATAGCGAATTCATTCACGATTCATCATAAAATGTTGCTGTTAATAAACAATGTTCTTCTGGTTCTGTTCACCTCACTTTGCATCAGTTCCAGGTTTTTCTGAAATCATCACGCTTGTCATTTTTTATAGCACAACCATATTCTATAATAATCATACACTACAGCTTGTTTAGCCGTTCCCCAGCTGACAAACATCCTTTCAATTTAATGAATGGCAGTCTTAAAGGGGAATTAACTAACAGGGAGTCAGGGCTGGGGGATCAGGAAAGGCAGAAGGTAGGATCCGAGCTGTCTTGAAGGAAGAAGACAGAAGGTGGAGGCAAGAGGACAGATGGCCCCTCATTCATGCCTTCTGGTCTGGAGTGATTCTTGTCCTCTTCCTATATCTCATACAGACATAGAGATAACTCTGAGCTCTCCATGGCTATGCCAAGAGTACTTGAGTTTGGGCAGGTCTTACCAGACTGGAAAGACGTTTTGTATGATCTGATCTGATCCAATCCAATTTATTAAGTACCTACTGTATGCCAGCCACTGTGCTAAATGCTGGGAATATAATTAATTAAAAAAAAGACAATTCCTGCCCTCAAGGAACTTATATTCTAAAGGAAGCAGGAAAAGTGGGCAGATGAGACACCAGAGGACATCTGTCCTGGGGCATCTTATTCTGTGGATTCGAAACCAAAGACAGCAAAAGATGCAGAGTAAACTGAGAGTCCATTTTCTGCCCTCTAGAAAGCTTAGGTCTCCTGTCCTAGCTAAGTATGGAAAAGCTCATCACCAGGAGGTTGGCCACTATTCAGTTAGTTCTGATAAACATTTATTAAGCACCAACTGTGTACAAGGGCACCAGGTGAGAAATCTTAGTCTGTGATATCTCATATAAGGATCATAAAAGATAACTGTCAAGTACTTTATAAACTTTATAGAAGGCTCTCACTGCCACTGCTATCTTTGTACTTCTTCCCAGAGCCTTATCGATAGCACTTAATAAATACTTAATAGAATTGAATTGGAAAAATAGCCTACTTCTCTTCAAAGTGTGTTGGTCCAAAGCAGAGTTGTCAAAAACACGGCAAATCATGGGTGGCCCACAACACTCCCAGGTATGGCTCAGACCAGGTTAAAATGCAATTGGGAAATGTTTAACAAAACAAGTAAAAATGCGACAAAGCATAAATAATGTTAATATGTGGTTTTCTACTTTCACATATGGGCCACCAGGGATCCTTAGGTGAGGTTTAGCAGTCCCATTTCTATCTGAGTTCAACACCATTGGCCCAGAAGATGATATGGGACCATTTTTATTATCAGCTGAGTCAAGGAAAGGTTCTTTAGTTGGGACACACTGGACTTTGACAACCTCCCTATCCATATAAACATTTGCCAGAACCCAGTTTTTAGAGACCCTGTGGTCCCATGCTGAATTAGACTTGTCCCCTCAGAAAGGAAAGCTATCAATTCAAAAAGAGTAGTGATTTAAGGGGTTACCAGAGGGGTAGATGAAGAGGGGGCCTAGTGAAAAGTGGACATTTTAAAAGAAGATTCTTCAAGAGGATGACAAAGAAAAGGAAAGAATGAATCTTTAATGGTGGAATTCCAGGCGCTGTGTATGGAGTGATGGAGAGTTTTACAGGGGTTGGTAAGGGGAGGAGGATCTTCTTAGCTCTCTCCCAAAACAACGCTGGCCATCAGTGCTTGGAGATCTCTGCCTCCTCATCTCCACCCTCTTCTCTTCTTTACTTTCCTTCAAGTTTCAACTCAAGTCCTAATTATAACAAGAATCTTTTCTCTCACCTTCCCATTCCACTCCCACCTTTCCTCTGAAATAATCTTCCACCAGCTCTGGATATATCTTGCACGTACAAAAGTGTTTGCATGTTGTCTTCCCCATTAGAATGTCAATCAAGAAACATTTATTAAACACCTACTATGTGTCAGGCACAGCTAAGTGCTGGGGATTCAAAACTGAAAAAAATATACAAATAAAGTTAGATCTAAATAATTGAAGTAATATTTATTGTTCATGGGTAGGTAAAGCCAATATAATTTTTTTTAAATATTGATTTACCTAGATATCCCAATAAAATTACTAAAAACTATCTTACCAAGTTAGAAAAAATAATAACTAAGGTCATTTGGAAGATTAAAAGATCAGGAACTTCAAAGAAACAAGGGGGAAAGATGTAAAGGGAACAGATTCAGTAGTATCAGACCTTAAACCACATTATGAAGTATAAAATGAATCATTTTCCACCTCCAGAGAAACAAATGACTGGTGGAAATAAATATTGTATAGACTTACGTATATGTACATGAGCATATATGTGTATATATGTATGTTTATACATCTATGTATGTGTATATGTATGTATATATATTATACATGTGTATACATATATATATATTTAATTGTAGGTTTCTTGAGGGGGAGAGGGAGGAGGGACAATATATAAGTAAAAAATACACAGTAGAGAACAAAAGAAAACCTATAAGGCAGCAAAGAAAAACTGGATAGCTTGAAAACAATGTGTAGTATTTATTATATAGGGTTTCTTGAAATGAAAATTTACTGCTTTACATTGAATCCTTTCTTGTGTTCTGCTGCTGTGTACATGGCAATGCTTTTTTTCCTTTTCTTATTTTGCGTTTAAAGTCCAAATTCATTTTTAACTTTTTAAAAACATATAAAAGAGGGAGAAAATTTAAAGAGAGAAAGAAAAGAAAAGAAAGAAAGAGACAATTCCTGTCCTCAAGGAGCTTGCAATCAAAGTGGGGGAGAAGGGAAGACTACACAAGAGGCAACTGAAGAGGAGGTGTGTGCATGTGCTGAGGAGGGGATCATGGGGGAAAATCAGAGAAGTCCCAAAAGAGGGAGGGCAACGGGTAAGAAATGATGAGTTGTTCTTACCTGGGCTCAGAATGTGCTCTTGGAGGGCAGAGACAGTGATTTTTCACTTTCTTTATATCCTGAACGTTTAGCACAGTTTCTGGCATAGTCAGCAGTTAATAAATGCTTGTTGACTGACTGGCCAGATATCCTCAAATAATAACCATGACCTTTGTGCAAAAGGCTAGAAGATACTGTAGAGAGCATCACTTCCCCTCCATCTAGCAAAATGCTCCCCATCTTTCAGGCTTCAATTCCATTTCCAAGCCTTCCTTGAACATTCGAACTCTCATGAACATTCATTTCTTCTGACCTTCTACCACACTGCACAATTTAGGACTTGATCACGTACTGCTCTTGAAAAGTTGTCCTCTTCCATTCTGTGTGTTTTAGTCTTTTCTTCCCACATTGATTCTGGATATAATGACTCTGGGATGTTTGTTATCTCAAGTCCAGTTGGAGATGTATCGGGCAGCCATGGTTATGTAAATATTGGGCAAACCTCCATCAGGTGCATTTTCAAAAGATGAGGCAGGAATCGTAAATCAGATAGCAACTCTTTGAATTAGGACAAAAAAGCAAAATAAATAGCGCAGGAAAACCAAATAGAATCATTCTTTGCCCCTAATCAACATAAACAAAGGGGCAGAAGCCCCTACAGACTGCCATGATGAAAGGAGAAGGAACATGCCCTAGAAACTCGTGGTTCTAGGGATGTATCATGGTGGGATCACCTCTTATGGTTCCATTTCAGCTACCGAATAAGACTTACTCCTGCTCCAAGCCACCACAAGGAGGCTGCTTTCTGTTTAAGCTTTACTGCTACTGCTGATATGAGACCCCCAAACTGGAGGGAGGATCAGCTTGCCTAAGGAGGGTCAAAGATCCCGTACCAATCTGTAGTGGGTATGGGCCCATGTTGGGCAAGATAGGGAGACCCAGTTTTTAAAATAAGGTATACGCAAGTTTCTTGAAGGCAGAAAAAACATCTAATATTTCTTCAGTTCCATTGAAATGAGAGTGTTGTCTGTCTATATGGAGATATTTCTGAGTTTTATGTGTGAACATGTCTTCGTATGTAAGCATATATGTCACCATGTATAGATGAATTAGGTGGCAGAGTTCCTTGGCAGCTGAACATAATAGCTGGTGTTATGCTATCTGGACCTTTTACCCTTTTTTTGCCCCAAGGTCTTGATGGATAGGTGAGCCATGGTATCATTCTGCCTCGTCAGGGTTCCTAATTGCTATTTAGAAGCATGAGCTGATAATTTAACAGAGTATGACACCAGGGACTTGAGAATTTGTTTCAGCTACACAGATGTAATGCATTGGAATAACTCCAGGAGAAAGAACCATTCCAATCGATGGGGTCAGAAATTCCCAGCAAAGAAATCACACAGTCAGCATGAGGTGCTCCACAGTGTAACCTGTAAGGTGGTTTAATATTTATTCAACAGACATTAAGCACCCACTGTGAATCCAGCACAATGAGGGAAATACAAGATAAGACGTGATCCCTGCGCTCATGGACCTCATGTTGTGAAAGGAGCACATAACATATAATATAAAAATTGCAATACTGGCATACAAAATAAAAATGATAGGTGTATTAAAAAAGGATAGAATTGTAACCAATAAGGGCTTATCAGGAAAGGCTTCATGTAGGAAATAATAATAGTTACCATTTATAAAGTGCCTACTATGTGCCAGTTGCTGTACTAAGCACTTTACAAATATTTAAATTGAGTTTAAGGGAAATGGGCATCTAGGTGGCACAGTGGACAGATTGTCCTGCCTGGAGTCAGAGATACTCACCTTCCTGAGTTCAAATCTGGCCTTAGATACTTAGTAGCTGTGTGACCCTGGGCAGGTCACTTAACCCTGTTTGCCTCAGTTTCCTCATTTGTAAAATAAGCTGGAGAGGGAAATGGCAAAGTACCCTAGCATCTTTGTCAAGAAAACCTCAAATGGGGTCACAACTGAAAATGACTGAACAACAGCAAAGGTTATCAACAGGGAGAGAGGGGCAGAGAAGACATTCCAGGAATCAAGAAGATAGATCTGCTATGCAAGTACTCAGGTGAGTCACTATCTTTTGTTTTTCTTTTATTTCTTTCTCTTTTCTATTCTTTTCAAAGTTTTGCTGAACTTTGTTCAACTTTCATTGAACTCCCAGGTCCATAATGTCTTTTCCTGTTAAAATATAGTCAGTTTCATTCTTCATGTTGTTATTTGGTGCTCACCATGTTCAAACCTTGGGGCAGCTAGGTGGTGCAGTGGAGAGAGCACCAGTGCAGGAGTCAGGAGGACCTGAGTCCAAATCTCACTTCAGACACTTGACACTCACTAGCTGTGTGACCTGGAGCAAGTCCCTGAACCCCAACTGCCTCAGCCTGGGTCATCTCCAGTCATCCTGATGAATATCTGGTCACTGAACTCAGATGGCTCTGGAGAAGAAGTGAGGCTGGTGATCTGCACAGCCCTCCCTCACTCAAAAAAAACAAAGTCAAGTGCAAGTGATGTCATCATTTCTCTGATGGTGTGGTCTTCTTCAGCAATGAAGGACCAACACACACATGTTCAAACCTTACCCATTCTCTTTTTGAAGAAAGTGATACAGAGGCCTGAGGCTTCAATATTATCTATAGGTCTTTGGAGTCTCTCTCTTTTTTCCTCTTGAACCATATTTCCTATATATTTTTCTCCCATCTCATCTTTCCCCATCTTTGCATTGAAGTCACCAAGTATCAGCATCTAGATTAGGGTGACTACATTAGAAAACTGATATCTTCCCCCAGTGTATTATAAAAGACCTTGCCAACCCCACTGTTTATTTCTTGGAAGAGTCCGTGTGGACCATCCTCTCCTCCAGCTACAATCTCCTTCTGTCCTCTGGTTTGACTTAGAACAAGAATGTCAGGATTGGAAGCAAGTCAAGCTTTTTCACAGAGATATTTAGAGATCTACTGGTCATTGCGCAAAACCCTTACATTTAGCTCTCCAGACAAGTAACATCTGTTGACAGTCCGGACTGTGATTCTTGGTGGCCTTAGTATAGGAAGGGAAAACTGTAAGACCAGGACAGAGCCCTCAGTCACACTTCTGTGCACTGTCACTTTTTTTGAAACAAAGACACTGAAAACATGACTCTTGGATGATCCTGCTAAGTCAGGACCTTTAACTGTCTTGTAACTCTTAAGAATTGCAGGTCTTATGGTTGGAAGGAACTGTAGGACCCCTGTCACTGTTTCTCTATTTTTATCTCTATCTCTATGTCTCTCTGTCTCTGTTTCTCTCTCTCTGCCTTTCTTTGTATGTCTCTCATATTAGTCTAGGTCATATTTGAGAAATATCTATGATGACCAGGCATCTCAGGATGAGGAACTCACTACCTACCAAGGCAGACAAGTCACTTCTGGATTTTTCCTTTGTGTGTCACAGAAATCTCCCTTCTAGTGATCCTCACCCATTGTTCTGGGTTCTACCCCTTGCAGTCAAGGGGAACAACTTGTGTCCTTTTTTTAAATACATGAAGGGACCTTCATAATATATTTTCTCTGTCTCTTCTTTTCTCCAGATTGAACATTTATAGTTCTTTCCGCTGCCTGGTATTATCTCTAGTTCCCATCAATTGCCTCACTGGTCACCTGGACATGCTTCAGTTTGCTCCTGAGCTCCTACCATATGACACCAAGAACCAGATGTTATAATACAGATGTGGTCGAACAGAGCACAATACAATGGAATCATTGCTTTATATGTTCTGAACACGGTCTTCTAGCAGACCTTGTTCAGTCATTTCAGTCATGTCCAAGTCTTCATGACCCCATTTCTGGGCAAAGATACTGGAGAGGTTTGACATTTCCTTCTCCAGCTCATTTTAGAAATGAGGAAACTGAGGCAGACAGGGTTAAGTGACTTGCCCAGGGTCACATAGCTTGTTTTCTGTGGCTGGATTTGAACTAAGGTCTTCCTAACTCCAAGCAGGACACTCTCTCTGCTGTACCACTTAACTGCCCCTAATAGACCTAAAGATTGCATTAGCATTTTTTGGCTGCCACATTACACTGTTGGCACACAATAAGGCTATACTAGGATTAGATAATTATGTAGTTAGCCACTAGGTATATTTACAAATTAAACCAAAGTATATTCTTTAATATAATATCCCAGTTGGAAAAATACAAGCAAATAAATAAAGTACTATCTCCTAGATTGTTGGGTTTTTTTTTTTAAATTTTCTTTTCTCTCTTCCTCCATCTCTCTCTTTTTGCCCTTCTTCATGTTTGTTTTCTCTCTCACCCTTACAGTTCTACCCTCACAGACATCCTATGGGGAGGTGACTTCAGTGGAGAAGAATCTAGCCATCCTCCCCAGCTGCTAACCAATTGCCATGCATAGGGGAGGCAAACCATCCTAACTGAAGCAGTGAAGCACCCAGAGGGAAAGACAGGAGGCAGGCAGGTCAGACCATCACTGGGACTACCACCTTGACTGCTTCTCCCCTCCGACTCTGCTGGAGATAGCTACGGACCCTGAATTCAAGAATCTGGAAGAGCATTCCTTCTACCCTAATGTTAAATTGTACAATATCAGAAACAGATCGGATTTTTTCTCATTAGAAGTGTGACATTAAAGAAGAGTTATAACCTCTTTTGCTGCCATACTCTAAGGACCACTTCGCCTTTCCATTTGACTTGCAGGTAAAACTTTCCATATGTTGTGTCTCTCCCGTGAGAACGGCAACTCCTAGAGAGCTGACACTGTCTTATTTTTCTCTTTGTATCTTTAGCATTTAGCACAGTGTTTTGTTCATTCTCTGCTTCTAGCTTTCATGCTCTGTCTCTTTTTCTCTCCCTCTCTCTCATTTATACACATATAGATATTCATACACATACATCACCCCTCCCATGTAAAATCTCAATTTACCAGAATATAAAATTATCATAATTGTTTCCCCTCTGTTCATTCGTCTTTGATGAGAAAGAAGTGAATACATACTTTCTGACGATCGAAACAATCTGACCTCCAAACCTACTTCACATTGGAAAGAAAAATGCTTTGCTAGTCTGGATGAGTGTGCATAAGTGTGAGCTGATACTTCTTCCTCTTCTTTTTCAATATGTTTTAGGAAGATATAGGACAACAAAAACCACTAACGTAATAGGATTAGTCAGCTCACCCTCAGCAAAGCTGATAATTAAATTTACATAAACCTAGCTCATTCCCATAAATTGAATTTCCTTCTGACTGATGGGAAGACTGCTGGGAAAGACTTCCTAGCTAGAGTCATGGAGAAGCTTAAATTCCATTCACCTCCTCTGCTTTCTGCTTCTGGGATTTCTCATGTTGAAATGAACAAGATGGTGCAATCTTAGGGCAGTTCTACAGACTCTGAGCATTCTTGGAGGTCCACAACACACTCATCTCATTCAGATGGAGGATCTATCCTATGTCTAATATATCTCTATGGAATAGAGGTTCTCAATGGCCCCTTGAGAGTCAAGGTGACTCCACCTACAACAATAATAGATGAAATTTATATCGCATTTAAGGTTTGAAAAGAACTTTGTTTATACATTTTCTCATTTGAGTTTTGTGACAACGCCATGTAATAAATATGACAGTTACCATTACCCAATTTTATAGATCATGTGACATGATCTATATCATGAGTAACAAAGGTACCAGAGGTATGAACCCAGGTATCGACTTAAATTCCAGTCCTCTTTTCTGTTTTGTTGTTGTTTTCAGTCATGTCCAACTCTTTGTGATCCCATCTGGTACCCATCTGGTGGTTTGCCATTTTCTACTCCAGCTAGTTTTACAGATAAGGAAACTGAGGCAAACAGGGTTACACAGCTAGTGTCTGCAGCCAGATTGGAACTTACAAAGATGAATCTTTCTAACTGCAGACCTATAACTCTAGAAACATCTAGCTGACCAATACTACTATATATACTACTGTACTACACCATTGTTTAGGTTCACTTGTACTGACTTCTACATAAAATTAGACTTTTAGAATGCAAGAGGATTTAGAAAATCACAATAGCTCATACTTATTTATTAATTGACATGTACAAATACTTTCCTCACATCAACCTTGTAAAGCAAGGTAAGTACTACTGCCCTCATTTTATAGATAAGGAGCCTGAGGTAGAGAGTTTAAAGATCACACAATTAATAAGTGATATAATGGACTAAATCCTAGGTCTGCAGATTTCTAGTCCAATGAGCTCTCTCTATCTCAACATTCTACCTCTCTCTCTCTGTCTCTCTATCTCCATCTCTGTCCCTCTCTCTGCCTGTCTCTGTCTCTGTCTCTCTGTCTCTGTCTCTCTCTGTCTCTTTCTCTTTTAAATTCTAATCTTCCTGCTTCACTCGATGCCTACTTTTCCTTGGCCTCAGTGAAGATATAAAAGAGCATTTGCTATCCTTCAAAGGATATATCTTCACATGCTTAAAGACAGTTGTTGTCACCCTGCAGACATCTCTTCTCTAGACTAAATAGCTTAGATGTCTTTCAAGATGCTATTTTCCCAAGTCTTCTGTTATTTTTTCTTAGGGGTCTCCTTAGATTTCATCTCTAAGTTCCTTGAGTTTGTTCTGACAGTTCTTTGAATTAACAGTGTTTTTATTCCCAGGATTCAAATATCTTGAGCCACTTGAAGGTTCCACCTACCTACACAGAATCCCAGTGAGGCAGAGAGGAGGAAACCACTGACCCTTCCACTTGGGAAGCAGTGTGCGTGCCCATGCTCTTAGTGCCAGAACAGCAGAATCAGGTTGAAGACCATCAGCTTCTATTTATTAGATAACTCAGGTGGATTTAAGGAGGGACTGATGGAAGATGGATTTATCTCAAGCTTTGTCTCCACTTGCCAGGATTCTTGGGGGCCACTTGTTATACAGTGTGCTCGTTGATGGTTAAAGCATGAAATGTTAAGATGGAGTGGGAAGCCCTGGATTGGGAATCAGAGGACCTGAGTTCAACCTTGACATTATTATTTACTGTTCTATGACTTTGGAAAAGTCATTCAGCCTCTCAGACTATTGGTTCCCTTGTTTTAAGGAGGGCTGATTCGCCTTTGTCTAAGACCTCTTCCTTTTTTGGGGCTGTGTGTTGAATTTAATAAAATAAAATGTAATGGGGATAAATATAAACTCTCTTACATCCAAAAACTGACTTCAGTATATCTAAAAAAAAAAATCAAAAAAAGGATGAGTTTTTAAGGGTATGCAAGTTCAGTGGATCAGCCATGTGATGTGGTGCAGCATAGCCCGGAGAAGACTTGGTGGGGGGTGGGGGGTAGCTATAGTCACAATTATGGAAGGATTCCACTCAATTCAGAATCAGAAGGCAAATTCATGCTGGACATCAGAAAACGCTTCTGCCAGGTGTCCAGAAATGGAATGGGCCTTCTTGGTAAACAGTGACTGCTCCTCCCTGCTTCCAGGTCCTTTGCTGTGTCTGCCATGGTGAGGATTCCTTTTCAGATATGGTCTAGACAGTCATTTCCAAACCTGAAATTCATGTTTCTCAATTCCAAACAGGGTCAAAACACCCCCTCCTCCCTCCCTGGCTCAGGGATGGACAGCAGCACCATCTGGTGGTCCCTAAGTTTGAAAACAAAATCAGTAAGTGTTGGACATCAGAGAATGGCCACATTTCAACCATCTTTCAATCCCAGCTTCAAAGGTCAAGTCCCTACTTTCAGGTAGGAGTCTGTTTCCTCCCTCTCAGTTTCCTAGAGCAGTGGGAGAATCAGCCTGCCAGTAGGATGAGGATGAGAGGGGGCTCCCCAAAGCTGGGAGTGGGTAGAAGCCTCTGAACATCTGCCAGCTTCCCTCAGTCACTCGGGCCCAGGGACTGTGCTGTTCTGAAAAGAGAGCTGAGCCCATGCCCAATCCAGACCCAGGGCTCCTCCCTCTCCATCACTTGGTTCCAGGATTCCCAAAATATTCCTCCTGGAATTGCGGAAGTCCTCTTCAGTGAATACTGTGCCCTGGGGCTTCTCCTTCTCTGGCTTGAGGGCTGGTCAGTCCCTGGCTTTCCTGCCTTGGTTTTGGAGAAGGATCTTGGAGGTGACCTTCGGGTCTGCAGTCGTGCGTTTCTGTTTCAGCAATCCCAGGTTCTCCTGTAGGTGATCCCGACCCTGCCGCTTCTGAACCTCCTCCAGAGCCGACTTGGACCGTGGCTTGGTTCTTCCTGGATGACCACTTGCTGTGGGGGCCTCAACCAGCCTGGAGGCCACTGGCTGCCCAAGAAGCTCCAGGCCTCAGCATAGGAGCGAAACTGACATCTAAGACCTCTTTCTGCTTGAAGTCTATGATTCCATCATCTATTTATACATATATGTATCCCTTTTTTATCTTGTGTGTGTGTGTGTGTGTGTGTGTGTGTCCAGACATTGTCCTGGGTCTTCACTGTACTCCTCAATAAGGGAATTGTCCTAGTTTGTCCTGGATGGATGACACCTTATCTTCTTCATTTTTCATCAATGGCTCAGGATAAGAGAATTACCTGAGATCTCATCACCTTGCAGCCTGACTTATCTTTGATGCTCAACTCCTGAATTCCCTCAGTTGCCTCTCACCTCTGATCGGAGGGCAAGAGGATAGAGCAATACAGTTCAATCGTTTTTCAGTAGAGTCTGATTCTTCATGACCCCATTTGGGGTTTCCTTGGCAAAGATACTGGCCTGATTTGCCATTTCCTTCTCCAGTTCATTTTACCAATGAGAAAACTGAGACAAAAAGGGTTAAGTGATTTGCCTAGGGTCACACAGCTAGCTAAGACTGGATTTGAACTCATGAAGGTGAACTCATGAAGTCCTTCTGACTCCAGACCTGGTATTCTATCCATTATGTCACTTAGCTGCCAGTATCATCTGCCATCTACCAGCTAAACTGCCATCCAGTACCTACCCCCCACCACTATTACTCCTTGAAGCAGGACAGAAGATGTCCAGAACATTTTAGGAAGATGTCCAATAAAAAAACATTGAGGTAAAACATGTTGGAATCATGTGTCCTGGAGACCCAGGAAGGACAGAAGTTGAGGAACCAGATAAACAGTGGTCCAGATCTGTCAGAGCAGCCACTAGGACGATTTTCACCCAGGGGCAGGAGGAGTGGCTCAGAGGACACTGATTGCAGATGCACTTGGAGAGAGGGAGCACCCTGACTAATGTTGGGTCTGGCTGGTACCCTGGGTACCGGGGAGAGCATGGCCCCAGGAAAAAGGCACCAAGGTGGGGACTGAGAACCACATCAAGGAGAAGGGCTGGAGGTGGCCTGGGAAGTGTCTTCTTAATGACTCAATGTTTGGATTTTTTTTAATGATCAGTTTCTAAGTTTATAATATTTTGAAAAAAGATAACTAACAATGGAAAGCTGTAAATGCTAAGGACATGAGGGATAATCCAGGCAACAGGGGCTTTGAGAGCACAATATAGGGCAAGGTCATTTCAGCCTGGAAGGGTCAAAGAAGTCTACAAGACAATGAGATTTGAACTGAGCTCTAATGGACTGGTATGATTCAGATAAAGAAGGAATAAGGCAGCTTTATGAGTAAAGGTACAGAAATGAAAATCCAGAGGCAATCAACAGTATCTATTAGCGGAAAGACCACTTGGAGGACTGGCTCTTCCACTTAACTAGATGTGTGACTTTGGCCATGTCATTTCCCATCTCAGTTCTCTCACTTGTAAAGTGAGTGTGAACAACCTGCCTCACAGGGTTCTGGTGGAGAATCGAATGAAATAAGGAAAGGAAAGAACTGTTGGGTGGGAGTTATTCTTGTTGTCGTGCAGAGGCTGTGAGTAGACTAGGCTGGTTGGAGTGGAGACACAGTGGAACAACATTTTTAAGGAACATCAAATGAACAAGTACAAATTAATGTACTATAAATTTAGCCCATGTGGTGAAGTCTAGAGGAATAATGAAGTCAGGTGGACTCAGGCATGGAATCCTCATACAATTCCTTGTGAGTCTTGGTTTATTTTGCGTGGACAATAACTACAAGGCTGGGGGATAAAGGGGATAGTGATGGCAATATGAGAAAATTGCATAAAATAGATCATAACTATGGGAAGAACTCTGGACAAAATAGGAGGCTGCTGAAGGCACAGCATAGAGTGGGGGATACAGATACACCAAGTGACATTTTAAAATATGACTTGTTTTATAAATGTATGTATTTTTCAGGACAGAAAACTCAGTTGACATGTAGAAATTTGTTTTAGGACATCAAGTCACATGAGTGAAGACCTTAAAAGTTATCACATCCAGCCCTTTTGTTTTATAGATGAGGAAACTGAAGCCTAGCCAGGTTAAGCGACATGCCCAGGTCACATTGGCAATAAGCTTCACAGTTGGGATTCATACTCAGATCTTTTGACTTGGTCAATACCCTTTCTACCACATCCTGCCACATCTGTGCAAGTCTGATGTGGATGTTGCATTTTGTCACCAGAAGAGAGGTTCCCTCATTGAAGGGACCAGTTCTCATTTGAACTATTCTCCCTCAGCTCTTTGTAAAATGCTGTCTGCATAACAAAGGTACTTAATAAGTGTTGAATGAATGAATGAATTAATGTCTGAAGTGTATAGTTTGTATAGCATAGAATTTGGGGAGGATGATGCAATTTTTAGCCCTTACCCAGGATGAACAAAATGCTTCATCTCAGCTCTGGGCAGGATCCCTGTTAATTGTATAAATCTGAAAAATCTGGAAGTATTTCTCTCTAAATTACCAACTCTCAAAGCTCAGTTTCCATGACTATAATAGAAATAATAGTTATGTCCAAATGACACTACTCTCAGTACTCAGAAATTCAGTTCTCAGAAATTGTCTGACTTATCACTTCATGGTCTTGGAAGAATTCAATGAAGCTATCAGCAGTGATGGATGACAGAACTCTGGGAAACACTCAGGCTTCATAAGTCTTTCACAACCTCCCCATCTCATAGCCTTCAGTTGCCTGCCAATGACAACTGAATATTGCCATTTAATATCTGTAGAACTAAAATAATACCCCGTTATAATACACTCATCATAATGGTATCTGTCTCTCATTTCATGATTGCATCTAAGACTCCAAACATCCCCAAATCATTTATCAATTAAAAAGGATCAGGTTTTAGAAAGTAGATTAATAAACAAATATGAAGATAAATCAATGCAAATATATCAAATAAATATTGTTGGGATACTTTCAGTTTGATTTATCTTTTACACCTTAGAGAAGTGAATATTTTTTTTCTCTAAATGGAAGGAAGAACTTTCTAACTATCAAAGGTGTTTGAAAATGTAATTGCCTCCTGGGTAGGTGGTGACTTATCCATCCTTTGAGCCAAAATTGGAAGATAATATGTGAAAAGTTCTCATCTTTGGGCCAGGGGATTGAGTTATATAATCTTCGGGCTGTTCTTCAATGCTAGGAGTCTATGAAATTAGCATTTTTATTATTAAGTCACCTTTAATGAAAAAAATACAATTTGGTGACAATTAAATTCAATAAACAATTATTTGGAGCCTTCTGTGCTAGGGGTTAGTACAAAGTTTAGATTAAATATTCTCCTTGGTGTCCTTCAAGACCAAGTTCAGCAGCATCTTTCATATAAAGTCTTTCCTAGTTCCCTTAGCTAGTTGTATATTCCCATCCAAGGAAAATACTTGGTCTTGTATCTGCTTTGTATGTATTTTGTATACATATATATTTGTTGTTGAGTTGTTTTGGTCATGTCTGATTCTTTGTAACCCCCTTTTGTAGTTTTCTTGGCAAAGATACTAGAGTGGTTTGTAATTTCCTTTTCTAGCTCATTGTACAGAGGAAGAAACTGAGGCAAACAGGTCAAATGACTTTCCCAGGGTCACACAACTAGTGTCTAAGGTTGGATTTGAACTCATGAAAATGAGTCTTCCTGATTCCAAAGCCAGCACTCTATCCATGGCACCACCTAAGTGCATACACACTCATATATAAAATACATATATATATTTGTGTATATATGTATCTATGTGTATCTGTGTACATGTACACAGATATACACATTCGTCTCTCTTGTTAGTATGTAAGCTTTTTGAGAGAAGTGACTCTTTCTAGAATAAAGGGTGTGCTTGATAGAGAGAACACAAAATTTCCTATTAAATTCAAGGGGCTACTTCTACTTTATAAAACAAATTTACAAAAATGACAAAAGGTGGAAATAGTCAATGTTAGAGCTATGGCAGAATGATCTGCATACTAATATATCGTTAGTGGAGCTGTGGATTGTCTAATAATTTAGGAAAAAATTGTAATCAGACAAAAAATAGTGACTAAATGTCTATAGTCTGACTCAAAGATCGCACTGCTACACATATAAAAGAAGGTGGCAAAAAGGTGCCACTTATACCCAAGTATTCATAGCAACACTTTTTGAGGCAACAAAGAACAGGTATCAAAGGTGCTGGCCATCAATGAGAAGTGGATCAACAAATTTTAGCGCATTAATATGATAGACTATTTTTGGACTATATAAGTGGTTTTGATTTTGATGAAAAAGTGGAGGACTATGAGTGTGCAATGTACATATGCTGTCAAATGTGACCTGTGCTTTTGTTGGTGTTGCAGGACAGTTTGCTTTTGCTTGTTTGCTTGATTTATATCTTTGTTACTGGGAAACTCTTGTTGGGTCAAGGAAATATATTTTTAAAAAATGTACTATATAAAAACTTCTAAAACCCTCAATAAAACTTACTTTAAATATAAAGTAACATCAAGGGTACAAGTCTTGTCCCCAGAAAAAGAAAGCAGAAGCATGTCTTTCCTTTGGAGGGTTGTTGTTGGTCAATTGTGTCTGACTCTTCTTGACCCTATTTGGGATTTTCTTGGCAAAGATGCTGGAGTAGCTTGCCATTTCCTTCTCCAATTCATTTTACAAATGAGGAAACTGAGGCAAACAAAGTTAAGTGATTTGCTCAGGGTCAGACAGCTTTTAAATGTCCGAGGCTGGATTTGAACTCATGAAGAAGAGCTTTCCTGGCCTGGCACTCTATCTACTGTGCCACCTAACTGCCCCCATTTTTTGGGACAGAGGTAGGGAATTACTGGTGTGCCATGGTTTATGCACTGTTGACCATCATTTCTGTCAATTGGTTTTGCTTAATTGTTTTTCTTTATTACAAGAAAGGATTGAGTGGATGATGAGATAAAGGATCAATACCCAGAAAAGACTGTGATTTTTTTAAAAAAGGCATCAATAAAATTATTTTTAAATTAAAAATAAATTAAAAAATAAAATAATAGTACACTTTGGCTAGAAATGAGCAAATGCCAAAAAAGTGTGTAGTGAAGAGAAAACTGAACAAAGAACCAAGAAACCAGTCATGTGATTGTCAGTGAATTCCTTAACCATTCAGGGTCTTAGTTTGCTCGTCTATAAAATGAACAGGGTTGGACTTGATGATTTCTAAGCTCTGACATGCTATGAGTCTGTCTAGTGTCCCAAGCCTCAGGTGCTTCTAGCTAAAAGGTGACCTGATAATTAATGATCACTCAAGAGATGAGAGTGATGTGATAATCCATCCTTGAATGGATTCAGAAGCAGTAGATAATGTGACAATAAAATTAATCTTGTAGAAAAACACAATTAGCTGTATCATTTATAAATCTCATCTCCTTCCACATGAGGTGAAGAGAGAAGGAAAGAGCCCATCTGGGCACATAGGCACAGAATCCAACTTCACATAAATTTTTTTAGAAAAATATTTTTATTTCCTATTAGAAGCTTGTTGCTTAGGGCTTTAAGAGAAATATTTGAAAGTCAAGATAAAATGAAGGACACTTTAAGATGTAGTTAATAATAATTAACCTTCATATGAAATTTTAAGGTTCACAAAGCACTTCACTTACATTATTTCATTTGTTCATCACAACAACCCTGGCAGGTAGGTACAATTATTAACCCCATTTTTCAGATGGAAAAACTGAAGGTGAGAGAGATTAGGTAATATACCCAGAGTCACACAGCTAATAGAGTGTCCAAATTAGGACTTGAAGTGGGGTGATCGTGACTTCAAACCTAGCACTCTAGCCACAGAACCACTTAGGTCAGAATAATAGTAAAAAAAATCCTCTAGTCTTTGTCTCTTGACCTATATTCTGGGCTCCATCCTCTACCATCTCCTCAAACTTGTCTTTTAAAACCAGAGATTTTTCCTTTGCCTTTTCCCTATATTTTGTCTATTCTCTTAAAAAAATCTTATTTCATTAGTTATTTCCTGTAGGAGATGGAGAAGCTGGTTTACTTTGAACCAACCAGACCTATGTATTAATTTGTATTGGTTATCATGTATGTATCATATCTTCCCTCTCCTCCATTAAAATGCAAATGTCATGAAGACAAAAGTTGTGTCATAAGATCACATATCTTGAAAGGGGCTTTGGAAACCTCATAGTCCAATGTCTTCATTTTGCACATGAGCAAAGGAAGGGTCAGAGAGTTTAAGTGATTTGTTGCATGCCATATAGGCATGTTCTTGAAGGCAGTGAGCATCACAGAGGCGGAATTCCATCCAGTTCCTCTCATTCCAGAGCAAATGTTCTTTCTACTATGCCAGATGGCCTCCTGCATCCTACCTACATTTTGTACTTCTATCACACTTGGAATTGAAATGGTTTGAAACACCTCTTTGTTATCCACCATATTGATTTCTTAGTCCAAAGCAGGTTGGAATAAACCAATTCAAAAAGGGGTGGTGAGAGGTTGACAGTCAGTAAAAACTGACATCTGACACATTGATAAAAAAAAAAAAGTAGACAAAAAAAAAATAGGCAAGAAGCAGGCAAAAGAATTTAGAAAGCACATCAGACTGAGGCCATCTGGCGGTAAGGCAAATCGGCCAACAACTCTATCGCTGGGTGACGTAATCATTTGTGTTCATGATGATGACCCTGTAGCTTCAAGAACCATGTAGATGTGTTCAGTCTACTCTGTTTAAGAAGGCAGGAAAGGGTATAACAATGATTTCCATTAAAATTAAAAAGTGTTTGGCATTTAAAGGCATTAGCTTCGGTTATCAAGAGAATTCACTTATTGGGAACAGTTTGTTCCTCCATGCTACTCGATAGATGAGGTTTTACTGCATTGCAGATGAGATTATGAATTATTATGATAAACTCCATGTCATACCTAAAATAAATAGGGCACAGGAGAAACTTCTGGCAGGCAGAGACAATGGGGAGCCACATGCCTCTAACGCTAATTTTACACATGCTTCAGCTCACTCAGAGATCCAAAATGCAAAATCAGAGAAATTACAGATGGAAAAGACCCATTAGGTCATTTGGCTCATTCATCTGCAATGCAGGTCTGTTCCCTACAGTATAATCTGTTCACTCAGGGGTATCCTGTGAATCTGTGACACTCTCTCTGGGACCCAGGCTTCATAAACCTACGAATGAATTGTAGCCATCCATTTGCATTTCCTAATTCAGTAACTGATCCAAGTATAACGTGGATGGTATTGTTATCGTTCGGCGTGGTCGTAGTCCTTTACTTTAAGCTAAGTTCTTTTCTAATCATTTTTTAGTTAAATAATTTAACACAAGTTACTGCTTGAGCTAGAAACTTGCAAGAAACATTTAGCTGACTGAAGGCAATATTTAAGTGTTTATGAGAAGAGTCAGGGAGAAATGGAATGAAGTTGTTTGATCTCGCTCATCTTTCTATGTGCAGGATAATATAACGGAAAACACTGGTGAGAGGGTTAGGAGACCTGAGTTCAAGTCCTAACACTACCATTTAATGACCATGTCATCTTGAGCAAATTACCTGAATTCTCTTGAGCTGAATTTTCTTCATTTGTGTAGTGGGGGTGACCATAGAGATATGTGAGAAGAGGACAATTAGTATGGATCGGACTATCTGTAGGAGTTTTTCCAGCCCTGAATTTTTTGTCTTTTGTCTCAAGGTCCATTCTATTTCTAATGGTCTATGATTATTGATAACATGCATTAAATAATAACTTCAGAGATTTTCTCATGCTTTGGAATCCATTCTATTCCGTGACTTTGTGGCAGTTTATTGTAGCAAACTAGGAAATGATTTTTGTATCTTGTTGAGTCATTTCAGTCATGTCCAATTCTTCTTGACCTCATTTGGGTTTTTCTTGGCAAAGACACTGGAGTGGTTTGCCCTTTCCTTCTCTAGGCTCATTTTACAGATGAAGGAACTGAGGCAAACAGGGTTAATCAACATGCCCAGGGTCACACAGCTAGTGAGAGTCTTGAGGCTGGATTTGAACTCATGAAAATGGGTTTTCCTGATTCCAAGCTATCCACTGTGCCACCTAGCTGCCCATAAAGTGATTAATGTGGTTTTTTTTCCCATTGAGGGCTGACCCAGACTAGAAAATTAGCTCTAGTCTTGTCTGCCTCACTCCACTCTACCCTAACTCAAGATACCTTGTTTGTGCCCAGTCTTGGAGGCAGCTCTCTATGTAAGGTAGTCAAGTGGGTCTAGAATTGGTGTCGGGGGTCACCCATGTTCAGAAGTTCTCCCATGTATTTTCCAGTCCCATCCCACCCCCACCCTCATGCTCTGCACACTGATGGGGCTCTGCCATCTCCTAGGAATAGGGCCCTGGCAAAATAGAATCTCAAAATTCTTGAGATCAAGAGCACCCCAGGGGCTACCTGGTCCAACTCATACCTGATCCAGAATCCATCACAGAGCATCTCTGGACTAGTGGTCCAGGGTTCCCTGGGTTGGGAAGAGGGGAAATGGGCCCCTGGGAGAACAGAGCTATGATAGAAGGAACCCAGAGTTGGGTCTAGGTAAGGGAGAAGGAGCTGACTGGAGAATATGGGCTCCTTGTTGGGGTTGCCTCTGGACAATAGCAAGGAGCAAGTGCAGTCCAGGAGGAAGAGAGTACATACCCCCTCCACCCATGTTCAGAAAGACCCAATTTTAAAATGCCTTCTTTTAAGTTCCAGGTATATCTTTCTTAGTAAGTTCATTTCTCTTTCCATCCAAACTCCGAAATCCAGGATCTACAAATCCCAAGTGGCATATCCCCATGTCTGACAATTTCATTGTGGTATTTTGAGCACTGTCTTCCCGAAGTTATAGAAATGCTCTTTGTTTCTCCCATCGAAACAAGTTATTTTATTGAAAAGTTAAAGAACTCATCCCAGAACCATAAACAGTCAGAACAGTTCTCTCTTCCTCTCTAGTGAGCCTCCACCCTTCCTAAGCAGCTATATGGTCTTTCAGACTCGTATCACTGACCTAGGTTAGAGGGACAAAGGGGGGAAATCACTAATCTTTTAATGGTGCTGTTGTTGCATCATTTCAGTCATGTCTGGCTTTTCCTGACCTCATCTTGGCAAAGATACTGGAGTGGTTTGCCATTTCCTTTTCCAGCTCATTTTACAGATGAGGAAACTGAGGCAAACAAGGCTTAATGACTTATCAGGGTCACACAATTAGTAAGTGTCCAAGACTTAATTTGAACTCCTAAAGATGAATCTCTCTGACTTCAGACCTGGAACTCTGTCTACTGTACTATCTAGCTGCCTCAAATTTTTCAGTGATGTCCCAGAAAGGGGAAACATTTGAGATTGCTCTTGAGAATCAAGCAACTCAGCCTCTAGTGATTGCCCACTTCCCCCAGGAACCGTTACATCCCTCTAGACACATGGCATCATTTTGTGGTTGAAGTCTTCCCACTAGGACAAAGAACTGGGGATGGCTAGAAAGTCAGTCCCCATCCTCTTAGACTTGAACATTTTATACAACTCATAAAACTAGGGGAGGCCAAGTTCCAGGTGTGTGCCTTTGTATTGTGGCTCTGTCCCTGTTACTTTTCAGCTCTGGTTTTCTCTTGGTCCAGCATCAGCAGGCCTTCCTCTGTGTCCAGGAGACTTCACCCCAAGATTCCTCTGCTTACATAAGACTCTCCACTGTTTTTTGTCACTGATATTTCACCAAGGCCTGAACCCATTTCTACCATTCTCATCATCATGTTCTGGGAGACCCTTTCCACTCACCATTACTTCCAATCACCACCCCCAGTCAGTGATGTCCCTGGAGCTATGTGGTTCTCTCTTTTCCTAGGATCATGTAGGTCCTAGAAGAAACCTCATAGATGTGTGGGCTTGACTTCCAGGGAATAATGTCCACCTCTCTATGTGTAGCCCCCCTCTTGTATGTCTCCCTAGCTTTGTTCTTTTTGACTAACATGGTCTCCCTTTTAAAAGTCATGTCCAAGGTGGGATGGCTCACATGGATGGCTAAGCCATAACTCCATCAACCATTCTCAAATATGATATTAATGAATATCTTTCCATCTTTTACAAAGAAAAAACTTCAGTGTCCCATCAAAGGACTCATCCATAAATAGCTAAGGACTGTCCACTTTGTCTAGGAAGGCATCATCCATGCCAGAATAAGACTTCATCGATCATGCCAACGAGGAGCAAAGACAATTCCTTGTGCACACCCACTCCATATGTCATTCTGGAGGAGGACTTTCCCTTCTCAGTCTCAGTCTTCCTATCTGAAAAGAGGGCTGGACAAGGCCTAAGTTTCTTGGAGGCCTTAAATTATATGAACCTATAAATGAATGCTTCTTGAATGAATGAATGAATGTTCTAATTGTTGCAGCTTCTCACTTCCCACTCCTACATCCCCTTCCCAGATATTTCCAGCTGTTCTTTCTCTACTCAGCTCATCACTTCCATTCTCAACTCACCAGAGAATTTCACCTAGCCTCCAGAATCACCTTGAGCCTTGATAGACTGGTTTAGACCTTACCTTTGCTGGGTTCTAGGCTTCTACAGACCTTCCCAGCCATCTCTGGGCATAACACACATGTTTAAGCCTCCTCCTATGTGGGCTGTCCAACACCCCCTACATGTGTTCAATTAACCTTTCAGGATATAAGCTCCTTGAGGGCAGGGGATGTATAGCATACTTTTATTTGTGTCCATAGCACTTAGCACAACACCTGGCACACAGTAAGCACTTAATAAATGCTCTCTCTCTTTTTCTGCCTCTGTCTGTCTTCCTTCTGGACCCCTTCCTACTTACATGGAGCTTAATAAGTACAAACAAGAACAAAACCAGCTGCCTATGGCACTTCCACACCAAATCTCCTCTTAATGAGACTACAACCCTTTATTATCGATCCCAAATCCAATGGTTTGTTGACTGGGAGCTTTGGCATCCTGAATAGCAGTAGAGAGGCAGCGGATCTGAGGTTTTCAGAGAAGTGGGAAAGAAAGATGTAAATCCTTTACTTATTCTTAGGCCTCATATACTAAAGTACCACAGGTCCCTGTTTTGGGAAATGAAGGAGTGGGAACTCAAATGCAGGGAGATAGCACACACATCAAATTTGTACAAAGCTGAGACAGAGAAAATGCACTGGAAAACAGGAATGGATTTCCAAAGAATCTTGACAAGGTAGATGGCTAGAATCTAATAAGATGACATTTAATATAAAGATTTATATTTAGGTCCAAAAACTCAACCATGGAAGTACAGGTGTGACTGGATGATATATTGGTCATGGGAAAAGGTGTGTATTTTTTTTAAAGTGAGCCAGAAGCCAAACCTGAGTCAATAGTGTGACCTAACAGCCAAAAAGTTAAATGTGTGCTTAGACAGAGTGACAACATTTCCCATGCTGAGGAAATTATAAAACCTTACTGTCAGGTATTCCTCAATAGTCCTGAATGAAAAGAAGCAATAGTCTCAGATTATATGAAGTGTTAAGTTCAGTTATAAGTAACACATTTGAAGTTTGAGGAAAGCTGAAGTGCCTCTAGCAGTGAGAATGACCAGCATGATGGAGGGTGGAAACCAACACATATAAGAACTGTTGGCAGGGAAGAGAAAGTGGGAGGAGAATAGGAGTAGCTAGGCAGTGCCATAGTGCACAGAGCGCCAGGCCTGGTGTCAGGAAGACCCATCTTTGTGAGTTCAAATCCAGCCTCAGACACTTCCTAGCTGTGTGACCCTGGGCAAGTCACTTAGCCCCATTTGCCTCAGTTTCCTCATCTGTAAAATGAACTGGAGAAGGAAATGGCAAACTACTTCAGTATCTCTGCCAAGAAAACCTCAAAGTCACAGAGAGTCAGAAACAACTCAACAGAAATGTTATGACCCTGACTTATGTTTCTCCATCAATAAAACAAGAGACCTGAGCTAAATTTTTTTTTCTAAACATTCTTTCCAGTCTAACAGCTGATGCTAATAGCTTATAATTATATAGGATGTGCACAAATTCTAAGGCACTAAAACTTATAGCTTGTTATACCTGGGACACCCTTGTGCAGGCCTCCTTGCCTCATGCCTAGACTAAGGTAATAACCAGCCTCCCTGCCTCAAGTCTCTCCCCTCTGTAAAGTCACCTTCTACTCAGCCATCAAAATTGATCTTCCTAAAATGCAGATCTGACCATGACACCCCCTTTCCCCAGTCAGTGAATCCAGCTCCAGGATCAATTATAAAATCCTTTCTGGTCTTTAATTCACATCATCAGAGTCAATTCCCCCCTAACACATACTTACTGCCTGTTGTGATACTGGACATTTTATCTAACTTCCTGGTATCTTAGGCCACTTCTAAATCTAAGATCTTAATTGGGAAACAAGGTGCCAGTCTGCACTGGGACATGAGATTACTTACCAGGAGCTTCCCACATGGATGAAATTACAGGTCTGAGCCTATATGTGTATAGGTGGTATATTGTTGTGGTTCAATCATGTCCACCTCTTTGTTACCCCATTTGGTAGTTTTCATACTGGCACGGTTTGCCATTTCCTCCTCCAGTTCATTTTACGGATGATGAAACTGAGGCAAACAGGTTTAAGTGACTTGCTCAGTCATTCAGCTAGGAAGTATTTGAGGCTAAATTTGAACTCATGAAGTTGCATCTTCTTAACTTCAGGCTTGGTGCTCTATCCACTGCTTCACCTAGTTGCCACACACATATGCATACATACATACACATGCACACATATACATAAGAATAAGTGAATAAAACATTTATTAAGTACATATTATGTGCAAAGCACCGTGCTGGGGACACTCATAGACAAGTAAGAAGCTGTTCTAAAGGAGCTCTGTCCTACTGGGGGCTAGAAGGCATATGGAAAGTAAATAAATGCTCACACAGACACACACAAACACACATTCATCAAATGTCAGCTCTCTTTGTCCAGCCCGAGCAGAGGGGATGCTACAGGTTGCCTTGGGTTTCATGGCTGCTCCAGATAAGGAGATCCCTAATGTAAACCCCTTGTAAAACAAAGACCCAGTGCCATCTTTCATCTCTCTTGCCCTCAGCTCTCTGTCACTCTCTTTCCTCTCTCCCTCAACCATGCCACCGAAGGTCCACAATTAAGAAGAGCTGTTGTTCCCAGGGCTCCTCAAAAGCCCTTCTGGTAAGCTTGAGCTGAGTTCTTCCTCCTTTCCAAGTCAGTCTTTAAAACCAAACTTCCAGAGCCACTTCCTCCAAAAAGCCTTGGTTAATCTTGTCAGTAATGACCTCAGGCTTCATGTAACACTTAGTTTTGCTTCTCTAACACTTACACTTTATCACATGTTGATACAGTGGATAGGAGTGCCAGACCAGGAGTCAGGAAGATTCTTCTTCCTGAATTCAAATCTGGCCTCACACGCTTACTAGCCGAGTGACCCTGAGGAAGTCACTTATCTATGTTTTTGTCAGTTTTCTCATCTGTAAAATGAGCTGAAGAAGGAAACAGCAAGTATCTTTGCCAAGAAAACCCCAAACGGGATCATGAAATGTTGGACACAACTGAAAATGACCAAACAACAAATTGTTTATTATGGAGGTAATGTGAAAGCCTCTGAATCAAGGGTCAACCTGTGAGTCAGGGACTCTGACTGTGTGGGTCTACGCAAGTCATTTAACCCTGAAATATGTTGGTGTCCAGTAGTTTCTGTTTCTTCCAACTCTTCGCAATGCCCCCAGGCTATTCTCTAGCCAGTCCCTCAGTCAATTAGCATTTATTAATCATGTTTTATGTGTCAGGCACTTTACTAAATCCTAGAGATAAAAGAAAAGCACAGGACAATGCCGGCCATCAAGAAACTCTATTTAGTGGGGGAAACAATGAAAGTAACCATGTACAAAATAGATATAAATCAACAGGTTTCTAATTTGTATTTTTTATTATGCAATATTAATATTTGCATTTTTTATTATGGCCACACATGAAGTAAGTGTCCTATCAGGATTGGAATCCATGTCTCCCAACTACGTGTTCAACATACTTCTCACTATACAGGACTGAGTGAAGTAAAGGAGGAAAGATCCATGAATTTAGACTCCTAATACCGGCATTCAATTACTAGGTGTGCTGTTAATTACCGATCAGACTTAGACAACTCATTTCACCCCCTTTGAGCCTGCGTCAGTTTCTTCATCTGTAATATAAGGTGGTTAGACTAGATAGAGGCAGTTTCCATACCAGGAATTTTCTGTATAAGAGAGTTTGATGTTCACTTATCCCCTCCTACCCCCAAAAAGAGTGTTATAGGTTCTCTATTTTTGGTTTTCTTTTTTTAAATCCTTGTGAACTTCACGAGGACAGAGATTGTCTTTATCTAAATTTTGTATCTCCCCCAGGTGGGGCTTAAAAACTATTGCTTTTGGTTACTGTTAATTTCTTCTGTCACCCTCTAAATCTCATCCAGCCTGTGTCTATGCTGAGTGGAAAGATTAGTAGATTAGGAGTCAGATTTAGACCCAATTCAACCACTAACTATCTGGGTGAACACGAGAGCACTATCTCTCTGGGTCCCAGTTACCCCCTCTGGAGAAATGAGGGTCTTGGACTGGATTGTCTGAGATCTCCTTCATTTATGACATTTTATGTATTATTAAAGAAACTCAGAGAGGGAAAAGCAGCTGCCTGCTCCCAGGAATTACATTTACAAGTATCACAGGGTAGGCAGGAGGGGAGGGAAGGAGGAACACATGCTGATTGGGAGGTCCGGTGAATTTCTGCCGCTGTGGTCTGGATTCTTTTTAACTGAAGCAGTCCTTACACAGAAAGGACCCGGGAGCCCTGGATCTGATCTGCACAAACTGAAAACAAATATTTACAGAGCTCCCACTGAGTTCATGATAAGTTGAAAGCAAAGGGACTGGGATAAGCGAAGGCCATAATAATTCATTCTTTGATTCAACAAAGAGTTATAAAGAGCCTATATGCCCAGAGCACTGTGCCAGGTGCGGCTGAAGAGGAAAAGGTAAACAGGGCAGGGAGTAATCCGCAGTAAATTTGCACATCTGGGTAACGAGGCCTTCCCAATCCAATTCTGTTTTTGTCCAAATACTTAGCATTTTCCTGAATTCCCTGAATAATGTGTAGCAATCGCTAACATACCTGCAAGCCTTTCCCAATTTACCTCAAGCTTTCCCTATAACTACAGCCCTAGAGGTAGAGAGCAGAGGGATTTACTATCCTCAGTTCCAGATGAGGTTGCAGAAGTGAAATAAGGCTGTAAGGTGGTACAGAGGATAGATATAGTGCTGGACCGGAAGTCAGGAGACCTTAACTAGCTGTGTGGCTTTGGGCAAGTCATTGAACCTTCTCAGCTTCAGTTTCTTCATGGATAAGATGGGAACAGTAATAGCACCTGTCTCACAAGATGTGCGTATGAAATGAATAAAGCTTAGCTATAGAAATGCAAGCAAATTTAATATGGTCACACATGGAGTTAAGTATCCTGCCAGGATTGGAAACCATGTCTCCCAACTGTGCGTTCATACAGGGCTGATCTGCTTTACAGAGGGAGGTAGAGGAGGAAAGATCCACCCATTTAGACTCTGGGTACCTGCATTCAATTACTAGCTCTGCTGTTAATTAGACAACCGGTTAGACAACTCACTTCACCCCTCTGGGGCTGCCTCAGTTTCTTCATCTGTAATATAGTGATTGGACTAGATGATCTCTAAAGTCCTTTCCAGATCTAAATCCTATGAGGAGAAAGTGTTATACGTTATTCCTATGGTTATTTTGGAGGGTGGGGTAGGGTGAGGGGGAGTGTAGGTTATTTTTTGGAAAGGGAACTCAAGTTCAGCTGTGCGATGGGGAGAGTAGGGTTGCTATGACAGGGCTAGAGGTGTTAGGTCGCACAGGCTTCACTTCTGGATACCTGGACCTACCTGGAAGCAGGCACCTACTGTCCCATCTACTTCTTAGGCTTGACAGTTCGCCTATTTGCACAAGGAAACTCAGAGGGTGTGTGTGTGTGTGTGTGTGTGTGTGTGTGTGTGTGTGTGTGTGTGTATGTGTGTGTGCGCGCGCGTGTGTGTGTCTGTGTGTGTCTGTGGTGCATGGGTAAGGTAAGAGCTGGTGCCCCAGCCCCACCAGCCCACCGTGGCTTCCCTCTAACGAACAGAGTGCTTTGGCCCTTTCGAAGCCTCGGAAGCCGGTGGCCAAGGAGCCGCGCTGTGTGTCTGGGCAGGTTTGGGGGCTGCCAAGTCCCTGCGCCCTGAAGCCCCTATACTGCCCTCCGTAGTCTCCCTGGCATTGGGCAAAGGCGCTTGGCAGGGGCGGGCGATGATGGGGTAGCAGCTAGACCCTGCCTTGGCCAGACCGACCCTCCTGCCCGCACTCGCTCGCGCCCCTTTTCTTCGCACGGCGCCCGCACACCCTCCCCGACACAGGCGGCGTCCTTGCCCACGCAGCCTCCTCTCCTCCGCGGCTGTGTTGGCGCCCGGCGCCCGCAGGCTGGGCGCAGGAGCCCCCTTATTCCCCCCCCCGCCTCTAGCCCCTCCCCACCCCAGGCCTCTGGCGGCCCCCGCGCACCACTGCGGGCACTGAGGGAGCGCCCGGGCCCAGGCTGCGCCAGTAGCAGATCGGGGGCAGAGCCGACCCCCCTTCCCGCAGCTCCCCCGCCCTCCTCGCCACCCCGCCCCTCCTCGCTCGGGTCTCCTTTGTGCGGCTCTGGCTCGTCCTGCCTCCCGGCTCTGCGCCCCCAGGACGGAGGCTGCTGCGCTAGGCGGGGGAGCGGGGCTGCTGCTGGCGCTGTCCGCGGTGACACCGCCGGGCATCCTCGGGGACGCTCGCCCTCAGTCGGCTCGGAGGACGGGAGTCTCTCCAGCATCTCCGCCAGCCCCGCGCAAGCCTCCTCCGCCATTGCTGCGGTGTGCGAGCTCGGACGAGCCACGCTAGATCCTCGGGGGTAAGTTCCAACCCTCCAAACCGCCCCCTCCCGCACGGAAGGGCAGCTTTCCTAAGCAGTGGTTTGGGGCGGCAGGCACGGGGGCTCGGGAAAGGTCGGGATGCGGGAGCTGTCCTATGCGCCCTGGGCCACCCAACGACGGCACAAGAGGCTTGACTCTGCGGGGAGCGGGCTCCTAAGGGCGGGTGCGCGAAGAAGAAGCCGAGACTGGGAGATCGAACGGGCAGATCGAGGGTCTGGGGAGGAGAATGGACGGGGACTTGGGGCACAACGCAGCGCCCCAGCCTCTCCTGGGCTGCGTGGAGCAGGACGCAGATCCTGGGACCGACCTCACTCTTGGGGAAGGGACAGGCAAACGTCCCCTTCCCTCCCCAGCCTCAGCTTAGCCATGCGACAATGACGATTTCGTGCCCTGGGCTCCCTGAACCCCCACCCCTTTTAGCTCAGCTTTCTGCCCGGGTGGTCACAGTCACCTCTGCGGGGGTTTGGCAGGGCAGCCTTTGTGGTCTGGCTGGCAGAGAAGCTGCCCAGCTGCCAGAGCAGACTTCTTAGGGCATGTGGATCAGTAGGTCACGTCTTTTGTTATCCGTGCCACCGAAACCTGGGGAGTCTTTCTGTGAGTGCGCCTAGTCGGAGTTTGCAGTGATGTGCGCTGTCCCCTTTGGTTCGGCAGGTACTGTCTTTCTCTCAGAAGGATGGTGAAACTGGGAAATAATTTCGCTGAGAAAGGCACAAAACAGCCCCTGTTGGAGGATGGCTTCGACACCATCCCCCTGATGACACCCTTGGATGTCAATCAGCTGCAGTTCCCTCCTCCAGATAAGGTACGTTTAGATTCTTCAATGCACCCCCTCCCCAGGCTCACACACCCAAAGCCCAGGCACAAAGCTGTAACAAAAGAATGAGCTGTGAGCTGAGGAAAACAGGAAAGGCAGTCAAGAGAGGCCTTGTAGAAATAGACCTCTTTCCTCTTCAGAAGGAAATCGGGGTGAAGTAACCCCATTCATTGTAAGGGGTCCAAAGAGACTGAATTTTTTGCTTTTCTTGCCACATCCTCTCTCCTTAATACTGTAATAATTATTCAGCTAATTTTTAGAATGTAAAAATTCAGGGCATCCTATCTACCTCACAAGGTAATTAGATCTACCTTTTATTCTGCAAAACTTAAATTGCTTATAGAAATACAAGGGGCTATAATTGGTTAATAAACAGGAGGCCTGAGTTAGATTCCCAGAACCCACACTTTTTAGATAAGTGACCACGAGAGAGTCACATATGATCTTGAGTTCCTTTGCTGGTAAGCTGGGGATGATGATTCTTGTACTACCTTGTTCATAGGCTTTCGCACCTTAAGATGGTGCAGAAATGTTAGCTATTTTGAGCAAGGAAATGTTCCAATTATTTTTAACTGCGAGGCCAGAGTAATGGCCAAAAGGAATTTAACTTGACCCTTTAACTGAGTCTCCATCCCAGGATGATATGGGAGAGCTCCCCTTTGTGTGTGGTTCTGAATACAGGCATGGTCTCAAACATTCCAGAGATGCTTAGTCTTACAACGATGCCACAAAAAGCTTACATTTATATAGCACTTTATTGTTTAGAAAGTGATTTCTTTATAACCTTGTGAGGGATGATTATTATTGGGTTCTCATCTTTTTCTGAGATCCAAACCTTCATTCAATGCCAGCTGTCTATTAGAGGAGGAGGCCGTGTGATGGAGAGGAAACAGTGCTGGGTTTCGAGTCAGGGGACTTGAGTTTTAATTCAGACTCATCACCTTCCTGACCTTGGGTAAATCTGTTGATCTTTCTGGGCATCAGATGCCCTCCCTTCCCACAACCTTCAAAGTGATTCCTTGCTATAAAATTAGGGGGTGGATCTAGAGGGGTTCTAAGGTCTCTTCCATATCTAAATCTACAATTCCATGAATTGTACCTGAATATCCAAGTCAGTATGTCCAAAATCAAACACTATACTTTCCTCTCCCCTCCCTGAAGCCACCTTTCTTTCTAATTTCCTTCTCCTTTTGAGGACACCATCATCTTTCCAGTCATTTGGATTCTCAACCTCTCTCTTTCACACTCCTCCCCTCATTGTATCCAATTAGTTGTAAAACCTTGTGGATTTTATTTCCACCATCTCTCACATCCATCCATCCCTTTTTCTCTACTCACATGGCCAACCACTACACAAAGGAAGGTCTTCATCACTTCATATCTGGACAATCTCTATGGTTTCCTAGTTGGGTCTCCCCCATTCATGACTTTCCTCTCTCCCAAGCCATCCTCCCAGCACCTGACAAAACAATCTTCCTAAAGCATCCATTGGACCATATGACTCCCCTCTTCAAGAAGCTTCAGTGATTCTCTGTTGTCTCTAGAGTATACTGAAATCTCCCATGTTTGGCATTTAAGGCCTCCAATATGTTGACTTCAACCTTTCTTTTCAGATTGATTTCCCAGTACCCTTCCTCATACACTCTGTTTCAGCTAACCTGCCCAATTGCTGTTTCCCATATGTGATATTTTATCACCCTTCTCTGGGTTGCAAGATTGAAATGATCTCATTTCTTTCACCTCCTCCTATTGGAATCGATAGTTCCATTTAAGGCTCAGTTTAGGTGCTACCCTTTAAAAAAGGCCGATCTTGAGCCTCCCCTCCAAAAGAGTTATTTTCATTGACTCTCTGTATTTTGTATTGATTTCTTTTAGCACATGTTGTTTTACCCTTGTAGAACATAAGCTCCTTGAAGGCAGGGACTTTTCATATTTGTATCCCCAGCATTTGGCACAATGCCTGGTGCAGAGTAAAAGTTGCATAAATATTTGTTGAATTGAATTGAACCAAATTCCCATTTTAGAACTGGAGAAAGTAAGACCAAAAGAGAAGTGGTGGGATGTAGCTAATCTCTGCTGGCGCAGGACCCGGGGCTATGCGACCTCCGTCTACTCAGTGAATTCTTACTATTCTTTGATATTGATTCTGGCTTTTATATGGAATGAATGATTTTATCCAGTACATGCAACACCCCTTCCTTTGTAGATAATTTAGAACAAAATAAGAACTTTCTTTTTCTTTCTAACTTATTTCTTTGTTTGAATTGCCTAGATAATTTTGAGCAAATTCTGTGACAACAGTAGTACATCTTTGCATAAATGTTGATCATTTTTTTCCAACTACTTTTACAATGAGAGGCATTGTGGTATAATGTCGGTCAGTTAGCCAGACAAGAAGTATTTATTAAACACCTACTATGTGCTAGGCATTATGTGCTAAGAGCTGGAGATATAGAGAAATGCAAAGAAAACCCATCCCCTGCCTTTAAGGAATTTATAGTCTACTGGGGGTACTCCCAGTATAACTGGAGAAAAAGTGGCAAATAAAGCCCTCAGTTTGGAGCTGATTTCCAGTGTGGCATCAGATTCTTATGAGTATTATGAACCTGGGCAAAGCACTTAAACTCTCTGAGATTCAGTGAGGTAATTTATTCAAAATACTTTGCAAATTTGAAAGCTCTGTATAAATGTGAACTGTCTTAATTGTCATTATTTTGTCTTTTGCCTCTTATACATAAAGATCCAGACAATTCAGCCAATTTAGGTGCTAGCAGGGAGCTGTTTGATCTGTACATGGGTCATAGTGGAACTTGTAGTGTAGAATGAATGAGTAAAATTACAGGAAGGTGACCCCTGCCCTGCAGTGCTTTGAAGAAAACCTGAAATGAGATGAGGAGCTTCACCAAAATAGTCTTTCTTATACTGTGGCTCATGGCTCAGGTGACCACCCACGAGATGCTAGAGCAAGGTCTCCTGATGCTACATTGGGTTTTAATTCAGTGGAGACTAGTACCCCAACCTAAGTCCCTTCACACAAAAGTCATTAAGGCACACTAAATAAACCTCACAGTAAGATCTGGAAACCCTGCCTTTCTGCCATTGCCTCATCCATCTATAATATCATTCCTGGAACTGATCACCCTACTCATGGCACCTAATTCCGGGCTTTCATGGAACCAATTATTGACATTAGGTAGGGGATGCCTGTAGTGAATTAATGATGCTCTTGTAAAATGACATGGGTTTGGGCTGTGTTATGCAAGAGATGATTGTCGCTCATTTTTGTGTAACAATTTACAGTTTATATGGCACTTTGGTCACAGTGAGCCTTTGTGATAGACAGGGCATCTATCATACACATTTTCTAGGTTGACTTAAATGACCTCTAAGGCTTTTTCCTGTTCTGAAGTTCTGTAAACTCCTGACCCCCAGTAGATCACATTTTGAAAAAAAGTTACGGAATTTTGAAATCGAAAGCATCTTATATCATTTGTCCAATTCCCTCATTTTATTGATCATTTGTCCAGTTCCCTCATTTTATTGATGAAGAAATAAAGAAACCTAAAAATGACGTGATTTTCCCAATTATAGCTAATAAGTGGGGAGTCTTGATCGGAATCCAGGCTCTTGTCTCTGAGGCCAGAGATTTCTGCACTCTTCTACATTGTCTGAATCAGGAATTTACCCATCAGTTATGTATATTTAATAAGAGGGATATGGAGGGCAAGAGAAGTACGTGTGGATTCTTCTTGGCTTGATCAAAGATTACATTCCACTCATAATGGTAATAGTGTGCGTATCCCTTGAGAAAACATAACACACTTTCTTACAAACTGATGAACTCTAGAACAACTTTGATATTTTTCTTCCCAAGACTGTGTTTTGAATCCCTTTGGGAGAAAGCTATCTATAGTTAACATGTTCAGCTACCTATTCAAATTTCCCACAGAATTTTGCTCCACCCTGTCTGGTACTCTTAACTCACTTTCCCCCATAATTGTATATATATATACGTATATATATATATATGTGTGTGTATATATATATATATATGTATATATATATATATATATATACATATATATATATATATATTAGTAGTATCAAACTCAGGTATGGGACCACTAAACTGGGATATAAGGATCCCTCTGGGAGCGTATTGACTTAGAAAACATGTTTTGACATTAACTTGTCTTTATTTGTTTTGTTAAATATTTCCCAATTACATTTTAATCTGGCTCAGGTTGCACTGGGGAGTTGGGTAGACTCCCATGTTTGACACTTCTGGTATACATGTTCTCCCCATTGTTCCCCCCGCCCCCGTTAGATTACAAGATCATAGCATAATTTTTTTTTTAAGGAACTTGAGATTAAATAGTCATTTCAACTCTCCAGGTTTAGAGGTGAAGAAACCGAAGTCCAGGGATATTAAGGGATTTCCCTAACATTGCATAGGAAGTAAATGGTGGAGTCAGAGTTTGAACTCAGGTCTTCTCTCTCCAGAGTCAGCACTACGCATTGCTCTGAAAGCTTGAGCTGTATGCATCTATTTTTATATACTTAGTACTCACCATAGGGCTTGCCCATAGTAGATGTTTACTAACTAATGTGTGTTGAATTTCCTTGAAAATAAAGATGGATTGTTGACTATGTAAGGAATCATGCAGTATTTTTCACGTGATTTCTTTGACATGTTCTGAGATTCATGGGATCTCAGACAGAACATGCACCCTGTAAAGATATGATCAAAGCATCATAGACTTAGACTTGAAGTGAATTTAGGAATCATCTAATCCAACCCCTGAATTTTACAGATGAAGAAACTGAGGTCTGGAGAGGTTAGGTAATTTGCGCAAGGTCACACAGGTTGTAAGTGTCAGAGGTAGGATTTGAACCCAAAACTTGTGATTCCAATATTAGGATGCTTTTGTCGCACTGTGCAGTGAGAAACAGAACCTCTCTGGGATTTTCTTGGGCTTTTAGAGAATAGCAGAGCCCTCATTCTGATCAGCAATCCTCCTTTTTAGTGCCCAGGTGCCTGCCATCTGGTGCCCAGGTGCCAGACTTAAACAATGAGCAGTTTCCCTTGCCTGTGGGGCTGAACTGAGATTGCCTTAATTCCTCTTCATTTCTTAGCTGTGATGCTCAGAACCAAAGGAGGAACAGTTCAACCTGAGGCAGGCCAGTTTTTATCAGGTGATTCATCTCAGCATCTTCCTCATCTTGGGCTGAGCCAGACAAGGTTTTCTGAAGACTTTTTTCCTTAAAATATCTTGAGGTTTCAGTCTTGTTGATTTATTTCAACCCCAGAGTTATTTAGAATAAGATTAGGGTGTGCCAACAGAAAGAACACTGGGATTCCCAAGAATTGAGGCTCATCATTTCTCTCCCCTTCCCAGCTCCTAATGGTGCCACCTTCCACTTCCCCCCTTTCTCTCCTCCTCTCCCCAATCCAGTTGGTGGCTAAGTGTCCTCATTAAATCCCTAGAGTCTCCTCCATCTGCTTCTTCCTTTCCATTCCCACTGCTGTTCTGCCTAAAAGCAATAATTACCCTTTTCCTGGCCTTAGGCAATGTGGTCTTTTCTACTGTTAAAATTGTGACATTGGGGTAGCATGGAGAGACCCAAGAGGCTGAGTATTCCTGTGGGTGACCTGGGGACCTTGACCCGTCCTTGAGGATCTGGGGGCCAGCTATTTCACCTAGGAGATGTCAGATTACAGTGAACATCCGGGGAAAATTTATACAAGGAAAAATAAGTAATAGGAGGGTGGCTCAGTGATTAGTTGGTGAGACTTGAGTGTCCTACCAGATTGGCCTTGGAGCTGGGCAACAGTTTATGGGCTAATTGTGTATATTGGAGCCCATGCTTTTGATTTTTTTTTCTGCCAGCTAGGGAGCTTTCTCATTTTCCTTCCTTCTGTGCTTTTTTCAGACCTGGCTCCTTGAGTCACCTGATGGGGGTGGGAATGATGGAGTGTACTGGCAAAGAGCACAGCCCAGGAGGATCACCTGATTTTCTGGTACCCCAGGGATGTCTCTGCCAAGAGACTCGCTCCTTGTCCTTGGGCTGCCCTGGTATCATCTATGGGAATAGCTTGCTTCCATCACCTGGTGTCTCTGCTGAATGGACGATGTTGGAGTTAAAGGGACTGTTTATATTGGTGGGTGGGAAAGAAGGAGGGGAGGGCAGTCCCTTGGTGTGAGTATAGATAGACATATTGTGCTTTGCTAATTCTTGTGAGCCCTTGTGGTTTGCTCTGAAAGTACTCATTAGTTCAAGGGTAATTGACTGTATACTCAAATGGCTCTCTCTCTCTCTCTCTCTCTCTCTCTCTCTCTCTCTCTCTCTCTCTAATGTAGACAGAACTTTGTAGGAAAAGCTAGAATACAACAGGTCAGTATTGCTGCAGCTCTCAGAAACCAGCATTTCAAGAGCACTGTGGGGAAAACAATGATAGTTGTATTAAAAATATAATTTTGATTTGTACAGTTTTACTCTAAGTTTAGTAAGTATGATCTCAGGGGAAGGTACAGTGGGCTGGGAGTCAGACCTGGGCTTCCTCACTCTGACTTTGCCATAGACCAGCTGTGTGACCTTGGTGCCTCACCATCTCTGAGCCTCAGTTTCCTGACGTGTCACATGTGTAACATGAACAGGGGGGTGGGAGGGGTGGAGAGACTAGATGATTTTTAAGGTGTCTCCCAGTTCTAAAAGTCTATTGATCTAAGATACCAGGGATTTAGTAATAGCTAGCATTTATATAGCCTTTTAAAAATATCATTTCATTTAATTCTCACAGCAACCCTGGGAGGTAGGGGTTCCTATTATCCTTATTTGACAGATGAGGAAGCTGAGATAGATAGAAATTAAGTGATGTAACAGTAAGATAGAAATTAAGTGATATAACAGTAAGTGTTTGAGAATGGATCTGAACTCGTCTTCCCAACTCTAGGTCCAGTGCTCTTTCTATCGCGCCAGTTCCATTTGATAAGAAGTTAGCCCTTAAAAGGGGGATAAAAAGGGAGAGGGGAGAAGGGGGGAGGGAAGAAGGGAGAGGGAAAGAAAGAAAGAGATGGGTCATTTTTTTCACTTTTCACACTTGGGAAAACCAAGGCATTTGCTCAGAGAGAATGATAGCATTCTTACTTTCCCAATTCTCTAGAGAAAATGAAATTCTGAGCACTTCATTTCATGGTTAAGATTATGGCTATGTGTATGAGAGTCATCATCCCTATCCACCTATTTTTATCTCGTTATTAATATCTTGCTTGTCTCTTGTCTTTTTTCATAAGGTGGTGGTCAAAACTAAAACAGAGTATGAGCCTGATCGAAAGAAAGGGAAATTCCGTACTCCCAAAATAGCTGAATTCACAATCAGCATCACAGAAGGCGTTTCTGAGAGATTTAAGGTAGGTGTCCATCATCTGATCAGTCCACAGTGATTTACTAAACATCTGTTCTGGGAAAGGCACTGTCTAGGTGCCAGAGAGAAGACAAAGTCATATCCATTCCTTGCCCTCCAAAGGTTACAGTCTAGTTGAGGAGACATGAAAATAATGATGCATGACTAGCTACCTTCTCGTCTGATCATACAAGTCTCCACTGGATGACATATTTTGAACTACTCTTTGGAAACATGCTACAGATGACTTAAACCCACCGTGCATGTCTCCAGGGCTTTGACAATAATTTTAAAAATTTAGACATCACTTCCCAGCAGCCCTAGGCATCATGTAGCTAATTGACAGAGGAATTGTATAGATAAATTGTATAAGAATTCAGAGGAGAGAAAGCTCATGAGTAGATAGTAGTTGGATAGGCATGGAAGAAGTGAAGGACATTTCATTAATGCATTCATTAATGAGTCATGGTAGTATCTTCCCATGAAGAAAATGAGATTAAAACAAAATATGAGTTAATTTCAGTAAAGGAATTGCAAGTAGCAACTTTGAATTAATTGGTCAGTACGTTGAAATTGCGAAGTCCATTTTTACTTTTAAATCATGGGTAACAGGGAAAATGAGACTCAAATACCTGAGTAGGGAAGAGAAGTAATATGGAATATACATCATTGGGCAAAGACTTTGCTCTGTTTTTCAGCCATAATTTCATTTTTACTTAGATATGTAATGGTTTGCTTTTCTAACAAGAAAGATGCCTTGTAAAGGCTGGAATTGTATGGCTCAGAGAATCTCAATGAAAGATAGAAACTACATGCCTTGGAGGTCTACCAAGATTTCCATTGGTGTTGCTGGAGTATTTTGTTCCTGACACCTTTAGAGTTGTTTTATTCAAAGGAATGATGCAAAAATATATTAAGTACATGCAAAGCACTGTTCTAGGCACCCGGGAGATAAAAGGTCTTTTCCCTCAAAGAATTTACAGATTAGTAGGGAGATAAGATCCCATTATAGATAGCTATAATGTCTAACATTACATGGTAAGTATGTGAAAAAGAGGCCTGTGTGAGGTACCTAGAACTAAACAGAAGATCTGATCAGACTAGCACAGGATAGAGTGGGGTTATCACCTTCATCAGTTGAGGGAACTTTTGTGGCCTGAAAGGATGGGGAGGTCATTCCTGATGACTGTTAGGTTCTGCTACCTGAGAGTCAATAGAAAGAGTGAGCCATGGAGAATGAGTTTTCTTTGTTGCCTTCTTACCCCTAATGATTTGTCTTTTCAGGCCATGTTTGTTGGGACTTGTTGGAAAAGAGTATTTAAAAAGTGAGACCTATATGGCCCATCTTTCCTTCCTTCTTTCCTTTTTTCTTCTCCTTCTCCTTCTCCTCCTCCTCCTTCTTCTCTTTCTCCTCCTCCTCCTTCTTTTCCTTCTCCTTCTCCTCATTCTCCTCCTCCTCTTCTTCCTTCTCTTTCTTTTTGTTCTTCTCCTTCTTCTTTTCTTCACCTCCTCCTCCTTCTCTTTTTTCTTCATCTTCTCCTCCTCCTCTTCTTTCTTCTTCTTCCTCTTCTCCTCCTTCCTCCTTCTTTCTTGTTTTTCCTAATTTATTATTTGCCACCTTTTCTGTCCCCAGAAACCTAACAGCCATCCATTTATGTGTATTTATTGCGTGCCTTGCATTTATATTTGTACAGTGTGCTGGTGTTATAAAGCAGGCTTTACATATACTATCTTATTGGATCCTAACAAACATTCCTGGAAAATGGTGTAAGAATACTGCAGGGGCCCAGATCACATAGCTAGTAAATGGGATATAAGCACAAAGTTTTTGCCTTATGAGGTGAGATACCTGGTGCATTTGAAAAAAGTTATTAAAATTGTAAAATAAGTTAAGCTGTTGACCTAATTGACTTTTATTAGGGCAAACATCATCAGGCCAGTGGGAGAAAGAGCACATGCAAAGATCCTATGACATTGGAATTATCTTGCTTTTGCTGCCTAGAGTGTGATTTTCTACACTTGTCAGGACCTATGTGGCATTTAAACTAAGGATGAGAGAGAATGCTTACGGTTGGGGAGGCCTGGTAAAACTTCAGGAAGCAATCATTGCTCTAGAACAGCAGAATCTGTGGGGACTTCAGAAATCATCTCATTTAAACTGTTCAATGAACAGAGGAGGAGATCAAGATTTGAGACTTGTGACCAAGTGACATGGCCAGAGTCACACAGCTGCAGAGTGCCAAGGCTGGGAGAAGAGCCCAGGTCTCCTGACACTGATTCCAATGGAAGCCCCTCCCTCTTCACCCCTCCTGACTGCTTTGAGGCTTTGGCTTGGGTATTTTAGTGTGACCCTCGATTAATTTTAATTTGGAAACATTATTAATTATTTAATTTGGAAACAAATTAATTTAATTTGGAAACATTTATAACTATAGGCAGCTTTCCCTCTAATAGTGATGGTGGGGGGAGGAGAGCAGAGACAGACATTTATTCCCTTCTCACATTAGGTTTTTACTAAATGGAGACATTATGCTTTAGGAGATGTAGTTTGACATGGGCTACATGTGAATCTCTCCACTCCAGTTGGCCTCCATTGCCTGATACTTCATTGAGGCATGAAGGTAACTTTGCGGTTTAGAGGCAAAGCCAACAGAACACAAGCCTTGACAGGTTCAATCAGGTTAGAAAGGCTTGGAGGATGGGGCCATTGAGAGATAAAATGTCTGTCGTCTGAGGACCAGCTTAGCTAAGTTTAGAGGAGCTCATCCTATTGCCAGCTGATATTTTTTGGCCATAGCTACTTAGGAAAATGGTAGGCTAAATTGCAGAGGGGTTAGGCTCAATGTTGGTAGTAAAAGGCACCTCTTCCCCCCTCCTCCACTCCACTAATTAAATCAGTGTTTTTCTGCAGTATTAAAGTGGATCTAAAATCCATGGAAATAATGAGACCTATTAATTTATTTTAGCAGCTCGGTGACATTGCCCCCATGGATATGGGGCCATGGTGTGCCCTGAAGTCAGAGAATACATGGGGAAAAGTCTGTATAAATATAACTCAAGGACAGAAATCAAGGATATTGCAGGATTTTAGAGCCAGAACAGCCATTAGAAATCATTTCATTTTACAGATAAGGAAACTGAGGTGAAATTAATTTCATTGGTAACCAAGTCTCCTGATTCCTAAGCTTGTGCTTTCTTCATGACACCATACCATAGTTTCTCTTGCTGTATATATAGTGGGTCTTTCTTTCTTGTCATTAATCAGTTAGTTTTTCACTTTGGGAATGGTACTGAAAACTCCTGAAAAGGCCGAAATGGTGGCAGAAATGGTCATTCCCTTGTTACTTTTAATCTCTGGCTTTTGAATGTAAGATATATCTTGTATCTTAATTTTGGGGCATCTGAACAACAAATAAAGGAGGTGTCTCCCTCTTGGGTCGCCATTTCTAAGTACAGCAGAGCACTTAGAAAACTGGCCTTGAAGGCACATCACTGGTCTATATCTTTGGATGGTATACTTATTAAAAATGTCTTTTGGATATTACTTTATGACTATCACTTTGGGATTAATCCCTGCCTACCAGGTTGCTAGGTTGTGTTGCTAAGTAACTCCTGCATCAGAGAAAAGGTTTCATAGGATTTTGTCTTGGGGGAATTGCAGGATGCGTCACACAGCAGCGGTGGCTTTACCTCCAGGCTTCTAAAGAGGTTAATATCAATTAGGGAAATGGTAGTTTAATTAATTGAAGATATATTTATGTTTTAAAAAAACCCAAGCACAGAGATAATTCTCAAATGACCAGAAGTGTTTAGAAAATATAATACTGACCCAATAACAGAGGGCATTTGTAGAGGTGCTTTCCCATTTTGGATTATTGAGAGTAGGTTATAAATATGCAGATGCAAAGTGGGAGCAGTCTGGGGTTTTCTCCAGGGTCTTTATTATTTGCTAACCACTGTGCTCCTGGGCTGCTGTTGCCTCTCAGAGCCAAAGTACTATCCCTGCCATGAAGTTAAATATTTGGCATAATTATAAGATATATTATTTACCTACTGGCATTCTGACTTTGGCAACACTGGCTTGTATGCATGACGAGTTTCTCAAACCAGTCCTCTGGCTTTTTATTTGAAGTTCAGTGTGAGAATCTGGAAATGTTTCGAGGGACAAAATGACATTTACTTGACTCGTGGCCATAGATGCTTCAGCGATTATGTCCATTTGACTCGTGTCAGAAATGATTTTGTGGTAGGTTTGTATCTTTTGGAGTCCTAATGACCTTGAATATAATATGTTCTTGTCTGTTCTCTCCAGCACCCCGCCACACTTGCTTGGGCATTTCAAGAGGCACTTGTTAAATATTTATAGAGGATGATACTATTTCTTTGGCATTTAACTGTAAGGAAGACTTAATTCCGTGGTGCTTAAAAAGTCTTGTATACATTTTTGATATCCTGAATAACCTTCAGTGTTCATTTGCCATGCAACTCATTTTGTGTTCCATCAACGGTGTTAAACATTGTACAGAACATAGCCCTTAAGTCCCCATACAGCTGCGGATCGACAGCATTCCAATTCTCACTGCAGAGGACATGTTGTTAACAGACTCAGATTGAATGGACTCAAGTGAACTGCCTTTTGGGCACAGCCAGGGGGTGGGGGTGGTTATCTGAAATATTTAAGGATTCATAATGTTAACGGATTGCAGACACCTTTTCCAAAGATGTACTTTATTGACTTACTTAGCAGAAATGCAGAGGAGTGTTGTGAGGAAAGACTTTAAATTTAATTCCCAAGCAGTTATTATGGATCATGTGACCTTGGGCAAATCACTGCCTCTCCATTTTCTTATCTGGAAAATGGAGATGGTAATACCTGCACTGTCTACACAGCAGGCTTGTGGAAGGAAGGAAGGAAGGAAGGAAGGAAGGAAGGAAGGAAAGAAGGAAGGAAGGAAAAAGAAAGAAAGAAAATGAGGAAGGGAGGGAGGAAAAAAGGGAGGAAGGCAAGCAGAAAATTTATTAAGCATCTATTCTGTACCAGGTTCTGGGCATTCAAATATAAATGTGAAATAATCCCTGCCTTCTACTAGATGATGCATACAGAGCAGTGGGAGCTAGGGGAAGGAATTTTTATTTAGGAAATCACAGAGATTGTGAGGTGAGTTGGAACCTAGAACCATCACTTGTCTCCCACTTTCCAGTAGCAATGGTAATACTGATTTGCAGACTGCTCCACATTGTGCCATGTTGACAGAGGGGCCAGGACCGGGGGTGGGCATGAAAGGGGTTGGTGAAGGGGCGATAGACCTGTGGCATATCTGTACTTAAAACAACAACAAGAAGTCATGTAAGGAGAAGAAGAAAAGGCCCAGGAGACCCTGGAAGAACAAGATTGCCAGCAGAACCCAGGGGAATGTGTCTCTGTGCAGAGCTATCTCCCATCCATGATCAGGGCTGAAGCGTGTGACTGCTGAGACAGGGAGAATAAGGAATTAACTCTCAGTCAGTATCAGAAAGGTCTTGAGGTTTTCAGTCATGTCACACCAAATGCCAAGCTTAAAGATCAAGAAAGACTTGGAGGGACCGCTGGGTGGAAAGCACTAGCCTGACACTTGGAATTTAGGCTGCACAGCTTTAAATGAGAAAAATCAGTCTTCTGGACATAGCTGTCCACCATTACTTAGCATTGGTGTCACTAGGGGCTTGTGTCCAAATGCTTATCCCATAACTAGTACCTTCATCATCTGCCAAACCCTTCACACCCACCCCCTTTGCAAGGTCACTATTGACTTGCTGATTCCACCTGGATAAAGAATACCAACTGTTCCTGTCCTAAATCTTCTCAATCTTAAAAGTTAGCAATTATTTATCGAACACTAAGCTTCATTATAGTTGTCAAGGTCGGCAGTGTAATACAGAAGGTAGTTTGGTGTAGGAGAGGGGGCACTACCCTGGCATCAGTATGCCTGCTTTTAAAACCTGGCTTTATCACTTACTTGCTAGATGACCTTGGGCAAATCATTTGATTTCCTTTAGGACTCAGTTTCTTCATCTGTAAGATGGGGAGAACCAGAATAGATATCCATTAAGATCCTTTCCTTCTTTAAATTCTGGAAATCAGTATGCAGAATAGGGGGTGGGGATGGCAAGGCAATATGATTTTCCCTGGGCTCACTGCTCCCCTAGGGATGTATTTACCTCAGGGTAGTTTGTTTATCAAAAGCAGAACCATAGATTTTAGAGCTGGAGAACTTGATTTTTTTAGAGTCTTAGAGATTTTCTAACCAAGAGCTCTCAAATTTTTTTGTTTTAGGACCCCTTTATACCCTCAAAAATTACTGAAGAACCTCTGCCTCACCAAGAGCTTTTATTTACGTGGTTATATCTATCGATATTTTTACCATATTAGCATTTAAGACATTAAATGGTTTTGACTTCATACACCCCTTAAAACAGTCTCAGGGGTCCCTGCAGGTCTCCCAGACTGCACATTGAAAACTCTGTTGCTCTAATACAACTCTTTCATTTGACAAATGAGGAAACTGAGGCGTGGGAAGAGAAAGTAAGCTGCTCACACAGTCACCAGCAGAGGCTCTAGAGCCAGTGTCTTTGGGGTCCAGTTTCAAAAGCAACAAACAGAACATGCATCATTCCCAAAGGTCAGACAAAAGATGTGGTTCCTAGATAATCCCATTCATTCAGAGAGCTTTTAGCAACCATGGCATGCGTAGCTTCTGTGGCATGCTCTGTCAGCTGTCACAGTAAAAGGTAACAATGAAGTTTTAGGAGAATTTTTCCAGCAATTGGGAAGCAGGTTCTGTACAATTAAAGAAGTACAAGAAAAAGAACTACAAATTTCCCTTTAACCTTCTTGTTCTTCAATACATTTGCTTTCCCTGGGAATTATACCAATTTCCTATGTTCTAATTATATCCACCTGCTTATTGGGGCAGATGGTATACTGGTCATTTAATAAGGTCGTTAGCTGTAACGATGAGAGAGGCTCTCATCCAGAAGTTCCCAGACTTAGCCTCTTTGGGATCCAGTTTCACCATCTGTAAAATGAGGGCCTGGATGATCTCCAAGTCCTTTCTAGCTCTAAATCTAACTGCGTGGCCTCTGCTTGTCATCTGTAAAGTGGGCTAATGACGGTTGTCTTGCCTTAGATGGATGGCTTTTTATGTGCTGGGTACTAATTATCTCATTTGGTCCTCACAATAACCCTGCACGGAAGGTGCTGTTACTATCCCCATTTCACAGTTGGGAAAATGAAGGCAAATGAAGGTGAAATGACTTGCCCAGGGTAGCTCACATAGGCAGCATCTGAAACCAGATTTGAATTTTAAATCTTCCAACTCCAAGCACAACGCTCTACCCACTGTGCCACCAGCTGCCTACCATGCAGGGTTGTAGTGAGGGAAGGATTTGATAAATCATAAAGGTTTGAATAAAGGTGAGCTGCTGCTATAGTCCTGTCTCTAAAGGCCCAGCCCTATGGCCACCCCCTCCAAGAGGACCTGTGTGCCTGACTCTCTCTCACATGTATATTCTGCTCTCTAGGGAGGAGTTGTATCTTTCTTATTTTGGGGTCTCCTTCATCCTCTAGTCCCCTGCCCTGCACTTTGGAGGTGCTCAGTAAATGTTCATTGAACTGTGGATGAAAGCATTCAATATTTACAATGAAACGTTCTGAAATAGGATAGGACACTGGGCCTGCCGTATCACGCTGTTAGCTTTAGCATCTGATTCAGTACAGGGGGTTCCTAAGTGCAGTTTTAAGCTATGCATCAAGACTTTAGAGACAGCCTAAAATAGGCAGTGGTCCTTAGATATCAGAATCTTAAAAATGGCAAGGAAACTTAGGGGTGATCTAGGCCAGCAGTGTAAAACTCAAATAGAAAGGGATCTCTATGGCTAAATATTGACTTAGAAAACCACACGTAAATCTTATCTATTTTGGAACACTATATCTATGTCTGTGTATATGTATAAGTGTATAAGTATATATGTATATGTATATTTTATGTGTAACATGTATATATTGTATTATTAGCAACTAGGTGGCACAATGATTAGAGCCCTAGCCCTGAAGTCAGGAGAACCTCAGTTCAAATCCCGTCTCAGACACTTACTAGCTGTGTGACCCTTGGCAAGTCACTTGACCCTGTTTGCCTCAGTTTCCTCATCTGTAAAATGAGCTCAAGAAGGAAATGACAAACTGGTCTAGGATCTCTGCCAAAAAAACCCCAAATGGGATCACAAAGTGTCAGATATGACTGAAACAACTGAACAAAAACAACACTGGAGAAATGGATATTTCCTCTGTCAATAAGCAAACTTCCTTCATACCTTAATAGATAGTCTTCACGAATTACTGTTGCCAAAAATTTCATCATGGAAAGCCTGCCTTCTGGGGTTGAACCTCTCTGTCCTTAACCTGGTTGATTCTTCAACAACAAGCCCACACTGAAAGGTTTTCCAGTAGAATCGAATGTAGAGAGTTTGAACTCTATGGGTCTGGCCTTCAAGAATGCATGTTCACTTCTGTGCTGCATGAGGCATGTTCATGGAATACACCTCTATATTTCAGTAGATTCTAGAGAGATTTTATGCCAGTTCCATCTGTAGAAGTTTATTCCTTTAAAATTTTATTTTAAATCATTCTAATTAATATAATAGATCAGGGAAAAACAATAATCATTTGTCTCCAGAAGACCCTTGTTAAAGGGGGCCTTGAGTGGTTCCTATCATTTTCTCCCTTTAGCACATTAGTACCATGCTTTATCAGATTATCTCACTGTCATCTTTGAGTATGAGAGGGAAGTATGGGAGGAGCAACAAGGGGATGGGAGTGGCTTCCACATGGGTGTAGACTGAGTCAAGGGGTGGGATTCTGGGGGGACAGCAATGAAGGGAGAGGAGGAAGAGCCAGAAAATTCTAAGTCCAAGGTCTATTGGCCTCCCAAGATAGGGACTCTTGTTCCTTCTACTTACTCATTTGGTTAGCAGAGGGTACTGACTCCTTTATTTTAGCAAAAATACTACATTCATCTGACTGCTCATCTAGTCCTTCCATTTTTTAAATGAGGGAATTTAGAACCAGAGAGGTGACTTACCCAGGGTTACACAGTGAGCCTTCTTAGTCTTCATCCAAGGGAATATAGTTACTGGAGTACCCAAAGGACCTTGTTTGACCCACAAGGCTGTCTGATGACATAGAACCTAAGGATGGTGTTATAGTGAGCCTCTAGAGTATTTTAATTAGGAAATTACTGGGACTCTTTGTAAACATTAGAGTTCTTTCATTTTCCAGTATTATATTATGAGGTCAGCAAAAGCTAAGCCCAGAGAACTCTGCAAAATTTTTGGTAGCATATTAATATAAAAATATTTGGTACCATGTTGAAATAGATAGCAAACTCTTGGGGAAAAAAGACATTCCCCCCCTTCCCCCCAAATTCAATAGGATGAAAATTAGTTTACTTCTGGAGAAAACACTTCTATGGGTCCAGGATTCCATCGGTGTTGTTATTTCCTCCACTGATTCCTCCATGAGTCGTGTCTGAATCTTTGCAGACGTCCTCCACAGGTTTTTACTCTTCTGTTTCTTTGAATATTTCCTTGTGCCTAGAGCCATCACCATTACTCTGTTTTTGATGCATTATCAGCCCGCTTCCCTTTTTTCTGGTCATGTATGTCCTTAGTAGTGTCTTTCAGACCACTTTTCTCATGCAAGTCGTTGCTAGTAATAATATGCTTCAGTATGCAAGGAAATGCCTTGTTGGAAATAAAGTGATTACTTACACAAGCAACATGGTTTACAAGTCTTTATCCTTGACATCAGTATATGTCTGCAGGAACATGAGCTTGAAGCTCAGCTCTTGGGAGACCAGATGGTACCAGCCATGCACTATAAAGTCATTAGCATTTGCTTAAATGTCTCCAGTGATTGTGTGAAGAACAATAAAGAAGACTCAAATTGGATGGCTTTCTTCCCATCCAGGGGCTATTTTAAACCTTGAACCTCTAGCACTCTGAAACTGGAACTCCACTGGGGCCCTGCCTGAGGGCTCCTCTGGACCCTCCTGGCTACACAGTGATTATCAATAGTAACTGTTGTTGTTTCCCACTCAGCTGGATGTCTTTCTTTTCTTGACCTCATTAAAGGGGCCACGCCCTGGTTACTTCTCAAACAGATCTATTCAATGAATGGGCATTGCCTCACCGAATATCTTCAGAGACCAAAGTCTCCCAGGGCATCCTGGGTCATCACCAGTCATCCTGATGAATATCTGGTCACTGGATTCAGATGGCTCTGGAGGAAAAGTGAGGCTGGTGACCTGCACAGCCCTCCCTCACTCAAAACAAAGTCAAGAGCAAGTTTCTCTGATGGCATAGTTTTCTTTGGCAGCCACAAACTAACACAATACTGGAGAAGCCTGAGTGTTTGATAGGGACTTTTCTCACAAACTAATGGGGATGTAACACATATCAGTCACTCTGTAAGGGATTACTGGCTCATGGATGACCTGAAAACCGGAGGTCTAAGGACAATACAGAACCACAGAGTACGCTGCTAGAGACCTCCTGCCTCCTGCCAGATGTACTCAGCCAGACAGTAGATAGAGCTGATTTAAAATCTAGCTGTGTGACACCGGGCAAGTCACTTCTCTGGTAAATGTACTCTGTGCCTCAGTTTCCTCAACTATAAAAATCAGGATAATAACATCTACATCACAATGTTGTAAAGATAGTATTTGTAGAGCAGTCAACACAGTGCCTGGTACACATTTGTTTCCTCCCTTTTTTCTGAATTTTGATCTGAATTTTGTCCCCAAACTCTTGGTAACCTCATTGCTCCTGGGCACTGTTAAGTTGGATAACCATTGTTTCAGCTCTTTGCCCTGAGGTCCTCCTCACTACATTCTAATGAAACTGGACCCCAGGGTCCCCTCTCCACAGCAGGGTGGGTGATAGCATCTCGGCTTTCTTGTCTGTGTGCCCACTGTTGCCAGCCAGGGTTTAGGATGCATTACCTGGAATGCTGTGCCCTATTTTTACCTGCTTGACATACTTCAAGGACTGGCTCAAATGTTTATCCAGTTGTAAGTTATTTATTTCATAGCACTAGATACTCTTGTACATTCACTGTATTTTAATTTGGATTGTCATATTTATATCATCGAATTGTTAATACCTTGAAGAAAGGGATGATGTTATATTCTGCTTGGTGTGTCCCCTAATGATTTATACAGTGTACTAAATACAGTAGGTACTTAATATATGCTTGTTGAGTAAGTGAAGGGAACAAGGGTGTCCTATTGGATCTAGTGGTCTGCCATACTGCCCACTCTGAGGTTTCATCATAGAGAAAGCGCTTTTCAAACTGGAAGTGCTTATTATTATGTGAAGCAGCAACACAGACAGTATGTTTAGTTGAGGCAGAATACTCAGTCTGTCCATCCACATTTATTAAGCGCCTGTTATGTGCCAGGCCCTGTGCTGAGTGCTGCAGATACACAAAGAGCCAAAGACAGTCCTTGTCCTCAAGGAGCTCACCAGCTAATGGAGCAAACAGGCACACACCAGTTACAGACAGGATAAATAGGAAATGAGAGAGGGAGGACCCAAGAATTAAGAGGGGTTGAAGTGTCACGAAGAGTGGGGACATGCCTGCCTGCTTGGTTACAGAGTCATCACATCCCTCTACTAACCTCCAGGTTCTCCCACAATCCCCCAAGATAAACCTTCTCCCATCTCTTTCCTACCCTTTGGATTTATAATATTTAGCACCCTGAAGTTTTGATTACGCAAATATTTAATTCCTACTACACACAGGGGATGGTGTGTCAAAATAGAAAAAAGGCCTCCAAGGGATTTTACCTTTACACATTCAGGATCTCAGTTGTTTCTTATCTACAACCCCTGTGTGGGGAGATGGTATAAGTATCATTATCCCCATTCAGCAGATGAAGAAAATGAGGTTGAAAGAAGGGGACAAAGGGGAACAAAGAATAAACATTGGACATAGGCTCTGGTCCTCTTTTGTCCATTCGATGTGGATGTGACTCTGTATGCGTGTGTGGGTGACTTTGGACAGGACACTTCTCTCTGGGTCTCAGTTGCCTTGGGTGAAAAATGATGCAGGTGAACTAAGGGTTGTTCCAGTCTGGTGACATCAGCATGTTTCTCCTAGTTAAAATGGCAGAATCATACATTTGAATCTAGGTTGAACTCCATGCTGTATGTACATAGTCATTTGCACATTAGAATGGGAGGTTCCCAAGGGTAGAACAAAACATTATAAAGTCCTTTCTGCTCTGTACTAGCTGTGTGACCTTGGGTGAGTCCCTTCCTCCTTCTGGCCTCCTGGAAGACTCAGGGTCCCGGTCTCTGCTCTGGGCCTTCCTTTGCCTATCTGTAAGTCTGGTTATCCTTCCTCTTCCCTAAGTAGCCCTGAGCCATACCAGGAGTCTCTTGGCTCCTTCCTGCTGGGGATTTTCAGGGCCATATCACTCAGGGGTAATTTTCTTTTCCCTTTCCTTTGCTCTCTGGCTGACTATTTCTGAATTGTGTCTGGGGGTGGAGGGTGGGAGCTTTCATAGCCATAGAAATGGTGCCTTTCCTTTGTTTTCGTCTCTGCTCTGGCCCTGTAGGATTGGCCAATGTGGGCCCAAAAGGCCACTGTTGTCCATATTCCAGTTCATTTTGAGGGTCTCGCTATTCTGCAGAAATTACAGTTTCTAGCACCTGTCACTACCCCTTAGCTCCAGCCTGTCTCGTAAGCTCAAGCCCTGGGTGTCATGCTGTAACCTGAAACGTAACATGCTCATAACCATCTTTAGTGTCTCCCTTACCCCCACCCCCATTCTTGACCCAGAAGAGACCTTAAAGATCATGTAGTTCAGTCTCTCATTTCACAGATGAAGAAATAGAAGTGAAGGGACTAGCCACGGTCACACAAGAAATAGCAAGTCGAAGCAGCATTCACACTTAGATTCTGGGACTAGCAGTCCAAATACTCTCTCTTTCCAGGTCTCATCTGTTTTCTCTTTGAAATACTTGCTCTGTCCCTCCTGTCCTTGGCATGTCCACTGCCACCACCCCAGTGGGGCCTTTTTTCTCCTGCTGAGACTAGACTATCATCTCATCCACCCCAACCCCTAGACAGGAGGTGTGTGATTTCCCCTTGATCCCCTCTCACTAGCTGGTCTAATGCCTTCTCTCTCAGCAGAATCACAGGATCTCCGACTTCTCCCATCCAAGAATTCATCTGGTCCAGCCACCTACCTGAGGCACACATCTCTTCTGTAACCTGATCCCGGCATGTGCTTCTCCAGCCTCTGCCTGAATCACTGACCCAGGGAGCTTAGCAGTCCTTTCCATTCTCAGATAGCCCTGTATGCAGAGTTGGCACTCAGCTATTTGTCTCTAGGTCGTGAAACAGGCGCTCAGTAGAGGCTTTTGAAAATGAAAATATTGTACCTTTAGGTGATGATAAGCACAGGAAGGAGGCTTAAACCAACCATATTATTATACAAATAAACAAGCAAACCACCGAGACAGGTTGATGCTTTATGTAAAGAGACCAAGTGGACAAGGACAGAGCTCCTATTAGAGACAGTGGGCGATTGGTGTGCCAGCAGGAAGGCCCGGGTAATGCAGTCTGATGCTTCTGCGAGGGCCAAAGAAATGAAGAGTGAGCGAGAGCCCTGTTAAGGACAAGCTGCATTACATTTTGAGCCAAGCTTGTCCTAGCATATATGACACTGCTCAAAAATGCCTGAGTAAATTCCATAAACCTCATATTGTCATTCTGTGTCATTCTGTGCATGGTCCATTCCAGTACTCAGATTTAGAGAATGTATACTGTTAGTGCCAGAAGGGGGTCTGGGAGACCATTTAGGCCAAATATCCTCATTTTGCAAGTGAGGAAACTGAGGCCTGGTATAGTGAGCAGCCAAAAATCCCACAGTGTGTTAGTAGCAGACTCCAGGTCTTATGATAAGAAGTGCTCTTTCCCAGAAACTAAGCTGTCTCAAATTCCATTTGTTTCTGTTTATCAGCTCTTAAAGCCTGCTATGCATAGTGAGTGCCCTATGACAAGTTTTTGTTACTGTTCAGTTGCATCTGATTTTTCATGACCCTATTTGGGGTTTTCTTGGCAAAGATACTAGAGTGGTTTGCCATTTCCTTCTCCAGCTCATTTTACAGATGAGGAAACTAAGGCAAACAGGGTTAAGTGACTTGCTCAGGGTCACACAGCTAGTAAGTATGTGAGGCCACATCTGAACTCAGGTCTTCCTGACTCTAGGTCAGGTCCTTCATTCACTGCGTCACCTAGCTGCCCATTCCCCTAATCCCATCCCCCAAATAACATCTTTTTATGTATATACATATGTATGTGTGTATGGTATTTCAAAAGTCTTGAAACAATTTTAACAGCTTAAATTTTAGTGGCTTCAAACAGTATTAAAGTTTCTGGGATAATCCATATATAGACATAGATGTACAACAGCTATAATATACAGGTATATTAGCTGCCCCTATCCCAAGCAGGATGTTGACTAAACCTATTCCATTTCAAATATTCTGAGGCTGGATGGCCCCTTTAACAACAACAACAATCCATCAATCAATAGATATTTGCCATGTGCCAGACATTGTGCCTCTTGAAGGTGGGATTTGAGCTGAGTGACGAAGGAGGCCAGGGCAATTTAATGGCAAAAGTGAGCAGGGAGAAGGAAGTAAAGGAGGAAGGAAGGGCATAGTTTAAAAGTGTTCGATGACTGAACCACGCTACTTACAGTTAGAGCAGCAATTATTTAAGGGCTAAATATGGCTTTTAGGAGCTGTTTTGTTGTATATCCCATGGCAAATGATCTGTCATTGATTGCTCTGTGATCTTTATCCTCAATGATTCCATTTGATAGAGTTTAATATTCAGCTCTCAGAGTGCATGTGAATAGCCATTGTCTCTGTTTTGGCCAGAAACTCTGATGGTCTTCCCCTACCAGATTTATTATTATTTTTTTACTAGGTAATAGGGGCCATTCTCTTCCTCATTTCTTATTTTGCCTTAATCATTGAGTGGTGTTGCCTTAAACAAAATGAGATCTGTTGAAGACCCTAGTTAAAAAGGCCTAGATTCCCCCACCGTGGCCTGGGTCATCTCCAGTCTTCCTGGAGCCACATGACTGGAGGAGAAAGTGAGGCACAGCCTTCCCTCACTTAAATCCAATTCACTTGCATGTCACGGCATCACCTTCCTGATGTCACAGTTCTCTTCGAGAATGAAGGACAAACAGAAACGACCTTCCTTATATATAAACCTCTCCTTATCCTGAACTCCTCTTCCTGTGTCTGTACATTCTTCTGTCCTTTGGGAAGACAGGCCTCTACCCGCTGTTAATAGTTTTTCCTTGGATAGATTTCCTATATAAATGTGACTTGATATTGCTTCCAGACAGGATAAATAATTAAATAATTGTGTTAAGTACAGATGGTTCTAATAGTTAATTTAGGGCATTCCAAGATAGCAGAGTTAGGTCTGTTTAGGCTTCTAACAAATTCTATACAGCTGGAATTTGATTACTAAACATGGAAAAGACTTATGGTTTTTCAAGTCCCATCACCTTCATTTGACAGAGAAAGAAACTGAGGCCCAGAGAGGTAAAATGATTTGCCGATTCAGCAGCAAAGTTATCACTACTAACACTAGCTAACATTTCTATAATAACTAATATGTTCCAGGCACTGTGGTAAGTGCTTTACAAATATCATCTCATTTTGTCCTCATAACAACCTTGAGAAGTAGGTGGTGGTATTATTTGCATTTTGCAGAAGAGGAAACTGAAGCAAACAGAGGTTAAGTGACTTGCCCAAGGTCACACAGCTAGTATTCAGGATCAAATTTGAACTCAGGTCCTCCTGACTTCAGGCTTAGCACTTTATCCACCTAGCTGGCCACTCAGATTTGGGTTTTCTGTTCCCTTCATCCAGTGCTTTTTCCACCATGATACACTCCCTCCCTTATCTCATTTGATGCAAAGTAGGACCTGTTTGACACATAAAGGAAACTAAGTCTCAAATAATTTAATTGACTTGCCTTTGTTAAAAATCTGGCACATTGGAAGGTTCTGCCAGCTCTTAATTTGAACAGCTTTCATGAACCCAGGGCCACCTCCACATCACATTGAGACTTCAGAGGAAGATATTCCATATAGGTGTCAATAAATAGATGCATGTTTATTCCTTAAACATCCTTCTTTAAACTTTTCATGATTTTCCTAGTTTCTGCAGTTGAACTGTTCTATGACCTTGGGTTGGATTCTGGTCACTGTTTGAGTTGCTCAAAGCCTGATGTCTCAAGTTAGACAGACTGCCTAAACTCTGCTTTAAGCCATAGTGTCCTTTCTGAGTTACTGTGAGAAAAAGAGCTTGCTCTACAGATGTGAGTAGTTATTGTCAGTAATAGTAGTCACTTAAATGTGTATGCTGGGTTGGATTCTGGTCACTGTTTGAGTTGCTCAAAGCCTGATGTCTCAAGTTAGACAGACTGCCTAAACTCTGCTTTAAGCCATAGTGTCCTTTCTGAGTTACTGTGAGAAAAAGAGCTTGCTCTACAGATGTGAGTAGTTATTGTCAGTTTTATAGATAGGGAAACTAAATCTCAGAGGTTGAAGCTTGCTCAAGGTCACATGGTAAGTAGCAAGGCAAGGACATAAAAACCCAAGGTTCCTGACTCCTACTGAAATGATCTGCCTCTCTACTCTCTCTCTTGCTGCTTCCCAAATGATGGAAGCCTTCAAGGAAAGATTGGAAGACCATTCATCAGGGATCTTGGAGAAGAAATTCCAATTCTTGTACTTTATACTAGATAGCTTCTGAGGTCCTTTACCACTCTGTGATGAGATTCTATGATGCCTTACTGCAGTTGTTGATATTAAGAGAATCAAGCAGGAAATGTACAAGCTCAAATGACAAATGACATCTCATCTCCTTGTTTCTCTTTGCAGGTGACAGTCCTGGTCCTGTTTGCCTTGGCATTCCTGACCTGTGTTGTTTTTCTGGTGGTCTACAAGGTTTACAAGTATGATCACACTTGCCCAGAAGGATTTGTTTTTAAGGTAAAGCAATATGTCACTCATGAGACACTGGGGATTCATGATCATTTTGGTCCAAATAGGCTGCACTTCTCTCTTTCCCAAATTGGGTATGCGTAAAACCCAAGTTCAGTCAATGATCAGTATTGTTTTCAATATAAGCATATATTTTTTCCCCTGAAGAGCTAGGACTATGGAGATTGTTCCCTATTTGGAGGTCAGTCCATACAAATAAACTGTTCCCCTCTTTTGACTTTTATTTGGGGGAATCTTTTGTTACTTTGGCACAGTTATACTACACTGATGGAACACTTTGGAATATAAACTCTTTGAAGACAGGATCTATTTAATTTTGTCTTGGTATCACCAGAGCTTAGCACAAACAGCTGTTTAATAAATGTTTGTTAAATAAACTAGATGAATTTCTTATGTACTTAAAATTCTCAAACCATGGAGAGGACATATCAACTGAATGTTAGGATTAACTGAAACAAATCCTTTAGATTTAGTAGTTAGCTTGAAATACAGAAACGTGCATTATGCTAAAATATAGAAGACCTCAACTTCTAATTCCATCTTTTCTACTACATGACACTGGCTAAATCATTTCTCTCTCTAGGATTTATATTTCTTATCTGGCAAATGAAGGAGTTGGATAAGAGCACAGGATTTTGTAACTTGAAGGGGGAACTGGAGGAAATCTGGTTCAACCCTCTTATTTATAAACAAGGAAATAGAGGCCCAGAGAAAGGAAATGCTTTGGCCAGGATTGCATGTATAAGAAGTACTAGAGGTGGGGTCTGAACCCCATTTTCTAAGGTTTCTTCTATGCTCTATATTCTAAAGATAATATATAGTTGTAACTTAATTCAACCAACAGTTATCAGATGCCTGTGTGCTATGCTGGAGACCCAGCTATGAAACAAATCCTATCCTCCAAAGAGCTTACAATCTGGTAGTAACTGTGAAAATAAGAATATCATAAATTTGTATTGTCCTTTACAATTCTCAAAGCATTTTCATATCCATTATTTCACTTGGTCCTTGTAAGATGCCTTGAGAGAGAGAGGTAAAATGTTCTCATTTTACAGATGAGGAACATAAGCTTGGGGAAGTTGTTTAATAATAATAACTGACACTTATATGGCACTTTACAGTTAGCTAAGTGACTTACATACATTATCTCATTTGGACCTCACAATAACCTTGGCATGGTAGATTCTACAGGTGTTAGCACAATCTCTAATTTACAGGTGAAGAAGCTGAAAGCCAGAGTGATAGTTACTTGCCCATGGTCATAATTTAAGTGTTACAAGAGGGACTGGAACCCAAGTCTTCCTGACTCCAATTATTTAGTCACATGGTTAATGACTGACAGAGAAAAGACTTAAACCCAAGTCTAACAGTAAATTAGAAGGATATTAGATACCAATAGCTAGCAATGGTCACTATTAATTGTAGAAGAGTATGTGCACCTGTTTTTTTTTAATGTATATGTACACACACATCAAAGGAGTTTTTATACAAATTTTTTTCACGTATTCTTGAGCTGAGTGATACAGGTATAAGTTATAAATATATTTTAAGAGAGTAAAAACCTGAAAGGGGAGCTAGGAAGGAAATGTATGGCACAGAAGAGAGACAGATGGCCAGGGCTGTAGGTATTCTCAGGATCAGTGTTTAGTCACAAAAGGTTTATTCAGTATTACTGTGTGCTAGGGGCACAGGGGATGAAAAAAAGTAAAAGACATGGTTGTCTACCCATCAACAAATGCCTTTGGCAGCAAAATAGCAGCATGGATTCTGAGGTCCTTTCTGAGAATTGTAGCCACATAATTTGCGAGTTGGAAGGGATCTCAGTGGCCATCTGGTGCAACTCACAGTCAGAGAGATTCCTTACTATTCCATAAGTGACAAGTACTTGTCCAGCCACTATTGAGGACCGCTCCTCTCAAGGCTGCTGTTTTCACTTTTGGACAGCTCTAAGACCTAGCAGCTGTGTCCTGACATCGAGCCTAAATTAACATCTTTGCAACTTTCACTTATTTTTCCTGCTTTTGCCTCCAGTTCCAAAAGAAAGAGTCTGGTTTCTCCACTACACAACAGCCTTTCAGATACTTAAACACAGCCATCCTGCAGTTACTGCGTCATTCCTTCTACAGGCTAAACATCACAACCAAATTTCATATGGCACAAACTCAAGGTTCTTTAATATCCTGGAGGCCCTCCTATGGACATCCTTGAGCTTCCCAATGAGCTTCTTAAACTCTGGTGCCCAGAGCTGAACATAGGGTTCCAGATGAATGAAGTACAACATTCTCAGAGGCTATGTGCATCACACTCACACCGAACGGTATAGTCCATTAAAACTCCCAAATATTTTTTTCAGAACAATCATGTTCTAATTATAGCTTCCTTACCCTGTACTTGTGGTGCTGATTTTTTTTTTGTACCAAAGACAGATGTTACATTTATCTTTATGGAATTTCATCTCATTAGATTCAACCCAATGCTCTAACTTGTGAAGATCTTTGGGGATTCTGATTCTTTCATTTGGTGTGCTGGCTTATCTCTCTCAGCTTTATGTCTGTCATTTGTTCATTGGATAAGCATCTCTTGGTGTCTATCCAAATCATTAACAAAGATGTTCCATGGCCCAGATCCCTAGGATACGGTCATTGGAGACCTACGCCTATATGGTCACTGAATCATTAATGAATGCTCATTGAGTTCAAGCCATCCATTCAGTTATGAATATATCCAACCTTATTTATTATTGTCCAGACTCCATGTCTTTCCATCTTCTCTATGAGAACAGTATGTGATACTCTATTAAAACCTTTACTAAACTTTAGGTAGATTCTATCCACAACATTCCCACCATGTACTAGTTTAGTAATCTTGCCCCAAAGGGAAATCCAGTTAGTCTGGTATGCCCTGTTCTTGATGAAAGGCTATGCTAACTCTTTCACCAATTCCCTTTCCATAACTAGCCTTGGAGAATTTGGAAATCCCTGAACTCTTCTAGCCTAGCGAGGAATAAATCAGTTCTCCCCCTTATCCATTAAAAACAAGATAAAGTTGAAAAATAGTGGTATTGGAAAAGCAAGGGGAACATTATAAAACATTCATAAAAATAGGATGGCAGCATTAGAGATCTAGAGTTGAAGCAACATCTGTGATTTCAAGTCCAGCTTTCATATTTTACAGGCAAGAACGTGATGTAGCGGATGGGGCACTGGGATTTGGAATTAGGAAGACTTGGGTTCCAATCCCACCCTTAAGACATTTACCAACAGTGATCCTGGGCAGGTCCCTTCACCTTTTTGTGACTCATTCTTTTCACCTGGGGTTGGATTAATGACCACTAAGTTCTTAATCTGTGATTCTACAATCCTATGAGGTCCAGAGAGCTACAGAGACTGACTTTATACTTTACATGTGTAGTAAACGGTAAAGTTTAGGTGAATAACTAAAAGACACAACTGTTAATTCCAAAACCTATTTGAGATCTAATCCTAAATCCCTTCTATTACAGATGGGTTCATATGCTTCTCCTGTTTTTTGGTTTCCTGTTAAGGGAAAACTACAATAACTCATTAACGGTGAATAGTAATTTATAATGGTAATATAATTTATAGGGCATCTATCCTATGTCAGGCACTGTTCTAAGTGCTTTATAATTATGATGTCACTGATCTTCACAATAACCTAGGGAGGAAGGTGCTACTATTACCCCCATTTTGCAGATGAGGAAACTGAGGCAAACAGAGGTTAGTTCTCTTACCCAGGGTCATGGAACGAGTATCCGAGACTAGATTTGAACTCGGGTCTACCTGACTCCAGGCTGCCATACCTTCCAGCTGCCCCCTATGGCACAATGCGTTGTTAAAAATTCAGAATGGATGCTAAACCTTTCTTAGTGTCACTTCTGCTGTATTAGAAGGCACAGGAATCCATACCACCTACATTCGGAACACAACTAATGAAGAACCATTTCTTCAGTAAGTTCTCAGGACTTGTCCATCTTATGGATAAGCTAGAGAAATGTGGGCTGAATGATATAGTATAGTTGGATGGAATCAGAACTAGTTGTATTTGACTGACCAAACCCTAAGAGTATTGATTAATTGATTGACTTCAACTTGGAGGGTGGTATCTAGTGGGGTACCTCAGGTCTATAATGTCGTTGGCCTTGGCCTTGTTCTATTCAACACTTTTATTTATGACTTTGATGAAAGCCTAATGAAATGGGATACTTATCAAATGCTGCAGAAAGGATGAGGACTGAGAAAAGACCATCCAGGTTGGTTCATTAAGAGATGATTAAGATGTTTTCTGGAGAGATCGTTTCATTTGAATGATGAATTTGGAAGCCAAATTGCAGAGGGTTTAGAGAAAGAGAGGTATTAAATGTAGATAGAGTTTGGCTGAGAAGGATGAGAGCTAGTGGGGAATAGATTTGGTATATGTATATGTCTGCATCTCTCTCTTTCTATACACACATACATACACACACACACACAGAGAAAGAAATTTTTTTAAGGATAAAGACTTGGACATGTTTGTAGACCTCAGGGAAGCATTAAGTAGATAACAAGTGATTGAAAATTAGAGAGAATGGAGGGGGATAGTAGTGGGGACAATTTGCTGGAGAAAACAGGTGATAAGAGTCAGTGGTACATATAAAGGAAGAGGAGCTGGTACTGACAAGGGAAAAGACCCTACCTCTTCATCAGAGACTGGAATGAGGGAGGAGACAGTGAGGGATAGCAGTGAAGTGTAAAAAGGGGAGAAGAATTTGTGGCAAATGACTTCCACTTTCTTAGGTTCAAGTATAAGGTGAGTTCTTTAACTGAGAGGGTTAGGGAAAGGGGTGTGTGGTGAGAGTCTTGAGGAGAAAAGAGTGTTTGGAGCAGCCATTCTGATGAATGGGATGAGCACCGAGGAGCAGAAAGATCACCTTGTTGCAAAGAGGACCCCATTGAGATTAGATACCAAATTCATAATGAATCTAGTCAAAATGCTTTCCTGACTTCCAGTAGCATATAAGTAGGAACGAAAGAAGAGATGACAGTAATCCAAGGCTAGGGGTTTGTCAAGGTGTGAATGATGATAGGACAAGGAGGTGGTGTGCTCCTAGGCATCTGGAAATCCAACCCAGAGTGGCAAGAACTGGGTCTGGTGGTATTAGAAGAATTGAATGAAATAATATACGGAGAGTTCTTTATAAATAATAAAGGGCTAATGTGAATTATTGTTATTTCAGAGCTACCTGTTCCAATTCCAAGTGACCTTTTACCTTGAACAAGTCACTTACCCTTGACAGGTCTGAGTTTCCTCACCTTGAAATGAGGTTGTCCTAGATGACCTTTGGGCTTTCTGCCAGTTCTCCATCTATGACCCTGTAACCCACACCGTGACCTTCTTAATTAACCCCCAGCTTTCCTTGTTTCAGTCTTCTCGTGTAATCCTGTCAATTCAGTTGTTCAACTGGATTCAACATAAATTTATTTTAAACTTTACTTTTAATTTATGGAGTAAAACAAGCATTTCACAACATAAAACAGTAAAAAAAGATCATTGTACATGAAACTGCAAATCTACTAGGTGGAACTTGCTTTTTCTTTTAAATATAAAAGAAAATGATCATGTCAATTTCTTTTTTTCTTCCCTCAACCCAACCCTTTCCCCACCGTAGAGATGGCGACCATTAGACACAAATGGGTGTGTGTGTACACACACACATATGTATATATGCATGTATGTGTAGGTGTACATATGTAAAATTGCTCTATACATCTATCAGTTCGTTCTCTGGATGCGATAGTGTCTTTCTTCATATGTCCTTGGTAGTTAATTTGATTATTTATAACAGAATTAACTTATTTGCTCAGTCATTCTTAAAACAATATTGCTGTTACTGTACACCGTATCCTCTTCATTACTTCATGCAAGTCTTTCCATGTTTTTCTAAAATCATTGAGCGCATCATTTCTTTTGGCAGAGTAATATTCCATCACAGTCATTTACCATAATTTGTTCAGTCCCTTTGCAACTGACAGGCATGCATCCCTGCAATTTCAAGTTCTTTGCCACCACAGAGACAACTGCTATAAACATTTTAAAACATAGAAGTTCTTTTTCTTTTTCCCTAATTATCCTCATAAATAGACCAAGTAGTGGTATTGCTGGTTCAAAGAGTATAGATAGTTTAATAACTCTTTGGGGATAAATCCAAATCGCTCTCTAAAATGGTTGGGTCAGTTTACAATTACACCAACAATGAATGTGTCCTAATTTTTCCATATCCTCTCCTACATTTGTCACTTTGCCATTCTATCATTTTAGCCAATCTGGCAGATGTAAAATGATATTTCAAGGTTGTTTTAATTTGCATTTCTCTGATTGACTTAGTGGATTTTTTTTTTATCCATCTACAAACTGCTTTGATTTCTTCATTGAAAAACTGCCTGTTCATATCTTTTGACCACTTATCAACTGAGGAATGACTTGTATTCTTATAGATTTAACGAAGTTCTTCATATATATATATATATATATATATATATATACATATATATATATATATATGTATATATATATTAGATATGAGACCTTTATCTGATAAACTGTCTATAGTCAACATATTTTTATAAAAGGCAAGTAAGGCTTCTGGGATACAAAGATTAAAAAAAACCCAAACTAAACAAAACAAGAAGACAACAGGAAAAAGTCACTGCCTTTAGGGAGAATAAATTTTTATTAGGAGTGGTGTACACTATACAAAAAGAAAATTAATACAAAATTATTATATTTACAATTAGGGAAGATGGGAGGAAGAGAACCCTTGATACAACAGGAAGATTGCAGGCTTCAGAGTCAGAGGATGTATGTTCAAATCTTGCCTCTATTACTTATTACTGGGGTAAGCCTTGGGCAAGAGACTACAGTTCTTGAGACCTGTTTCCTCATCTGTAAAATGAGACTGGACTGGAAAATGGTTTCTATGTCCCTTGCAGCTCTGAATCTATAATTTTATAAATTGTGTTTGTAAATGGTTCCTTGTTTATGCCATAGTCCTGGGAAATTTGGAGAGGCAAGAAGGCACAGTGGATAAGAATACTGGACTTCCTAGACTCCAGTAGTGTACAGACACTTCGTAGCTGTGTGATTCTGGGCACATCTCTTAACCCGTCTGGACCTCCAATTCCTCATCTGTAAAACGAAGACAGGTTGGACAGGATGGCCTAATAATGTGTCTTCCAGCTTAGTCCGTGATCCTTTAAACTAGGTGGAATCGGGAAGGGCTTACTGGAGAAAGTAGCCCCCCCCAGCTGCTCCTTAAGTAAAGCTAACAATTCTAAGAGGTGAGGATCAAAGGCATTCTAGTTATAGGGACAGTCAATGAAAGGGCATGGAGGCAGGAAATGGATTGCTGGGTTCAGGGAACAGTAGCAGGTCAGTTTGACTGGTACATGACAGCATGTGAAGGAGATGGGAAATGAATCTGGAAAGGTCAATTGGAGGCAGATTCTGAAAGAAGGGCTTTAAATGCCAAGCAGAGAAAGCTTATATAGGTTTGTCAGGGAGTAACAGGATCAGACAAACCTATGCTTTAAAAAGACAACTTTGGCAGCTGAATGGAGGATGGATTAGAGAAGGAAAAGTGAGAATAAGACAAATCAGAAGGCTGTTGCAAATGTCATGTCTTGAGGTGATAAGGGCCCAAACCAGGGCCAGGGGTGGCCCAGGAGGTAGAGACAAAGGGTCTGATGAAAGAGATGTGATGGAGAGAGACCACAGGCCTTGGCAACTGATAACTGGCTGGCAGAGGGACCGAGGGAGAGGAAAATGAGTTTTGTATTTGTATCCCTAGCTTCGTGTGGTGGCCTCCCCGCACTAACTACATGCTTGTGGAATATAAGAGCCATGGATGACACTAAGGCTTCAAACCTAGTGGAGTGGAAGAATAACAGGGCCCTAAACAACAGAGAAATTAAAACGCCTGTGTGAGTTTAAGGGGAGGAGAGTTCCATTTGGAACATGATGAAAGCAAGTGAATGCACGGGATGGAGCTGGTCAGGAGACTGGCTGAAAACAAAATCAACCACCACAAAAGGCAGGAGAGATATTGGAGCCAGTGTGAGGGGTCTACTAAAAGTTTTTTAAGGCTGAGGGAGCTCTGGACATGTTTGATGGCAGTAGGGAAGGAATAACTCTTCAAATATGTCTTTTATGTCACTTCTAAAATATTTTTTATGAAGAAAATCTGGTCACGTGACCTCTCCTCCCTGTTCCAGCTTCCATTTATGTGTTGTCTCCCCCCAGCAGATTGTGAGCTCCTAGAGGATAGGGCCTCTTTCTGTTTATATCCTCAGCCTTTACCAAAGTGCCTGGCACTTAATACATTTTTTTTTCTCCTCTACTTAAAAACTTCAGTGGTTCCTTGTACTGGTGTTGCTGCTAGCTTTCTGGCTGGAGCTCACATAACCACCTTCTGGGCCTGTTATGCTGCATCTAAAACTCAAATGGCACTCCCTCTATGAAGCCTTTCCTGTCCTGCTGGTTGATTTTCCCCCTTAGGCTTCACACAGCACTTTGTCACTCCTTAATGTATTTTTTTGTGTAACATATTATAGCTATCTGGGCTCATATCTTATCCATCCACTTGGCTAGGGGGCAAATTCTACATCAGGGGCAACTACCCCTATTTTATCTACCCTTTTAATCTCAGCCAGTTGTTAACACCTTTTGTTGTAGGTACTTAATTATCTGTCGGCTTTCCTATTACTGTAGTTAACAGGAGGTGCTCACATTTCTGTGCTTTAAGATTTCAATTTTTTGAGGCAGAGAGTACAGATGGGAAATCTGAGTCTTGGTTTCCATAAGGATAGGTAAGTGCTGGGATTTGAACCCTAGGTGTCCTAATTCCAAATCCAGCCTTGTTTTGACTTCTTCCCCAGAGGGAAGGGGTAGAGAGAGTGAATAAGCACTTATTTAAACAATACTTACTATGTGCCAGGTACTACTAAATCCTTTACAGTTATTATCTTATTTGGCAAATGAAGACAGCCCTAGGCTAAAGTCAACGCAGTATCTATTGTTGACTAGTTGGCCAATGGCCAATTCTGGAAAAACGTTTTTTGGAAATTCATTCCTTCCACTCGTGTTGCAGGTGACAGTTAATTGCCTCACTAGTGTCATGTCCAAGATCTGTGGTATGTCAAGTTTTGCCTCATTAGGAGGAAAAGCATTCAGCAAGGGTCAAGTAATTCAGTCCATCTTACTCATCTACCCAAATAGGGAATGGGGCAAGAATTGATGGTAAAACCTCAAGGACCAGAAACCCACCAGGGGGTTCGCTTAATCTATACACTGCTTTGAGGAAAGATAAAGAGAAAACAGATTCAAATAAGGATTTAGCAATAAAATATAGCTAGGTGGTCCAGTGGATAGAGCACTGGGCTAGGAATCAGGAAGACTTACTTTCCTGAGTTCAGACCCAGCCTCAGACACTTAGCTGTGTGATGTGTCACCCTGGGCAAGTCACTTAACTGTTTGCCTCAGTTTCCTCATCGGTAAAATAAACTGGAGAAGGAAATGGTAGGCCACTCCAGTATCTGCCAAGAAAATCCTCAATGGGATCACAAAGAGTAGGACATGACTGAAATGACTGAAAAACAACAACAAACAAACAAAAGGAAATTTTCTGGGCATGTTCTAAAATAAGTATTCATCTGTTCCCATCTCCTACATGTACGGTATGGTACAATCACCACTGACCCCGAGGCACGTGAAGATAATGGACTGCTAAGAAAAAAAGATGAAATTATGCTTTGTATTTCCTCAAGCTGAGTGACCTATTTTATTAAGGAAATTCTATGAGTTTAATTTATCATTAATTTACTGCATGGGATTTTAGAGCTAGAGGGGACTTTGGTCTCATTGAGGCCAACACTCTAACTTTGCAGATGAGGCTAACAGGTTAACAAGGCTGGGGCACCACCCAAGGTCATACAAGCAGTAAGGATGAGAGTCGTGATTTGAACCAAAGTCTTCTGACTCTAAGTCTACTGTTTCTTCCTGCTGGCCCACTATTCTCAAAAGCTTGAACCCACAATGGTTAGAATTACCCCTGTCTTGAACTGATCTTATGGCAAAGCAGTGCTTTGTTCTATAAAGCTTGTGCTATCATTGTGATTGTGCAATTATTTTTCAGTTGTGTCTGACTCTGCGTGACCCCATTTGGGTTTTCTTGGCAGAGATACTAGAGTGGTTTTGCCATGTCCTTCTCCAGCTCCATTTACTAATAAGGAACTGTGGAAAACAGGGTGAAATGACTTGCCTAGGTCACACAGGTAGTGTCTAAGGTTAGATTTGAAGTTGCGAAGATAAATTTTCCCAGTTCCCCAAGCCAGTGCTCTATCTACCCCGCCACCTAGCGGCAGTGAAGTGTATTGCTAGTATCAAGTTTCAAATTCAATTCAGCATTTTAAAATCCAGTTATGTGCAGGGAAATACAAAGATGAATACAACACAGTCTCTGTTTTAATGGAGCTGATAATTTTTAAGAGATATGTGAAGCACGTACACAAAGAAGCAATATAATATGGCAAGGAGAAAGTGCTAATACAAAGTTTGAAAAAAAAGGTTCATTTCCGGTTGGGGAGGGGTATGGATTAGGAAGGAAGGAAATAAGCATGTATTTACTAAACACCAAGAACTCTGATAAATGCTTTACAAATATCTTATTTGATCCTTGCAACAACTGTAGGAGGTAGATGCAATTATTAGCTTCATCCCCATTTTATAGCTGGGGAAACTGAGGCATACTGAGATTTAAGTGACTTGATAAGAGGGGATGCGGGGGAGGGGGGATAAGTCACATAGCTAATAAGTTGTTTGAAGCTCATTTGAATTTAGAATTCCATCTGAACCAGACCCCAGGCCCAGCACTCTTTCTATTACATCACCATCCGCTTCTTGCAAAGGGGGCATTTGAGTTTTAGTGGATAAATAAGATCTCAAAAGAATGGGAAGAAGGGCATTTCAGGTTGATGGGAAAGTGTAGGATACATGCATCAGTAAGAAATACAACAAGAAAAGCAGGGTGGCGGCATATTGTAGAGGGTTTTGTTAAGGTGAAGTTTGGATTTCATTCCTTAGGCAACAGATAGAAGCTATTGAGAGGTGGAGTTTTCTTCTGGGTTATTATTCAAGAAGTGACATGTTCAGATCTGTGTACAGGAAAGATGAATATAGTAGTGCTGGAAGGAGAGATGGGAGAGGGGAGAGGTTGGAGTGGGAGCGCTGCATTAAGTCTAGGAGGGTGAAATGACACTCTGGGTTAGGTAAATGGCAGCTGGAAGACAAAGGAGAGGACAGATGTAAGAAACTGTGACGGAAGTTCAGCAACATGTGTCTGTTCTGAGATAAAAGGTTGAGTTTAAATTATTTGTTTTCCTTTCAGAATAATCAATGCATTCCGGCAGGATTAGAGAGCTATTACTCAGAACAAGACTCCAATGCCCGTGGGAAATTTTACACAGTCATAAACCACTACAACTTGGCCAAGCAAACCATCACTCGCTCAGTGTCTCCATGGATGTCGGTGCTGTCAGAGGAGAAGCTGTCAGAACAGGAGACGGAAGCTGCTGAGAAGTCAGCTTAGTGGGACAGGCCCATTATTTCCAATATGTCATTTGAAGGTAACAAAGGGACAGAAAGGAACATTTCATTAAATATAATTATGGATAATTTAGAGGTTATTCATTTATGGTGCAACTGCTTCTGTTTGCTGATATTGCTTTGCAAATAAAACTTGCTGCAGAACATTCACGGGCATAAAACCAAGTGCATATCAGCACTGCTTACAAAGCTCTGACGCCATTCCCCACCTTAAAAAACCTTCAGTTAGCCTGAGATTGACTAGATGTTGTCAGAAAATAAATGTACAGTGGATTTGCCAGGGTTTGGGACTTCAGACGAATCATGCATTTTACTTGTCTCAATTGATACATATATTTTTAATCACTTTGTTGTTTTGCAAACTGAACACCACAGCCACAGCTAGAGTGATCTCTTGTTCAGCTAAGAGTCAGTTGAGCTTAAAAATTCTTTCTAGCTCAAATTCAATGATAATGCTGACACCAAGATAATCCAGTAATGCCTGGTTTAGAGACCTGAGAGGAAAAAATTCACCAGGTGGTCTTTTTATCACATTTCCTCCCTTGCAGTTGACTTGTAAGTGATGATGAGGTTCTCTGCAACAAGGCATGTTCATTGGGGTTTTCATACCACTATCAACAGAACATCATTGCACTTCCTCAGTGGTTTTGGCACCTTGGTAAAGAGGTGAATTGAAACCCAGATGTGATTGCTACTAAAAAGCATGAACACATTTCATTATGAGTGTATTTGGAGGGCATAAATGCATTTGGGAGATGAAGGGTGTTCTGTTGCCCCTCCTGGACAGTGAGGAAACTCCCCCCCCCCTTTTTTGTAGATAGTCCACTCTGTAATTTATCTGATAGGAAAAGAAGTGTTCATTCACAGTGGCTCATTTTTATATTCCATTAGAAATGGATCTGCATTAACTTTACTATTTGCAAGGTAATTAAGAAACACTACAGGGGTTGGGAGTGGGTTGGGGAGGGAGAAAAAAATGTGGTGGCCGTTTGAATCTAAGCTTTTTGAATTTTGGAACTGCAAAAACTGGGAGACCAGGTATAATAACCCCCAAGATATAAGAAACAGGTTAAAGAGAACATGGAGACAGTGTTGTATCTGCAAGTTCAGTTAGGAAATTTCACTTCACGATCTCTGTAAGAAAATCATATTTCAATTTTATTCTGAACATCAAATATATGTTTACAAAATTACCAGTTAGACAAAATAAATGTGTAAAACAATTAAATATAAAAAATATTCACAATTTTTTTCCTCCATGTTATTTTGAATGTGCTATCTCTAGTGGACATGTCAAAAGTTTCATTGTTTTTTCCGTAGATAACCAAAATAAACAGCAAACAGTAGTAGGTTATTCTCCCAGACTTAACAGTCAAACAAACATGGTGAGCATGGTCAATCCTACCCTAGGTTCCTTAATTTTTCTTTTAATAAGGACCATGCTTTCTTAATTCTACTGTTTTAAGTACCAAACATACAATGAGTGTTCACTGAACAGTTATGTACTGTAAAGGACTAGGGTAAAAGTCAGTAAGCTGTGTAGAATGCATAAAAAGCAATAAATTATGTGCCAAAACGTTTCCTGCATAAAAAGAACTCGAATCCATGTAAACACATGATTAAAACGAACCATGTTTGTATTTTCTAGTAGATTATATACTTTATTGAAGGTAAATTCATTTGCATGTAACTTTTGACATTTTCACTGTGTAAATAAAGTACAATAAGGACATCACTGGTTGCCTACTATCTGTTTCAAGAGACCACATGCATTTTCCAAACATTATGGAAGAACAAATTACATCCACATATTTACAAAGGGAACATTAAGATGCTGAGACAAGGCAAGGCTTCTTGTCATAGGGTGGCCTACACAGAGTGCATCACAGACGTTTTCTCTTTCAATCAATAATTAATCTTTCAGATTTCTACTCTTTAGGCAGCCATCTGCTGAGGGACAAAAGTAGGCCCAGGACTTCCCATGTAGATCTTCTCTGTACAAAGAACTCCTCTGAACATAATAGCAGGTATTTGAGCCTAACGTGAACTACCTGCCAGTCCTGTCATAAAAGCATACAGTGTGATATTTCTATTCAGGTGGCAGTCAAAAAACAGCATCTACCTTAGATTACTAGTCCTTGTTTATGAATTTATGCCTTGATTCTATCCTAGAAATAAATACTTGATAGGTCTGACTTCGGTCTAGTTGATCTCTGGTTCCACTGCAATGTTTCAGTACCTTGTCATTACATGATATGTACTGTGCATAATCTAGAAGTCTTAATTTTTACATTTATAATGTACAATAAGTTAAGTCATGTTAAATTCAGAAGACTATCGAGTAGACTATCATTTTTCTTTTCTACAAATACAATAAGCCATTGTGAATGAAGAGTTAATCATTTCAGTAAGATGAGAAGTAGCAGGAAAAGAAATAGAAATAATCATTTTGTAGAGAGATTACATAAGTTTTCCCTGAGGTCTAACAAGATGGGAAATTAGGCAGTCCCTCTGCACAACTCCTCCCTCAAATTAACATCTATGCATTCTCTGCACACCAAAAGCATTCTTTACGATATCACTCATGTTGATAGGAAGCTGAAATTCTCTACTACTGTGCTAATCAGAGTAGTTTAATGTTTTTAAAAAGGTTTTAGTCAAGAATTCATTTTACTTTTATTGCTAAACTAAAACCTTCTAAGTGCAAGAATTCATTGTGTATACTAAATGTACCCAAATAATTTGAGGATTCCCTTTTTGAGTGTGTATATACGCAAACATCCAAAAGTGACTTCATTGTAAAATTCTCGAGTCACAACTGTGTGACAGCTGCATAAAACACCATACAGTACAGTCTGCTTTGTTCAAAGCAAAGTGTTCTGTGATTTAATGTTCAGATGAGCAAGGCACCAAGGCCTTCTGAATGAAAAAGACACCAAAAAAGAAAACCAACAACCCAATCACAACTAGCTATCATACCAGTCCAGGAAAAGCAAGGAGAATGAACACATCACAAGGAAGAAAAGTATCCAAACACGGAATCCTGCGTTGTTTTTAATTGCCTGCAAAACAAAATGTTCAATCACTTTACCAAATTTAAATTTTTAATTATTTCTCTGTATGTGATCTCTAAATTCCCCATTTAGTTCTACAATCCCATGATTCTGGGAAACATGACTTTATTAGGCGCCATACTGGTTTTGAGTCACTGCAGAAAACTATTTATTGCTTATAGTCTAGGGCTCTCATTATGGCATATCATTAGCCCAGGTTTTTCACTATGTCACACTGCATGGATCAAGTCAAACTCTGTTTTCAAATCTTAAATTATAAAACTACTACTTCTGTTCTCCATGAATGATATCACAAAATCTAGAAGAGAAAGTTTTAGAACATAAAGGAAGCCTCAGAGATCCTCCACTTCAACACCCTCATTTTGCAATCAAAGAAACTGAGGTTAAGGGAGACAAAATAACTTAACCAGGGTCACATATCAAAAGAAAGCAAACCAGGATTTAAATCCAGATCTTGTGACTCCAAATCCAATGTTCTCCATTTGCTTCTGATTTCTGCCTGGGAATCTAAAATGTTCTCCTATTACCAAGCTAACAATGTTTCCTCTAAATAGTAAATTTAATTACTAAGTAAAGGCAAGACATGTTTAAATGAATCAGAAGACATTTATTTTCACTACAGTATAATATCCTTACTACTGGGAAACAAACCACCAACAAAAAAAGGCGCCCATGCTAATAGTCAACTCTGAGAAGTCTTATTACACAACTTCTGCAGAAGTTCAGCAGATGTCCATTGGAGCTTGATTCATGAACACTTGTATGGGAAAACAAAAATAAATTGTAATGAAAGTAAATTTCAGAGTAGCAAATATTTGGCAATAGGTAAAAGTAAATGAAGACACCCTTGGAAAACTAAAATACTGATCATATATAAGGCAAGGTTTGAAAATCAAGTTTGATTTAACCGAGGAGCCTGATATTTCCAAAAATAGACAATGAACAGGGCAGGTCATGAATCCAAGCACAAACTCCACTAGTTAGGCGATAGTACTAGGTTAGTGTGACCCCTCACAAGAGTACCTTTTCTCTAGGTTTCTTATTATTTAGAGGGGTCCAAAGAATCCAGCATACAGCAAATGGAGAACAAGGATCTCATCACATATACCCAGAGTTTAGTATTTGGATATGAACAAGGTACATCAATTTAGATCCAACAGTATCAATACCTGGTATTAAGATGAATAACGACTATCTAGGCTATCTCTAGTCTTTTCCCAGTGAAGAAGGATGAACAATTAGGACATCACTGGGAATTAGTGCAGACCCATCCAAAACTAGATGTCAGGAAACTGATCCACAAGATTCTTTAGAATGTTTACCTACCTCCCTTATGTCTTCATTACCTTCCTTGATATTCTCTGTTGCACCCACAACTAGCTGGTGAATGTTGTCAATTTCAGTTTCCTATTACAGAAAAATGTTAGATAAATGCATTTTAACCTAAAAATATATGTATGTGGATTTAGGGAAAAAAAAGTGGATCCAACATTCTATTCTGGTTTCTATATTACAAGCACACAGTGGCTAAAAACCCAAACCCAAAATTAGAATGCAAGATGTCTTCAAATAATTTTTTTTAAAGTCATTCATCATTAATATACTTGTAAAAATGAAGAGAAAAGGTAATGTATTAGATGTCAATCTTATGATCTTACAACAAGATTTTTGACTAACAGGTTCTCTCCTCTCCAACGCTAATATATTTTTTACAAGTGGATGTCTGTCTGCTTGTCTCCCTTCCTTCAATACTCTCTCCAAAAGCAGCAAAGATGATGTTTACATACATTCTCCCACTGGAGGTCACTTCCAACTTTGAGACTGTACAATACTGCTAGTATTCAGTTTGAAAGAGTACAAGTATTTAGCCATGTAATTACATAGAACGTGTGATACATTCAGAACAGCATCGACACTTGTTAATGCTTTCTACCTTCTAATTATGGTTCTTTAGAGAACCTCAAAGCAAAAGCTAATTAGTTACTAGAAGTTTAGCAACTTTGTGAGATCAATCAATATTAATATTCTCACCATATAAACCAGGGCAGACATTTGTTCTGAGTCTCAGAAAAACAAAGGCAGGATATAGAAATTCTACCTGCAGTGATCAATTTCAATTCAATGTAATTCTGCAAATACTTAAGAGCCACCTACTGTGCGCAGAGCACTGTGTTAAATACTCTATTGAAAAATCTCCCCAAACTTATAGGGATCACCATGACATGCAATGTAAGAGAATTTTAAAGGAAAAGGCAAAATGAAGAAAATAAGCATTCAACTGACAACTATTATGAACAAACTTCAAGAGAAAACTGAGCTGAAGTAAATGTCAGACCAAAATTCATATGTAGCAAAATAATTATTTCCTAAATTAAGAAGTTGTGACAATCTAAAGATGAATAAAATTGCAATTGCTTGTATATTAGGTATGAGAAAAGACTTGCTAAGCACATATTTTTGAAGCAATTTTTAGCCTACGTAGGTGAACAAACTTCTGAATGCTTTGGCACCACTATTTTCATACAGTGAATCCATGTGTTAACTTGAACTGTTCATTTAATGACTAAGCTTACAAAATGTACTTGCAAATATTCTGTAATTAACACTTTTCACTAATTATGATCTTCAATCAATTAGTGCATGCCCATTCTGTACTTTGACCCAAACTGGGTACACTTTTATAATGCACAAGTTAATAGCAGCAATGATTACACATGAGAGGTAACAGTTGGAAAGATATGTACCTGTGTCAGTACCCGGTGCCTGGACTATTATTAGTTGTTCTAATAAAGTGATCATGCACATTATTCTTTACACTGCAGACATGTAACAAATCTTTTTCCCCACAATAAAAAAGTGAATTTTCTGACTGCACCACAAATCTGGATTAATGACCTACAACTATATATTCTACACAGGGCAATCACTATTAATTTTCTGATATTAACCATATATACATATAAATGGACAACACTTTAAAACATTATTAAAAATAATGTCTGATGAAAGTGAAGACCCCATTTGTTTCTGGATTTAATGAATGAAATTTAAGAACTGGTTCATTACTGCCATATGGCTTAAGAAAGTAAATTTTTTGGTTAAAATTTCTCATGTCAAAGTTGCCTACCCTCTCAACTAAGAAAAGAGGCAGTTTTCTCTTAAGCTTGATTAGTTTTTGAAAATTAAGAGGCACATGGCAGATTTATGAGGCAAGATTTTCTAAACACAACAAAATATTTATCAGTTTTTTTTTTTAGGGAATATCAAAATTTCAGCTTTGTAGTAGGTAACATAAAGTATAAATCACTCTCACAGAAAACAATGGCATTTCTTATCTATACCCTTTGCATTACTAAGCACTACACAGTTTTAAGGGAGAACCAAACTTATTATTTTAGGTTCTGTCAAATTCCCATGCTTAGCCTTTGGGTTTCCAGATTCATTTCTATTTTATTAATTATCTTATTTAAATCACATTCAGGAGAATTATGCCTAGCATTTTACCTTCAACGTGCTTCAGGCTTATTCCCACTTAATGTTGTTAATCTATTCTGCCAAAACACAATGTTAGGTAATGGGGGATGACTGTCCCTTGACAATACTGTTGAACATGGGGACAGTAAGATGAGATAAAGTTGCTGGGATTCAATCACTCATTTTGCTCATGACTTGAATCTGATCTGGTTTGTACCTGGAGTGATTGTGCAGAGGACAGGACAGAAGGGTTTCATGCCCTTATGGGAGGGCTTACTTATAAAGGATTAATCATAATGTGTTAATTGCACTATAAAAGAATATTGTTTAGAATGTGAGAGAAGGTATAACAGCATCAGGCAATATCAGAAAAATAATGTGATTAAGATATGTGAAGTCAGTCAAGATAAGTACATTCCAGCTTTACACAAGGACAGCTTTACCTGTTGCAAAACCTTTTCTGTGAATATCTCTTGAAGTCTGGAAATTTCAACCACTTTTCCCTCAATTTGCCTTCATAAAAACAAGAAAGGATTTAATATATTTTATGTCAACTACAACTTGATTATCAAGAAAGATACAAAATTTCAGAGTTAAGAGTTCAAACCCCAAAGTAGGACTAAATGTGGTAACTTTGCCAGAAAGTATAGATTTTTAGTGGTCTCCAAAAAAAAGTCTTCCCAATGTGATAGTGGAGGCAAGTTAGAGAAACTGAAAATAATTAAAATGAAGAGGATGATGGGGAAGATTAATTTTAAGTATGGCTTTAATTCTTTTTACTCTTTATCTAGTTTTCCCTATCTGTGGCAATCTATGCTGATCCAATGATTAAACTGGCATTTATTAAAAAAAAGGAGACGTAATATACAAATATTCTTTTCATTACATGATCACCTATGAAGTAATGTAAGAAGACAAATTTAAATTAGCTACAGAATTCCAAAATTTGTCAGGACTTTGAGTGTGGGCCCAGTGGTGAACTATGCTTGCCATCTGATACCTATAAAAGATTCTTAAAAGTATGAGGCATAGATGCAAACTTTTATGTTATATATGTTTTGCAAAATACACAATCAATTTGATTGACACTAAAAGAGTTGTGGCTGGGAAATTCCAAACCACACAGTGCAAAAGGTTCCCTAGACTCCATATTTATTATTTGAAGGATCTGTGGTTTCTGTCAGTATTCCATCCTCCAGGGAAGAATCTGCCTGTCTGCACAAGTTGCCAAAGTCTAAAAAAAATGTATCTATTACATGGTAAACAACCTTCTGATCATGAGTCTTCTTGTACTTAGGCAGGCTGATCCTTGGGTGAAATACACAGAGTCTATCAGTGGGACTGTCCTCAAAGCCTTATTAGCTCAGTAGGACCTTCATGCCAAAACAAGGCACTGAAGGAAAACTTAGTGAACAGTCAATATTACTTCATCATCACCATAGTTGCTATTAAAAATAACAATTTTTCCAATACTCTATTGGCATTCTGCTTTTAAGTGCTCAGCTAGTTACTTGGAAGGTCCAAATCCTAGCTTATTATATTTCTTTTCTCTATGATTATTATGTAAATTTTCCCATCCAAGTATCACAATGAATATACATGCTAAATTTGCTAAGAAAAGCTCAAAGTATATTTTTGAAAAATATGTAAGATGTCATTAACAAATGAGAAACATACCTCACTTCATCAAACAAGCTGTTCATTTCACCAACAAGTCTCTGATTTTCCTGTTCAAACTGGAAAGAAAACAAACACATTGTACGGATGGCATCATACTGATTTCTATTCAAGTACAAATGAAACAAGAAGATAATGTGATGCACACAGTGAAAGCTCAGATCAGCGTATCAGTAGTCACTTTCACATTCAGAGAAGGAATAATGTACCTGAGGTACAAGCTGGAAAAATATTAGTATAAGTTTAGAAGTTTCTGCAGTTTCACTAAAAAAAGGAAAAGAAAAACCCACAATGGTATTCTTTTCCCTCTTCATTTAAAATGAAGCTCTACTCAAATGCTACTCCCTCCAGGAAGTCTTCCCTGACACTATTGTTCAATAATGAACTTCCCTCTTAGATACACACAGTATTTTGTTTTGTACTTATCTGATTCATTTATCTGAACTGACTTTGCATGGAGTAGTTTATGAGATTAGCAGTGTGGAAATAAGAAATAGGTTTGAATCTTGTATCTGACATTCACTAGCTATAGGAAGGACCCTGAACAATCCACTTAACCTATCTACCTCAGGCAATTCACTAGGGTTTACCTTTTAAGTTATAGACAGATTTTAGTCTATAGTGGAGGGAATTCCCTACTATGATGAAATCTCAAGTCCTTAGCAATACTCATACTCATGTATTCTTTATTATAGCAACTGTATTAGTACAGGTGTCACCCCCTTCTGGGGCTCTAAGTTCTGCTGTTGACTCTAAGTCCCCAAGATGAGGGTGGCTACAAGAAGCTGTAGCACGCACAATGGCCAGACCCCACTAAATTTTCCCAGCAGAAGCACTTAACCAGGTTGGGGTGAATGAAGAGGCCTTAAATCTGTTGGTGAGTTAGAGCGATGTCTACACCAAGCATATGAAATCTTTCCCTGGCAAAATGAGTGGATGATAACAAATTGCTCCAAAGGCCATGGAGGCAGCTGAAGTAGGCAGTGTGGAGCGCTTGGAGCTTGGTCAGACATCAAAGATGCCAACGTCATCCATTGCATCCTGGGCCATCCCCAGCTGTCCTGACTTTGGATCTTGCCACTGGACTTCGATGACTCAGGAAGAGAGAGTGAGGCTGAGGACTGTGCAACTCTACCTCACAAATGCAATTCATGTGCAAGTCAAGACATCACTTGTGTCAGCTTTAAAAATCAAAGGACAAACCACAAAGTCCCCAAATCAATGAAAAGAAACAGGGTTCTCTTTCCCATAACCTATCCCAATACCTTCACAGCTTCTGCCTTTCTTTCAAATCAATTAATCAACAAGCATTTACTAAGTCCCTAGTATTTGCTAGGCACTGGAAATATAGGAACAAAGGTTACTTTCTGCTCATATAACTTTATGCTTTTATGCAGTCAGTGTTTTCATCTCTTCATATCTCTATTGACTCTCAACAATTTCATCTAGCACGTATTATCAACACCAATTTGTAAACTGAGAGAAAGAGGGGCTAAGCGATTTGCCCAAAGTGACAAAGAGTAAACATATGGAAAAAGGCCAAATTATATAACCCAGGCTTCCCAATTTCAAGTTCAATGCTTTTTCCACTGCAAGTACTATCTCTGGTTCTACCTAAGCACATTTCTTCTTATTCCGTCCTCAGTGAAAAGGGAATATTATGGGTTACCACCCCCTAATAAAACTCGTAGGAGATTGTTTGCTTTAACGTGATCCTTGAAAACTAGAATAATTTTCTTATTTTAAAAGATTTAAAAAAAACCTTTACTTTTTACAGTTTTTAACACTTTACAGTATTTTCCAACAGACTTAACATTTTGAATAAGTGAAAATATATTTGTTCTCCTCAAACATAATACTGAAATTATGTTAACTTACTACCTGTAACTCATTTAAAAATATCTGCTGAGAATCCACTACATGAAATATACTATGTGAGGCTCTGTAGCGGGTAAAATACAATGAAGAATTATATACAGTCCTTAACTTCAAGATCCTTTTCAATCTCTGAGTTAGGTAAGTGCCGTATAGTACTCTCACATTAGCAATAAAATCTATACACAAATAAGTGCTAAGAATCATAATGTAAGAGAAGAGCTGGAGAGGTCTTTAGAGATCATCTAGAACAGTGCTATCAAGCTCAAATAGAAATGGGAGCCACTAAACCATACACAGCGATCCCTGCAGGCTTCATATTGACTTAGAAAATCAATATCAATTATGCTCTATTGCACTTTTATTTATTTTGTTAAATACTTCCCAATTACATTTTAATCTGGTTCAGGCACTTAAGAGTGTTGTAAGTCACAAAATTGTGGGTTCCATGTTTGACAACTCTGACCTAGAACAACCAGCTAATTTTATAGATGAGTAGCTTGAGATCCATGAACCAACATCATAATAAAGGTAGAAAGTATCATATTAATAAAAAAATGACATTGAAATAGTGATTGTGGCATGAAATTAATAAGTTTTTCTAGCAGATAAAATATTGTGGCATGAAATTAATAAGTTTGTCTAGCAGATAAAATACCACGTAACTCCTCTTGCACTTTGTAAAATACAAGTAATAATCATTTATTAAGTGCCTATGTGACTGCCAGGTATTGTGCTAAATGCTGAGTATACAAAGAAAAGGCAAAAAGCAAGCCCTACTCTCAAGGAGACCACAATCTAATGAGGGAATATGTAAAAGACTATGTACAAACAAACTATATAAGCATAAACTGGAAATAAAAGAGAGAAAGAACTAGAACTAAGGAGAATGGGGAAAAGACTTTCTGTAGAGGGTGGGGTTTTAGCAGGGACTTAAGAAAGATGGGGAAGTAGGAGGCATGGGGGACTGAGAAAATGCTCAGAGTCAGGAAATGGAGTATCTTTTCAAGGAACAACCTGGAAGTCGGTGAAACTGCATTACAGCATACATGGAGGGGTGTAAGGTCTAAGAAGACTGGAGAGATAGATGGGGCAAGGGGAGGGGAAGAGGGAAGGTTATGAAGTGCTTTGAATGTTAAACAGAATTCAAAATTAAATACTGGGGATGAGAGGGAATGTGTGTGTGTATGTGTGTGTGTTGCAACATGGTCAGATCTTTGACAGATATGTGTGTGTGTGTGGTGCAACATGATCAGATCTTTGACAGATTACTCTGACAGTTGAGTGGAGGATGACCTGAAGTGAGGAGTGACTGGAGGTGGGGAGACTAACCAGCAAGCCATTGTGGTAGTCCAGGTATGAGGAGCTAAGGGTCTGTAACAGAGTAATATCAGTATGAGAGAAGGTATATTCAAAAAATGTTATGAAAGTAAAAGCCACAGGCCTTGGCAAAAGACTAGATATGCGGAAGGTGTGAGAAATCAAGGATGATACCCAGGTTGTGAGGCTAGTTAACTGGGAGGATGAGTGATATCCTCAATAATAATAGGGAAGTTGGGAAAAAGAAAGGGCTTGGGGAAAGGAAATGAGGTTACTTTTGGATATACTGAGTTTAAGATGTCTGTGGGACATACGGTCTGAGAAGTCTAATGGGCAATTGGAGATGCAAGACTGGAGATCAGAAAGACTGGATTCGTAGATTTGAGAATCATTGGCATAGAGATGATCACAGAATCCAGGGGTGCTGATAAGATCATCAAGTAAACAGTGTAAGAGGGAGAAAAGAAGAAGGCCCAGGAAGTCCTTGTGGGGCACTCACAGTTACGTACTAGGTCACAGGTATGACCTAATGGAGATCCAGCAATGTGGAGACTGAGGAGTGGTCAGACAGAAAGAGGAACCTAGACAGAATAATGTCCCAAAACACCAAGAAGAAGAAAGTATCAAGAGAATGATCTACAGTGTCAAAGGACATAGAGGAGTCAGAGGAGAACTGAGAAAAGGCTATTAGATTTTGCAAGTAAGAGACTGTTAGTAACTTTGGACAGGAAAGTTTGTGTTGAATGATGGAAGTCAGAAACCAGAGGGTAGAGAGTTAAAGAGGTGAGTAAAAAGAAAGGAAGAGGAGACACATACTGCAAACGGTCTTCTCAAAGAGTTGAGCCACAAAGGGGAGAAATTCAGAACTAGTGGGGATAGACAGATTGAGAGTGGGGTTTTTGAGGATGCGGGAGACATGGGTGTGTTTGTAGGTAGCATGGAAGCAGAGAATGACTGAAGGTAAGTGAGAGATGACAAAGGAGGTGATTTGCTGGAAAAGATGGGACAGAAAAGGATCATTTGTTCACAGAGAGGTTTTCTTTGACAAGAAGAAAGACTATCACATTGTGAGAAAAAGGCAAAGGAAGAGATAGTAGCAGAAGGCATCTAGGTGATGTAAGATAAGAAGGGGAGAAGAGGGAGGCCTCAAATATTTTAAGGATCTCCACTAAGAGTGAGGAGGAAAAAGAGCCATAGGAGGTTTGAAGAAGGATGAAAATACTAAGCTGAGCTGCTGTGGTGAGTGGGCTGGTGAGACAATTAAGGAGGTGTAAAAGGCTTGCCTTGCCACAGTAAAGGCTCAGTTGAAGTTATATAACATAAATTTGCAATGGATCCAGTCAGTACAAGTTTTGTGGTTTTCTTCAGCTTGGTTCAGCATACGTGTAGGAGTGAGCAGAAGACAGTGAGCATGATCCAAGGCTGAGGCTTGGCAGAGCAAAATCAACAATATGACAAGGGGGCCAATGGCTCAAAATACCGGTGAAAAAGAACTCTAAGGGTTTGGAATGACCAAGTTTGGAAGCTGACCACATTAATATTAGGCTTAATTACCATGAGGGACTAGGTGGGAGGCATCCCAAACTGACTGACTTTCTTCCCTTATTCCGTGGCAAACGAACTCTTAGCATCTCTCACTCTTGTGACTGAGTTGCTGCACTGAGGTGAAAATTCCATGCAGAGTAATTTAGCACAAGGAAACCCTTGACTTGGAAGTAGGAGGACCTGGCTTTGAACTCCACCTGGGACACTGACGAGCTACGTGACCACGGACAAATCACTTACACTTGCTAAGTCATATGAAAAGAACGAATATAAAATACCTTGTAAATTTCATATACCTATCGGCTATTAATATTATGATGACTGGCATCACAATCCGTCTCAGGCCTACTGTTCACAGCCTCTGCCCTTCCAACCCACCGTGCCTTCTGGAAATCTCCAGTCTCTAATTAACAAAATTTCCTTCACCTCACATTTCTTTCATCTTTTGGCCATCAAGGAAACCTGGTTTCTTTTGGAAGACACTATATCCCTGACACTCTCTTCAGTGACTGAGTGCTCTTTTCCACTGGACCAGGAGGAGGAGGAGGAGACAGTGGGGGTATATTCCTTGCTACTACAGACCATCACTATGTTACCACAATTCACCAACTTCTTTCTCTTCCTCTGAGATTCACTCCAAATATTACTTGGCATAGATACCTGTTAGAATCATCTACCAGCCTCCTAGTCAGTTGGTCACCAAGCATTTAAGTGCTCAAAATGTACCAGGCACTCTACTAAGGCTAGGAATACATGAAAAGCAAAAACATGGTCTCTGCACTGAATGAGTTCACATGTTAATGAGGCAAACAATTTGTATACACAGATACACTGAAAATGGAAACTAACCTCAGAAGAAAGGAGCAAGTAATGTGGGGTGGAGGGAGAAAAGGCCACCCCCCACCTTTCTCACATAATGTAGTATTTAGCCTAGGGTCTTCCTCACCATTCTATCTCCTGTCTTCCCATTCACATAGCTTGGTGTTCATGAGCAAGTCCTTTGATTTCACTAAATCTAGTTTCCTTATTGGTTCCTTAGTATATTTGGACCATGTAGCTCTTTCAATGTTGTGGTGAGGCAAGTGCTTTATAAACTGTAGAGAACTCTATAAATATGAATGAGAGTTACTTTAATTTGGCTGGTTTCAATCAAATGGCTACTGGCAATGATTAGTCAGCAAGAGGAATCATTAAAGTGGTCCCCTGAATACCTTGATTGCCACTTTTCTAACAGTAGTCACTAGATTAACTCATTCATCTCCAAGGCTGTCATGCACACGCCCAATCTGAGTTGGGCTAGGTATCTGCTGGCTAGCTGAGGTTTCAGGCTATAGAGTATGTGACTGTGCAGAGCTCTTAAATTTTTGTGTTTGTTGTGGAAACGCTGGCGTGCTGTTGTTGACCACTGTATTTCCAAGGAATCTCAAAGTTTGGTTGTGCTGCCCAAGTATGGTCCCTCACTTGTTACAGAGGCATGGCACTAGAGTTAGAAGGACCTCAAAGGCCATCAGTCCAATCTCTTCATTTTACAGTCTCTCCCTTTCTTTCTTTCTTTTTTTTTTTTTTGGTAACAGAATTCCTGTCTTGGGTCTCCATGTAGCAGTTTGGTATTCTGCTTTATCACTGATCCTAGAACTAGAGGAATGTTAGGTAAAATGATGTTTAAGTAAAATCATGTAAGCACAAAGTTCTAGATGTGAAACTTACCAAATGACAACACAACCAGTTTGGTTATATTGTATTAATGATATTGTTGCAAAACAATGTACACTCTCACATGGATGGGGTCTCTCCATTTAGAATGAAGCTACATTTTCATAAATATCCAATATTGAAGGGAGGACTCCCTATTAATATATTAAAAAGGCTCATAGTCTTAATTTAAAAACTAAAAACATACTTTGAGAGTATGTTATTAAGGAAAACATTTTCCAATTAAATCCCTTATCAGTTAAAGAAGAAATTCCTTCCCCCATCTTTGAAATACATCTTAAGCTGGAGAATGCTCTCTGCCAAACATCTTCTGTTGCTTAGTATATCTCTGCTGTTTAAAATAAATTATTTAGATTACAAGATAATAACTATGAGAAAAATTCAACAGAATAAAAGCTGAGAAGAGATATAACAAGGTGACAAATTATATATTGTTTATCCTGAATTTAATGAATAAAAATAACATTTGTGCTTTTATTACTGTCCTAATCCATCAATGAAAAGATGTGGTTTCACTCAAATAAAATGAAAAGTTCAGGGAAATCAGACATTTTCATTACTAATAATATCAGAAAACAATTTTGTTCCACTCAACCACAAGATATATGCTTATGTTAGCTCTAGAGTATTAATATAACTTTACTATGGATAACAAGCTGAAATTTACTGTGCAAATCAACAGCCTGAAACCATTTTGGACTACATAATGATCCCTCCTATGGGTGATATAATGAATTAAATTGCTGTTGTAGGGCTTAATTCATTATATTACCCCAAGGAAGAATCTGGAAACGCTGTGAATTATAGGTACAATTTGCTACAACACATTCCAATTTAAAACCAATGGTGCAATTTGCACAATATTTCTTAGTTTTCATTTCTAGAGTTGAGTTTTTTAAATCAAGTTTTGGTTAACCAGACTATAAGATATGATCCTTAGCTAGTATTCCTAATTAAGGAAGAAGTTAAAAGAGAATTAAATAGCTTGTCATAAAAGCACTGAACATTTCTGCCTTATAGCCACAATATTTTCAATAAGTCAATAAAAGTATAAAAAAGTCCTGCTGTTTTCAAATAATCACTTAGAGGGCAGAGGAGAGGTTGAACCTACCACATCAAATCAACTAATATTACTAGAACAAATCCATCAGGCTGTTTCCAGGCTTTATTTAATTATTCTATTTTTGTTTTTGTTTTATTGCTCAAAATACGAATCTTATCTGGAATGGACTGCTCTCTCTTATCACTGCCTAATGAAGATCTAACACATCTGCCACCTTCTCTATGAAGCCCTCTCTGATCCTCTGCATCTAAGATGGATGTTTTCCTTTTGTTTCATAGTACTCTGGCTCTTCTGTGCTGATCACATGCTGCTTTGTTGCTATTTCTGCATAAAGTTTCCATTCCTAATTAGGTTTATAAACTCCTCAAAGACAGTGGTTGTGGTTTATCCATCTTTATAATTCTCTGGAGTGTTGCACTGGTCCTGACAGATATTTGCTGAACTAAACTAAACTTAATTAGAATATCATCATATTCCTGTTGATTTAAGAGATGTTTGGATTTTTTTAAGCTCAAAGTACCATAAACAAATTAAATACCACCAATGTACACATATATATTATTGTAAAAAAAGTTTCATATTCATTTAATTAAAATATCACGTGGATACAATACTATACCAATACAGCCAAACTACCTCTTAAAGAACCAATATCAATCACTCTATGTGAGCAATCAGCTCCCAAAGTGATTTTTCAAAAGCACAGGTCTAACCATGTCACCTCATTTCTTCGATAAACTCCAGGAACTCCTTTTACCATTAGCATCCATTACAAACTCCTCTGTTTGGCACTGAATGGTCTTCACAACCTGACCCTTCCTTCTTTTTACAATATTCCTCTGTTCTCTTGTGATGCAGTCACACTGACCTCTTGGATTCTCATACCAAAGCTTTATCCTCTACGGTGACTTTGCACCTTCTCTGGGTACCCTGTATATGCTTCTCCCCTGTTAGAATGGAAGCTCTCAGAGGGCAGGGGCTGGGTGTTTGTTTTTATTCCCCACAGGTAGTACAGTATGTGGCTCCTAAGAAGCACTTAATGGTTGTTGTTTGATTGATTCCACTTATGTACCTCAGCAGTAAAAAAGAAAAAAATTCCTGAAGGGCTAAATGTGGTCTGCTAGTTTCTAAAAACCAGAATGTATTCCTCTAGACTCTACCTGGGATCAGAATGAACAGAAAAATTCTAGCCAAAACATGGCATGTTAACCATGTAATATGGTAGTCAAGTAAGCCAGATAAATAAGATAACTTTCTTCCCTCTGGTGGAAGTCAGATCATTAGCCCCCTAAGAAAATTAATTGTGCTATTTTATAGTAACACCTAATTTTGAGCTTTTCAGTCATAGTCAACATGCTCCTCTCCTCATAGTTAGTATTCTAGTCAAATGAACGTCTAAGACTATGCCAGACTATGTGGCTATATCTTGAAGGATAAATTTTTGTTTTATAATTTGCTCACTTGGGAAGAGGGGCATAGTGGGAGCAAAATAATCTTTTAAAAAAGTGTAATTTGAAAAACAAACTATTAAAAATAGCTCCCTTTATAATTTGCTCTCTAAAGCTGAAGTTTATTTCATAACTACTCTATCCTCATTCTTAACCCTCTGCTTATCCCTACCTGCTTTCCTGTTTAATGGAATACATATCAAATTCTTTGTGTATGTTCACCCTTCCTTTGTACAGTTCAGATAAAAGTGAAGAGTTCATGAGATATCTACTTTCACATTCTCTGTGTTGGAATATTCTTCTGGTATATCCTAATTATGAGAAACAGCAAATTCTTCTCCTCATCAATTCCCTAGAATATTCCTTTTCTAGTCTCTTTTATTTCCTCTATTAAAACAAACAAAAGAAAACAAAACCATACCCCCAGGCTGCGAATATTTCTTTCTTGACTTCCTAAAAGATGCTCAAAAACATTGAGATTCTTGTTTCTTCTCTCACTATTAGAATACAAACACATGGTTATCATTATTCCCCTTCATTTCTTCAAATGTATTTACCTTTCTAGGTTTCCTCTTGTCTTATTGCATCTCAAAGATTACACCCAACTCTGGTATTTTCATTAGGAATGTTTGAATGTTCTCTATTTTAATAAAGGTCTATTTTTTCCTGTAGAATTATAATCAATTTCTCAGGATAGTTTTCTTTTGCCTTATGGAATTCCTCTTCTTCAAGGTTGATGTGGCATAGTCTTGAGTAATCCTGACTGATTCCTTGAACTCCTTCTGACTTGCTTGCAGTATTTTTTCTTAGAACTGAAAGCTTTAGATTTTGGCTATGAAGTTCCTGTGTGTTTTCAATTTGGTGTTTCTATGGGAAGACTGATGGATTCTTTTTATTTTCGTTTTGCCTCTGCTTCTAACAAATCTGGGCAGTTTCCTTTTATGATTTCTTGAATTACGGTACTGATTTAAAAAAATTTGGTCATAGTTTTCAGAGTCCAGTGACATTAAAATCACCGCCCTTCAATCTATTTTTCAGGTCCAATGTTTTTGATGGTAGATATATGTTCTTTAAACCTTTTAGTCTTTTGATTATATTCTAACATTTGTTGTCTAATTGAATCATCAAGTTCTATTTGTTCTACGTGCCCTAATTTTTCATTATTGAATCTACTACTTAGGTAAAGTTTTCTTTTTATTCCAAAGTATTCTGCTTCCAAATTTTTTCCTTAAAAACTAATTTCATTTACTGCTTGCTTCATTTTCTTTCACTGAGAAAACTGAACTTTTCATTGAGAAACATGGAGCCCCTGGCTCCCACAACTCTGACAACTGAGCTTGTTGGGGTGCAGCACTCTACATAACTTGACGCAGTCATTTCCCCATGCCCTCATTTGAGTACTGCTTTCCAGTACTACTTTATGTGCTACCTTCCCCCGTAGCATATAAGTTCCTTGAAGATTGGTACTGTCTTACTGGCTTTTATTTCTATCACTAGTACAAGGCCCTAACACATAGTTAAGCACTTAATAAATGCCAGCTCATTCACTCCACCAACCTATCTATGCATCCATCCATCCATCCTTCCACTCTTGAAGTCCTAGGAGCCAAAAGTAATTTTATTTTCTTGAGGTTTTACTTATACTGACTGTGGCATTACTCTCTTCTAGGTTACTTTTTGGAATTCTCTTCACCATCATTATATTCAATTTTCTGTTTAATCATGTCTAGCCTCAGTTCCTGGCCTGAAATTTAATACAAGAACCAGATTCTATCCTCTCAGTTCCTGGCAGTCTGGATGTCACTGGTGCTTCCCTACTGTCCTGGACAGAATGACCAGGACTAGGCCCTGACTTCAGCTGCATTCTCTGGTTTCTGCCTTATCTCATGGTTGCTAATATAGATGCTATCTTGGTCCCATTTCTCTTCCATTCTCCACATGTAATTACTGACTAGGAGATGACTCTATCTCTGGCTATGGCCCTGACTGGATGAGGGAGACTGTACTAATCTAAGGCCTTCCAAAAAATCTTAAGACTGACTTCCTAAGTGTTATGCCATCTTTCCTCCCAGATATTCACCCAACAATAACTGACTTTGCCTCCTGCTCCAACAATACAGTGCCTTCAAGCCTTGAGAACCCAAATGCTGCTGCAGCTCTGATGGGCTGGGCTTCACTTTCCATTTAACAAATCCTTCTTCCCCTGCAATTCTGGAATATTCTTGTTCAGAGGGTTCACAGACTCCTGGATGTTGTCTTGTAAAGTCCTGAACTATACAGAAGCTTACTCATGTATTTCTTTGTTCTTAGTAATCAACATCTTGTCTAGTGCCCTATTAAATATATTCTGGGGAAGGCGAATTCAGCTAGGACATTTCATGTTACCATGTTAGCTGGCAGCCAAAATAAATAACTACAACTATCAAGCTACATGACAACACTCTTGTCTCAATGACATTTTTATGAAAATGGCCCATGCACACATTGAGGCTATCCATAATGAAAATGAGGGGAAAATAAGGTTTTCCCCTTTTCTTGCCTCTCCTCACCATCCCTGACTGACTTAAAGGTTTAGAAAATGTCAGATCCTGCTGTGTTTATTGATTATTGACTGTAAAAAAGCATAGTACTATACTCAGCCTTAAAAGTTCTGCTTTAACAAACTGTAATCCATGCATATATTAAGAACACAGGTGATTCCTTGATAAATACAACCACAACAACTCCCTCCTGCAACCCTTTTAGCTAATGACCATGCCTCATACTTCACTGAGAAAAGACAGATTTTTTTTTCATCCATGTCAATGCCCATTAGTTTTGGGAATAGGCCAAGATTTTATCCTAGCCTCTCTTCTTTTTTCTCTTTATAAAATTCTCCCACTCACTGATCTCATCAGCTCTGATGGGGGTAATTGCCATCTCTATATAGATCATTACCAGATCTACATGTCCAGTTATCTTTTTTGAAAGCCAGTCTCACATCATAAACTAGTGATTGAAGATTTCAAACTCTCCTACAACTTTCTTAGTTCTGTACAGAGTAAATTCTTCTTCTCTTCCTCAAGTTTTTAATCTTGGCATCCTATTTTTTTTTCTGCAATTCCATGAGCTGGCCAGATAGTTCTTCTTACTCAGTGGTTGGGATGCATTTATCCTCACCTAGGGTTCTGAGAATATTAGCTTTCCTCAAAGCTCAGCTCAAGCATCACCTTCTACATAAGAACAGAGGCTACACCTTCTTCTCTAATTATATTATATCTAACTCTATATATGTACAAGTTGTCTCCCCTTGCAGATTGTAAACTCTTGGAGAGAAGGGGCTACATCATGCTTGCCTTTGTGTCTTTAGTGCTTGGTGAGTCTTAGGACATTAATTCAATTGACAATCTTTTATCTAGTATCTATTTGTTCCTAATTACAGTTAAAGATGTTTTTTCCTAGATCAGTTCAACAATGAGGTATAAAAAGGCACAATTTAAAAAAAAAAAGTTGATATGATACCTAAAACTGAGCTCTTGCCAGTATTATTGGTTTCTGTTCTGCAAAAGGTTGCCAAAAGATAAGAACTTGATTAATCATCAGAGAATGGAGATAAAAGAATTTAAAATTCACACTTAAAATATATATGGGTTTGTTTTTAATTACCCAAACGCTACTTATTCTTTTTTCATATTATCAAAATACAATACAATTTGATGGGTTAAAAAGTAACAGCAGCAAGAATCATTTAAACTAAAGGAATATTTCACTGTTAAGAAGCCATCTATTATTAGTACAATGATCCTACAGAGGGTACCATTTTAATCATACCACCATACTTCAAAAGATCTTTGATTTCATTGATACGGTTCTCCCACTACAAATGCAGATCATGACATGGTCTGTATCACAAATTCATCACTCTGTGAACAAATCTTTTGTGATGAACTTCTCCACAATTAATTAGGCTGATCTTTGAATAACACATATAAGATTAATCATCATCAAAGTCTTTCCAGCTTGACAGGACTTGCCAGGGTTAGTGTTCCACTAGGATAGCCTTCTAGAGTCTAGGGTCACCTCCATGCCATAAGAATGCCTCAGAGGAGAAAGGGTTTAATTCTAATTGCCCAGTAAGCATTAAAAAACCAAGTAGAAGTTTTTATCTAAAACATTTATTATTCATCTACTCAATATAAAAATAAAACAAAGTTTAAGAATTTTTACTTAATGCTATGTTCTCTTCCTAATATTTATTAAAAACAAATGACAAAATATAGTATAAGATTACCACTTGTATTTCTTCTGGGGACAACTCATCTTCACCTCTGCCATCTCCCCACAGTCCAAAATTAGACTGAGCTTCTGTCAAATTCTTATCTGCAAAGAAAATACATAAATATCAACTCAGAACATTTGACACTGATATATAGCAAAAAAAAAAAAATCCTGGGAAAGAAAGTTAACTCATTTTGAGTGTATAAAACATAGGAATTCATTTAACTTTACAGATTAATTTTTTAAATTTATTATGAAGACTGTTGATATCAGGTATATGATATGCATAAAATGATGCTTTCATAATTTTATGTACTAATTTAAATGTATTTATATACTACACTTAAAAAATTATGTATGACATCTAAAAAATGTGTAAAATTTAAAAATCACAATTTATTAGAGAAAAAAGGATTTTTTAGAGTTGACTTAAGTGACTGTATAAAAAAATCCTTTCTAGGTCTTATTTCAATTAAATGTATAGGAGTGCTCGATTATATTTAGTGTATATTTTAATGGGCAATTTAAAAATTCATTTTGACCTCCCCTCTCTACTTAAGGAAAAAAAATATTTTTTATTTTGCTATTGTTTACCAGATCCACTGCTTAGGTTCCACAACTAGGGAATGGCTTAAAAAAAAAAATCAATTGAAGACTACTGCATCAAAAAAATAATGAGAGGTTGAATGGCATAGTGAGTCAAATCAGTTTCAAAATTGGGAAGACCTGAGATCAAGTCTCACCTTGACACATATTATTTGTGTGACTGTGAATAAGTCCTTTAGTAAGTCTACAAGCATATATTAAGTGCTTACTATGTGGCACACATTGTGCTAAGTTCCAGGGATACAAAAGGAAAAAAGTCCCCACCTTCAAGAAGCTTACATTCTAAGGAGACAACATGTGAAAAAATTGTGCACACCAGTTATGTACATCATAAATGGAAGGAAAGGAAAAAGTAGTGGAGAAGGAATTGGGAAAGGCTCCCTAAAGAAGTATTTGCTGAGTATTGAAGAAAGCCAGTAGGCAGAGATGGGGATAGAGAGAATTCCAAGCATGGAAAAAGTCAGTGAAAGACTGAGGACTAAGATGAAATGTCATAGTTAAAGGGAAGAGATGGGAGTAGGAGGGAAAGAGAAGGTAGGTAGGGGAAGGGAGAGGGAGAAAGAGGGAGAAAGAAGGGGGAGAGGGAGAAAGGAAGGGAGAGGAAATGAGAGAGAGAGAGAGAGAGAAAGTGTTGGGGCAATCTGCTAGAGGAGATAGGAAGAGACAGGATCAAGGATTCAGGATAGAGGAGATAGTAGGGAAAAATGTTTGAGAGACATGAGATGAGCAGCAGAGGAGAAAAGTGAGCTCTTAGTGAATGGATGAAGTATGAGGTAAGGTCCTTATATGAAAGGGTAGAGGGTCATAGAAAATTTGAGAAGAGATGAAAAGATTTGGCATAGCTGCTATGATAAATGAGTGGGTCAGTGAATCTATTGGTGAAATGCAAAAGGAGATTGCTTTCCTACAGTGTCTAGTTGAGCTTATGTAAGGTAAATTGTAGTAGAACCAGTTAGCAGGGTTTTGTAATTTTTTTTTCAGTTCTGTTCAACAAGTGAATAGAAGTAAAGAAGGCAGGATAGATGAAGTAATCACAGATTAGGATTTGGTAAGGCAGGAGCGGTGATTAAGACAAAGTGCCAAGTGATTCAAGTGTAGAGGATAATGTAGGGTTGTACTAAGTAGTTGATACCAAGGAGTCAAGATATGGAAGGTGAGGGTAAGCCAGTTTCCAGGTTTAGGAAAGAACTGAGAGGTAGATGGATTGAGATCATGTAAGGATCAAGAATATGGTATGGGGTCATAACAAACAGGGAAAGATGAAATGAAAATAAAAGTACGGTCAGATACAGTAATGTCGTAGTTCATGGATATATATAGAAAACACTTGTGGATGTGTTGGAAAAGTCAAGTGTATGTATATCTTTGTGTACTGCGTAGGAAGATTAAAGTAATGGATCATAGGAATTTAGTAGATTGAGGAAATGGGAAATATTTTGTATTTGAGGGAACAAAATATATATATTCAAGTCCTTTATTATGAGGACAGAAGTTGGGGTGGAAAGACTTTAAGTCAGGTATTATACTCATTGAACAAAGAATGAGAATGTCCTGGCATCAACAAGTTACAGCCACAAGAAAACTGTGGGACATAGGATCTATCTATATGAAGGGATAAATTTGAATAGTATGTTTCCTTTTCAAAGGACAAGAGACTGCTAAGTTATGGTTGTAGAAGAAAAAACTAGAAGGAGTATACCTACCATCATTCCATGACCAGTGAGTATGAGTATGAATGAAAGTACAATTAGTACTTAACCTCTAAGTGCTACAGTAAGCTAAGACTTTGAGTGTCCACCGAAAAGCTTTTGCATGAACAATATTAATGTCATGATGATGAGAAAGAAGAAGTCAACTTAAAAAAAAATCTTCATATCAAATATCTGGGATATGAGTCTTATATCCAAGATAAATAGATAACTAATAAAAATATATTAGACCAAAAGCCATTCCCCAAAAGATAAGTGGTCAAAGCACATGAACAAATAATTCACAAAAGAATTGCAAACTACTAAATATATGAAAGAATACTCCAACTCCCTAATAATTAGGGGAATAAAAATCAAAATACCTTTGAGGTATCATCAGCAAATTGGAAAAGATGACAAAAGATATAGATAATCAGTGGTGGAAGGACTGTAGAAAGATAGGCACATTAATGCTTTGTTTGTAAAGTTGTGAACTGGTCCAACTATTTTAGAAAGGATTGGTAACTGAGAACAGAGTAACTAAAATGTCCATTCCTTTTGTCCTATAGATTTTTCTGTAAGGCATATATACCAAGGAGATTAATAACAATAAGAAAGTCCACATAAATATCAAAATATTTATAGTAACATTTTTTGTAGTAGCAAAGAATGGAAGTAAAGTAGATGACCATCAATATGGGAATAACTAGACAAATTTTGGTAAATGATTGTAATGGAATATCACTGCCCAAACTAGAAATAATATGAATACAGAGAAGCATGAAGTGATAGAAAGTGAAGCAAACAGAATTAAGAAAACAATATACAAAATGACTAAACAATGTAAATACAAAGAATATCCAGACCACAATAAAAAGGCAATGTTGTGATATTACAATGATCAAGCTTTTTTGGCCCCAGAGAACAGATCTAAATGGACATTCAAACTTATTTGCAGAGTTTGGAGGAGGGCACTGAGTGTAATATTTTTTGATATGTTGGTTATTTTTGCTTAACCTCTCCCCCACTCCCCTTATTTTTATTCTTTAAAGAATAAATGGTTCTCTAGGAAAGCATTAAGGAAGGATATAGTGGGAAATCTAGGTGATATGAAGAAAAAGACAGAATAATTAACTTTTTAAAAAATGATATAACAGAAATGGGAAGTATGGGCAAAGGTGATTAAATACATTGCTGTATATTTGCAAAAATAATGGATTTCTTATCAAAAGTCCAAAAAGCAGAGAAGCTTGGCTGATGGGAGGAGTTGAAAAGTTGAAAAGCCACCACTGGCTGAGATAACTAAGAAGAGACTTACTAACCATAGCACCTCACAATGGATGGTGGCCAGAGACAAAGATGGCTATGAAGATAGCACCTCAGCTACAGAAGAGAGCTAATTCAGCAGAGTAGGAGGATAAAAAAGCAGAAGCTTTCCCTAAGAAGAGAAGCTTACTAACCACAGCACACCCAGTGGATAGTGGACAAAATACAAAGCAACAGGTATACCGCTGAAGACCAGATGAGTATAAATAAGCAGAGATCTGATATCCATCTAAAATAAGCAGAAATACAAGCAGGCTCATAGGGAGAAGCATAGTGACACCATGAGCAGACATCATTGGCTCTATGGTGCCAGAGTATGTATCCTAGGTATAAATACTCCCTGAATGTGTACCTCTTTACCAGTGTAATGACCACTGAAGTTCATGTTGTGTGTATTCCCCATCCCTATGATGTCCTAGGTAAAATCTTGCATATAGGTTTAAAAAAATAATCAACTGAAGGTGTATTCCTAAAGAGAGGGGAAAATGTCTTGATACTATATATTTATTACTACAGAACTTTATTAGATATATTTGTTTTTAACTAAGTTTTTTCTGACATATTGATTGACCTACAAAAATAAACATATCAGTAGAGGCTTATGAGCTATGGGTCTGAAGGATTCTGAGCTACACAGTGACTAGAAACTGAGAAATTTTGTTTCCTCAAAATAATGATAGCTTTCTGGAGATCCGTGGTGTTTCAAACGTAATAGCCAATTATTGGCTATGTGACCTTTGGCAAGCCTTTTACTCTACCTGTTCCATCCAAGAGGGTATATTACGAATGTCTTTTTAATGGAATTGATGTGTTTTTGATGGAATAGGAAGATCTTTCCTATCCTTTAATAGGCCTATGTGACTTATGAAGCCAGAGTCACATGAGTCAAAGTAACATGGAACAATAAGAGGTGGGGCAGGAAGGGTGGAACTGGAAGAGGCAGAGCTGACAGGAAGTTGGATAGTTGTAGTCCTTCATCTTTGAAGAGGACCAAAATGACATCACCACCGTAAAGTAAAATTTCAGTGTGTCCAACTGTGGCTGATTAGACTAATATGAGCATGGAATGCTCTACCACAGGTTGGACACAGATAGTCCTTTTGAATATTTAGGGTGGATATCCCAAATTTGTGCATCCTGCATTTACTTTGGCTGTCTCAATTCTGCTTTGCTCAAAGAGCACAGCACCTTTTCTTATGTGGGCACGCCATGCTGAACGGTTCTGTGCCAGTGTCTCCCATGCTGCACAGTCAAATCCAAAGTTCTTGAGAGAGACCTCAAGGGTGTCCTTGTATCATTTTCTTCTGGCCATCGTGTGATCGCCTGCCCCATGCAAGTTCTCCACAAAACAGTCTTTTTGGCAAGTGTACATTTTGCATTCAAATAAATTGGCCAGCCCATTGGAGCTGTGCTCTCTGAAGCATAGTTTGAATACTTGGCAATACTTCAGCTTGAGTAAGGACTTCAGTGTCTGGTATCTTATCCTGCCAGGTGATCCTCAGAATCTTCCTAAGACAGTTCAAATGGAAGTGATTCAGTTTCCTGGCATGGCGCTGGTAGACTGTCCATGTTTCATAAGCATATGGTAATGAGGTCAGCACAATGGCTCTGTAGACCTTCAATTTAGTAGTCAGTCTAATACCTCTTCTCTTCCAAACCTTTCTTCAGAGCCTCCCAAACACAGAGCTAGCTCTGGCAATGCGTGTATCAACCTCATTGTCAATGTGTACATCCCTGGAAAGTACAATACCAAGGTAAGTGAACTTATCCACAGCATTCAAAACTTCTCCATTTGTTGTAACCTATGGTTCCACGTATGGATGGTGTGATGGTGGCTGATGGAGCACCTGTATTTTTTTGGTGTTAATTATTAAGCCAAAATTAGCACAGGCAGCAGAGAATTGATCCATACTTTGTTGCATCTCAGCTTCAGAAGCTGCACTGAGTGCACAATCATCTGCAAACAGAAAATCATGCACCAACACTACCTCCACTTTGGTCTTGGCTTGTAACCTTTTCAAATCAAAGAACTTACCATCAGTATGGTAATTGACCTTGATGCCATGTTCATCCTCATTGAAAGCATTTGTCAATATGTCTGAAAACATCAT